>VZRV01001517.1:0-320855 GCA_013398115.1 Falcunculus frontatus
TTCTCAGAAGTGAGAATCCCTTAATTCTGTTGGTGGCCATGAGGTAAGGTGCTATAGCATACCAACCTAGACAAGCCCACACAGCCATATGCTCTACTTCCTCATGGTTGAGGCAAAACTGTCCTGGCCAAAGAAAAGATACAACTGAACCCCCAAACCATCATTTCTGAGACACTTTTGAGTGTTTCCATTTCATTTTATGTGAAGTACCACTACTTGTGATATCATGAACATGAAATGTTCATGACATTTTCTCAAAAATTTGACAATTGCCCATTTTGGTGCTATATACAGAGCAGAAGAGTGCCCAGAAGAACAAAACTCCTTCTAATACATATTCTCTTGGCCATTACACACCTCTTTATTAAATATTATGCATTTAAATGATGACTAAAAGGAATAACCAATGCAAATCATCATATGCTACACAATTCAGATTTTTGAAGGAAGTGCTTCACAAATCTGTGAATACAGGTAGGGAGCCCTGTTTTTGTTTTCTGGATTTCTTTCCAGTTATTAATCTGTAATCTAGACCACAAAATCTTTGCTGCAAAGCCAAAACCACACACTAAGTCTGACTATCTCTCTTTTTTCCTCTTACTCCTCTCTGTTCCTCACAATCTATTAATCCGTTGTGGCTTATTTACATTGCAAATAGTTTAGAGAGTGAAAACAGCAAGGAGAATGAGCAATCCTGACTGGAGGGCTTGATAGTGTTCCTAGGAGTGATGCATGAACAAGGCAGCATGTTTCTGAAGTGTGGATGGCATATCAAAGACTTCTTTTCTCAGCAGCGAGAACAGCACTCGGTATCAAAAGAAACATGAAACAAGGACCACTTCCCATTTGTTCTGTTAGGCAGATGAACCCAACCAGTGACTCCACTCATTCTTCAAGATTAAAGGAAAATACAGTAATATAAAAAGATGATAATGTGTATTATCTCACAGAGATCCATTTATGCATGAATAGCATATTTTACAAGGACTTTTATACATGACTGTTCATTTAGGTCACTGTACAGTTTCCCAAGATTAAGAAGTTGTAAAGTATATGCAAGAACTCAGCAATAACTTTGTGTTAGAACCATGTTTCAGTATCTTCAAACACTACATTTGATAAACTGATGTTTTAAGACACAAGTTGTTAGTGAGGAGGATATCTGTCATTATATATTATTATTTTACGATTTATGAAAAGTAATAAGACCTTGTATTTTACAAAACACTAGCAACAGGCAGATCTGAGTTTGTAAGATCATAGCCCATAAGTCCACAACTTTCCATGGAAATATCATAACGGATTTTGTGCCACTTTTTGCCATGTACTTTTGAAAAAGATACAGATTTTTCTAACTTCTTATATCCTTGTTGCCATGATTTCTGAAAGATGTATCACTATTAAATTATCCAAAGTCCAGCAGACACCTTTCCCTTCTCCTGATAGAACTGACCTTCTTGAAGTATATTTGACAGTTTACAGATTAACATACAATTCTTATTACATATTTAGCTGGTTTTAAGGTTAAAATTCACGCTCTTTATATATTAAAGCATAAAGCCACACTTTATTTCTAACCAATCAGTTTAGCAATCAAACCAGGCATTAACGAATTTTTTTCGTTTACTTGCTAAGCTCATCAAGGGTTTTCCAGTGCTATGAATGCTGTTTGTGCTATGCTTATCAAATCTGTGAATTTCAGGTAGTCCCACAGAAGTAAGGAATAGAATTAGATGGTATTAGCTTCTAATGCTAGCCAGCACAGTTTTGGCCATAGAAACGCAACTGCCCATAAACTTCTACCAAAACTTATGAAATCATAGAATCATAAAGGTAGGAAAAGACCTCAAGGATTATCAAATCCAACCACTAACCCAGAACTGACAGGCCCACCACTAAACCATGTCCCTAAGCACCACATCTGTATGTCTTTTGAACACTTCCGGGGATGGGGATTCCACCTCTTCCCTGGGCAGCCTATTCAAGCTACCGTCTCGTGCTGCCATCCTAAAGGTATATTAAAATCTCCAAATACATTTTATGTAGGTGGCAATACAATTGAGCAGACTTGTCGTAAAGTAACATTCTCTGAGAAGTAGGAGGTAGAAGCTCTGATCTAATTCATTGAACAAAATACTTTTTTCCAAATCAGATAGCTAAATTCTAATATGACAGGTAACATTCTCCTGGAGTTATTTTAAAAATAGTACCCATTTTCTTTGTCTGACAGAAAAAAATTACTGATTTATCAATCAGTTGTGTTATTAAAACTGTGATGTTATTTTTTTATTATTATTTTGAGTTAATGATCTCATATATTAATGAGCTTTTGGAGGTTTAATGAAACTCAAGAGATTTTTAAGTCAAGTGAGTTAAGGTCGAGTGCACAAAATTTCTTTAGCAGCCCTAAGAAGCCTATCACAGGTTTGTTTTTGTTGGTTGGTTGTTTTACATCATAATTTTTTTTTGCATATAGAATTCAGATGATTACAGTTGTATTTCCCAGTTATGAGGTAGCTTCTAATCAACCACATCTCTTTTCTCTACTTTTATATTAGTTATAATAATATTTGTCTCTCTTTTCTGCTATTTTGAGATCTAATAATGCTGATACATGGTATTCTATAGGAAGTGAATATTATTTATTATTAAACTGTTTTAGTTTATTATTGCTGGGTTCACTGGTTTTATTTGCCAGACAGTGTGGCAAATTTTTGCAAATTCTATGAATCTGGTCATTTTCTGTCAAGAAGAATTAATTGTAAAAAGCTATGAATTAGCTAAGATGTTCCAGGGAGAGGAAGTTTGAGAGCAGAGTTATTGTTTGAAAGCTTTCAAAGAGAATAAGCGTTTCTGCTTTGTGGGTAGATATGATTTTATTGCCCTAGAAGTGTGGATGTTCTAGATCCATGCCAGTGTATTATATCCTCGGTGCTGTTTCGCATTCAATTCCACTTTTTTTTGCAAATTAAAGTTCTTGCATATATGACCCGTCACAAACACACTCTCTCCAAAAGAATTATTTAGAATCATAGAATCACTAAGATTGAGGAAGACCTTTAAGATCAAGTCCAACCATTAACCCAGCACTGCAATGTTCATGACTAAACTATGTCTGCATGGGCCATATCCACACTTCTATTGAATACTCCTAAGCATGGTGACTCAAACATTTCCCTGGCCAGCCTGTGCCAATGCCTGACAAGCCTTTTAGTGATGAAAGTTTTCCCAATAGCTGATCTAAACCCCACTTGGTGCAACTGGAGGCTATTTCCTGTTGTCCTATCACTTGCTACTTTGGACAAGAAACCATCTCCATCTTTCCTGCATAGACGGGTGTCTGATAGGTCACAAATATTTGTTTTCTCAAAAAATAACCATCTCTCTATATCTCTAATTATGTTGCAAGGTCATGTAACCTTCCTTGTCTATGTCCTTGATAATTTAATAAGCTCTGTTTTAAATTATATTAAAACCTCAGGAGGTGTAAGCAGATATAAGTCAGTTGTAATGAAAGAATATATAACACTTTTCAACATCAAAATATCAATCTTTTTTTCTTTACCCATGATCCACAGAGCACTGAAACCCACCGAGAAAGCGTCTTCATGTGTGATATACAACTCTCACATTAATTAGAAACTGAGCTACAAAATATGTCTTGCTGAACCCTAACAAGTCTAAACAGATCATTTGGTTCTGTCTTCCCTAAGTGTGTAAGGATGCTTCTGGTTTCATTCAAAAGAGAACGGACAATTGTTAATTAAATGTCCTTTTTTATCTTTTGATATGTGAAGCAATTCTGGGAATATCATTAGACCTGAGTCAGACAGCATTATTCATTTTTCAGAAGGGTGTAATTTAGGAGAAAAGGCAGTTTTTTCTAATGTTTTCTTCTCTCAATTTAGTCTATCTGAAATATTTTGTGATCAATACCAGTTTTCCATGGTTCAAGACTCATCACACTTACACAATTGTTATGCGGACAACATTTAAGGCCTAAAAAACAGAGCAAAATTGAAAGAAGCTTTTTTTCATGGAAATATCATAGAAGCTGAGAATGATTTGGGTTGGAATGACCTTAAAAAACATCTACTTCCAACCCCTCTTGCCATGTGTAGGGATACCATCCGCTAAATCGAGTAGTTCCAAGCCCTGCCCAGGGACATTGCCAAATGTTTTGCACATGTCCAGGTAGATGCCCTTCCCTCAAAGCTATAACCCCATCATAGAAAGCCACCAAATTTGTGAGGCACAACTGGCCTTTCGTGGAGACATGATGATTGTCACCAACCACCTTCTTATTTACCATGTGCTTAAGCAGAGTTTCCAGGAGAACCTGCTCCATGATCTTGTCAAGAAAACTGATATTGATCATGAAATATTTCAGATAGACCAAATCAATTGATATTATGCATGTCTTTTTCATTCTTTTGGGGGAAAAAATTATGAACAGGAAAGTTTTCTTCTGAACTCCTGGGCCACAGAGAATTTAGAGTAGATTTTCTTAGCATGTTATATAATTTCATATTTTACTGTATTGAAAGCTATACTACAGTTATTGGCTTGGACACATGTTTTCTGCCTCTACCTTAGAAATTCTACATTAAAAAAATCTAATTGTTGAATACTGTCATAGTCCAAAATGAAAAATGAAAAAGTTGCAGTGCATTCTGCATGCTGCCACTCTGTTCCTTCATATTTCTTTGCTTTTTTTTGTTTAGGCCCCTAATTCCCCTTGAGATTGGAGCTGCTTTGTCTTAGCTCCATGAATGTGCTATGGTCATGTCTACTGAAGGCAGACACCCATCTTGTCCCAATCTCTGGTTGCTCCTTCGCTTCCGTGTGCTGCTTTCTCCTTCGTTTATGTTGAAAAGGTGATGCTTACCTCAGGAAACACCAGATGAACTGATTCTGGTAAAAAGTAACCCAAAAGTAAAAAAAAAAAAAATGAGTAGAGAAAACTGAAAAAGAAATGTTGGGTTTGTTTGGTTTGGTTTGGTTTATTTTTTTTTTTAAGTAGTTTAAGTGGTTTTAGTGGCTTAGTTTGGTCCATAGCTGATTTTGATCGCTGAATTATATCTGTAGAATACCCATTCCAAAAGAATAGATCATCGTATATTATAGGAGCTTGGACTGTGAAGAAAGTTAAATCAAGAGGTCTTGATTCTGGGATAATATTACCCCATCAAAAATTTTGGAGTAATTTTCTGATGCACTCCCTATTTATTAGATATTTATTTTTGTTCCTTTTCATTAGAAAGGTCTCCACTGAAGAAAAAAAAACCTTCCAAGAGCTATATTTCAAGATTCATTTTACTTTCAGACACACTGGTGTGATTCACAAGCATACTGATGAAAACAAAGTCAGATTCAAGTTCTAAATCAATAGTGTTTCCTATTAAATGCATTCTTACTGTCCCCTTGCTCTGCTGCGTGTATAAAAAGTACTTCAAAGCATGAACTAAAGAGTTTTTGCTTCCCATCTAGAGTGTTTTATAATCTGCTATTGCTACTCTTGTGGAAAATCTAATGCATCATAACATACATATTTATGTATAAATATGTATATGCATGCGTGTGCACGTGCTAACTCAAATACTTTCTTCTCTCTGCTCCCCAAATTTCTCTGCAAAACACTGCTTGTTGTGAAACATCTGTATACAAAATTTAAATTCATATGATGTGTTTCAAACACATCTAATACGATTTCTTTTGTGGTTGCCATCTGTCATGCAACAACAAAAGTGAATTTTTCCCCCAACAGAATGAAAAAGACATGCATAATATCAACAAGGATCTTTTAAAAAATGTTGAAAGGTCCACAGTGAACACATTCAACATAAGTCTCAAAGGAGGTATGATTATTTCTGAATCTCCATATAAAAAGCCTTTCATAGTTTACCAACATTTGATTTGAATTATTCAGCTTAAGATAAACTGATACATTATTTATGTTAAGTGAAGCACATAAACAATGCCAATTTTATGCCCTCAAAAATATTTTAAAAGCTAACTTGAATGCAGCTTGCAATTTATAGTTGAGCTTTGTCGACTCATTAGAAGCAAAACTGAGTATGAAATTTCTGGCTCAGTTCAACGGAAAATGTGTTGATAAGTGAAGGTGATTCCTAAATATATACCTGATCATTGAAAAAAAAGTTACCTCAAAAATGCAGTCTTGAGCACACATATCCAGAAATACACACACTTTTCCATCAACAAGTTCTGTAGCCTGAAATAATAGATCTATTACATGCAAGAAATTCAATATCATTGAAAAATTTTCAACAGAATTCATAAGTCTGAATTTCTGTCACCACAATTTTGACTATTTAGAAATATACCTATAGTCTACGAAACAACGTGAAAAATACTCTTGTCATTGCAGTACTAAACACAAAAAGAATTGGAAAGCCTATTAATGATTAAATAATTCTAAAGGTAGAAAATTATAGTTCTGCTCATTAGCATGCAGTGTGAATGAAAAAATTAATTGCTATTTTAAGCCTTCAAGCCAAATTTTGAGAACCGGATACTTTTGACATTTAGGACTATTCCAGCTGTTGGGGAGGGCAGTGAGAAGGTGCTAGCAGTTGAATCGGTAGATACTGTCAACTTCAATTTCTTCGTATGCAAAATCAGGGGATATTACTTCTTCAGCGCTGTTGCGAAGTGATAAAGTTCCCACTGACTGATTCTGTTGCTATTTCTGTTTTAGCTAGTTTCCAATTGGGCAAATCAGTCAATTTAATCCCTTCAGATAGTTTCCTCAGAATTACCTAGACAAAAGTCACAGTTTTTTCCTTAATTTACAGCCCCTAAAGATTCATCAATTGCCCTTGTGTCTTATTCTTTCCTTTTGTCCCTATCTGATTATTAGTGCTGACAGAGATGATAAGGAACTACCTAACTCGTCTCCTCATTGCATGGAACATAACATTTTTACCCCCTTTCTTTGCTCTGACAGAACATACAGACTCATCTGTCGTTTCCAGCTTTTCTTTCCTCTTTCTTCAGGTTGTGGCAATGGTTTGTGTGATACAGATTTATTGGCATCTTTTTCCCCTTATCACCTATGCGAAACCAAACTTTTCCTCTACAAAACTTTAAAGTCCTTCATCAATGTACTGAAGGTTAGAGTTGAGCATGTGTTTAATTACCTACAGATGTGAGGTATATTTGCCATTTCTCTACTGTACTTCTCTAAGTGGTTATTCATTCCAATGCACTGATTTAATGAAAATTGGCCTGATGGTAACTTAATTGCAAATTATTCTCATGTATTTAGTAATTTTATTTATGTCAATAAGTGACCGAATCGATAAAAACACAAGATTAATTCCAAATATTTGCAAGAATTAGAAAATAATACAAACCTTTTCCAAATTTTACGAGACACACTGCAAAATCCATTATAAACATAAACATGTCAGTCTGGTAAACATTTAGTTACCTGAATTCTTTCAAGTACTGGATAAGCAATTCAGTGTCTTAAAAGGAAGACTGTTATACTATTGCCCAGCTGTCAAGATGAACCAGTAGAAGTCTAGTATGAAACCTGTACTAGCCTGCACTTTCATAATATTCAGTATAATTTTATATTTTCAAAAGCTTGAGTAGCTCTGACCCAGATAATTCAACAGTCAAAATAATTCTGCAGTTCTGGGAATGTGTTCCAGGCTGAAGTGTTGAGTCTAGACATATTGCAGCTTAGTTAACTATTTATCTTTGCTATGTAAAACTGGCTTATAAATTGCAGAATTTGCTCCTTAGGAAGTATATGAAAACATAGAGGCCATTCTGACAAGAGACAGACACGTTTATTTTTGCCGGTACTGTCACATATGGACTGGATTCAGTAGAATGCAGCTGGGATAAACAAAGCTTTTTGGCAGATCATTATTAACAAAGGACTGATCCTGTTAAGAGCATGAGAACAATCTGGGGCTTTTCTGCTACAAAAGGCGCCTTGGAGGCTAAATTTAGCTTGTTTGGACAAAGGAGTAAGAGCTATCTTTCTCTCTTTCTCTTTCTCTCTTTCTCTTTCTCTTTCTCTTTCTCTTTCTCTTTCTCTTTCTCTTTCTCTTTCTCTTTCTCTTTCTCTTTCTCTTTCTCTTTCTTCCTTTCTCTTTCTTCCTTTCTCCTCCTTGTTCTTTCTCTTTCCCTTTCTCTTATTTCTGCTTTCTCCTCTCTCTTCTGTTTTCTTCTTATTTTCTCTCTTTTCCTTCCTTCTTTCCTGCCTTCCTGCCTTTCTGCCTTCCTTCCCTCTCTCTCTTCCTTTTTCTCAAAACATTTCAAATTCCTCATGGGAAGAAAGGGTTAGATGAATTCTGAGTCTTATGCAAGTTTAAAGACAGAATAAGTAGAAGTTTTAACATTTTTAGGCAACTCTTGAACCTTTCAGCATGTGCAGAAATGATAGACAGTTTCAAGCTAGAAGTATGTTGAAATCATACAGCTTGAAGGATGATTTAGCTTGAAAGGAGGGGAAGCAAAAGAGTGCAGGGATTTCCATATTTGACACCAGCAGTCTCTGGAGATGTCTCCAAAGTACATTAAATTACTTCATGGACCTTTCAAGCTATGATCTGTTGTTTCATATGGCTTTCCTAACTGCTTCAGCTGCAGCACTGCACAGACTCAATATGCAGTTTGTGGTAATCTGACCTGTCCTGGGCGGTGCCTACAGGACCCCAAAGTAAACAGCAGAGCATGCCAGAGAAATTAAAGCTGAACTAAAGCAGGAAGAAGCAAGAATTGGCCTTTTTGGAGTTAAATAGCTGGGCATAAATAATCACAGGATAAATACCTCCATATTTAGCCAAAACCATATGACACTAATAATGCCATGGCACTGAATTAATGGCACAGGTAAAAATACAGCCATCCGGGAGGAATCCAGATGTGCTGTTCTGAGATGTTCTGTGACATCTTTAAACTGAACGAGATTCAGGGTGAGGATATTTGAACATCAAGTTCCAGAAATTTTGTTCTAATAGTGATTCATTCAGCACTTAAGGGTTTCACTGTTTCATATACAACTCCTTGTATCAAGTGACATCCTATTCCTCAATAAACAGCAGCTTCAGAGAATGACCAGACTGTCTATAGGAAATTATTAAAGGAGAAAAAAAACATAGACTTCCTCTCTCCCACTGAAGTCCCTCTTTCTACCTGTTATGACTTTTTCACTTCAGTGCATCATTAATGGGCATTTTTTGATAATCCTTGAGAAAGGCAGAGAATTTTCTTTTTTAATTAAATAGTCCTAGTATTAAAAAATATCTTGGGATGTTTTAAATCCATTTAAAATCCTTCAAGGAGAAACCCTTTTTTTGAAGAAGTTCCCAGCTTAAAAAAAAATTTAAAAAGGCACATTATTCTAAAAGTATCTGAAAGTTGATGTGTGTGAGAGAGTGACTCATTTTTTCCAAAGGACTCTAGGAAAGCTTTCAGGAAGAGAGAGAGATAAACTATGTGATACTAAAAATGTTGAGAGAGAATAATGCTTCTGTTTCTCTTTTATAAAAATTGAGTAGTTCTGTGGGGTTTCTTATAGCCTTGGTAGATTTTTTATGGCTTTTTTTTTTTTTGTACTTTAGGCATCTGAACAGCACAAAGAAAATTCTGCAGCACAGAAGAGGCCATCCTCTGCATGAGTGAAGATGTACCATGATATTTCATTCTCTACTCCTTTCAGAGTTAGCTCTAAGAGCTTCACAAAGTCTTTATAGGCAATGTCATGAAGAAAAGGGAAAAACAGGTGAAACAGAATGAAAATAAATTTAGAAAGGTCTGCTGAAGCATACTAAATATGCATTTATGTCTAGGACCAATATGGCCAAACTGCCCTTGAGTCTGTCATATGCACTGAAAAAGTGAAGAAAGACAAAGTCTTTAAATATTTTGTAGAAAGATAGAATAGTTTGGGCTAGAAGGGGCCTTAAAGATCATCACTCCCCGCCATCAGCAGGGGCACCTTCCATTAGAGCAGGTTGCTAAGACCCCCATCCAGCCTTTCCTTGAATAATTCCAGGGACGGGGTATTGTCATTTCAGATGAGCTGTAAAAAAATGAAAGGCAGATTTCCCTTAGGAACCACATATACAGGCCTGCTTGCACCATCTTAGCAAAAACTCTCTCAGCAAGTTCATATAGAAAAAATACAGGTAGCCGTTCTGTCCTTCACAGTTGTGAGGAACATTTCAGCTAGGAGAAGGACTAGATCTTGTAAAGAGTGATCTGTATGATCTGACACCAGCTGTCAGGCACTTCTGCATTCTTCTAGGTGCGCAGGAAATATCAGCTGAACTATAGCTCAGTGTGGTCAGGGCCAGTTGCTGAGAAAAAGTTCCTCTTAGAGGGAACAGCCATGGCATTTAACCCTCTCGCTCAAACAGAGGGACGGTAGAAAAGATGCTTATTTGGAAAGTTTTCCTGGCCCTTGCTAACTCCCAAATCCCTGTCCTGATGATCTTTTTTTGGAAAAAGTCTTTTTAGCATAGCCCACTAGCATCCAAGGGAGCACTGGAGTAACTGAACAGAATGAAGACTGGGACTCCAGACAAGGACCAGCCTGGTTATTTCATTTGTCCACAAAAATAATAGCCATCTCCTCCTTCCTTCTGCTTCCTTTAACAGCTTCTTATCTACCGTCTCTATTTCCTAGAGCTAACTTCACTCTCACCTCAGTACAATTTGCAAAACCCACTTCCCTCACCTTAAATTCATTGGTATGTAGTCACTGAGACTCCACTCCACGCATTCTCCAGCACATCATCAATCAGGAATTCCTTTTTAATTAAATTGCTGACAGTTTTTGGCTTTCTCATCTGTTCAGCTAACTATACCTCTCTGAGCCTGAATTTACTTGTACACCTATCTCCTGTAGAGAGAGACACTGCTCAGCCCAGGCAATGGCTGATATTCTCAAGGAACCAGACAGAAACCATCAATAAGAATTTCTGAGTGGAGTTTTTTCAATACTTGGATTTTAGTTGGATCCCTTTCACGGACTGTACTTCAAAGGTAGTTTTCCAAGACTTTCTTTGGACATTTTCTGCCACCAAGGTAATTCTTCACTTACATTGTCCTCTCCTAATTTCAGACTTCAAAGTAATTATTGTAAGGACTCAGGGCCTCAGACCTTTGGAATCTGTAAGTGCCTACAGAATTACTACCCCCACAGGTATTTGTGAAAGCAAATCTTTGCGACGAACATAATATGGCGGCCTAAATATATCCAGCTTTAAGAGCCAAACCTCTACGCAAGGCTTGGTGAGTACTGATCCCACTTTTGAGGGGGGGAGAAGGGAACCATATTAGTAATGAGACCAGAGAGGTAAAGCCGAACTGATTCAACAACTACTGCAGTGCCAGAAGGAAAGATACAGTTCTGTATAGACCAATTTCCAGCCAAAAGCCATTCATTTAAGAGAATGATAAAACTTTCAGTGGTTTTCAACTGCCTTTAGTGCTGAGAGAAAACCTGACAAGACTGCAACTGAAGCAGACAGGGGAATATACTGTTTATTTTTGTGCTGATTTGATTTTTTGCTTTGTGTTGATGTGCAAGATACGCTGACAATGTGATCTTTCCTCATCTATGAAAGGAGAAATGAAGCTTTTATCATACACCTCAGAAAGAAACACTGTGTTTGAGTAAGCTAAACCTATTGCTCTGGGCTGTCCTGTGTCACAGCTCCTTTCGTTATCCATTAACTTAGATAATGCTAGAGATCAAGTCTTCCATAGGACTCTTTATCTTTAAATCTTCAGAAGCCTATGAGTAAATAAAATTCTTTCATTTTATACGTTGTCAGCAAGGGAAAAGAGGCAGAAGTGAAGCACTGTGTGCAGTAAAAAGGAGCCATAAGACAAAATTTTTAGAAATTACTCTTAGAGATTACTGTCTGCTACCCCTGTCTCATCAGACATCTTACAACTGTAGGTATTTCCTCATAATTTTGTTTAGAGAAATGTCTCTGCAATTTTTGAGAAAACACTAAAAATAATCTGGACCAATTTCTCAATTACAGTTTCAGCTGCAACTAAAAGGCTCCGTATAACCAACAAAAACATCCATTTAAATTGTGATATGATAGATAAACTTAACTATAAGCAATTCAATCAAGATTTTCTCCAGCAGCAATTAATCTTGTCCTTGAGAAACCAAGCAAGTGAGGGTTGTGCTAAAATTACTAGAACAATTATGTTTCACAGGAGTGAGGCTGCTTTAGCATTCTATTTGGCTGATAGCATTGTCTGATCACTCAGCATCACTTGTTATCAATTCCTTGTACAAATACTACCATCATAATAAGATAATGATACCATCAATACAAGAAGCATTGCCACATAACCTCATCATTGCTCTTTGGGGAAACATTAGCTCATGTTCTGCCTCTCAGTAAAATCTCTGCCCTTCTGCCTGCTGACAAAAGCTATTTCCAAGATAAGAGCCAGAGCTCCTATGTGTCAAAAGCAGTTAGTAACAGGAAAACACGCCTATCTATAAATAAATTAATACAAAATTACATAGGAACAATCCAACATTCCTAAAATGATAGCTTGCTTTTTATCCCAGCTTATGTATAATTTTTCTATGTAAGTGTGTATTCCCTTATTGTTTTAAAATCTGAATCTTCCAAGAAAAAATTTGGGATGCGTACAGAAGGACACTTCAATTTCTGTTTTGTCCTTAAAGGTTCTCTAAAGTTTTATGGAGTTAAACACAACCAGAAATGAATCAGATATTTTTCTGAATGACCACACCTATTTCAAGATACTAACTCAGATGAATTAACGCCCAAGAGTACTTATGGATTTCATTAATTCAACAGGACTGAAGAACGAGTTGCATCTCATTTAGGTTCGCCTTATGGGAACCATCATGAAAATGACCAGCTAACAGGCTGAGAGCCCTGGAGTTATTCAGCCTGGAGAAGAGAAGACTTTGAGAAGACCTTAGAGCATCTCCCAGTTGTTAAAAGGGCTGCAAGAAAGCTGCAGAGGCACATTTTATAAAAGTATGTAGTGATGGGACAGGAGGAAATGACTTTAAACTGAAAGAGGAAGGTTTACATTAGGTATTAGGGAGAAATTATTTACTATGGGGGTGGTGAGGCACTGGCAAGGGTTGCCCAGAGAATCTGTGGATGTCCCAGTCCTGGAAGTGTTCAAGACCAGGCGTGAACAACCTGGTCAACCTCAGTGTAAGGGCCTGAAGATCACAATTGTCTGTCTCAAACACAGAAGGCCAGAAGGAACTTGCCTTAAGAAAGCCACCACAGCAGAAATTTCAGATAAGCACAGGGAGGAATTTGCAGCAGGAAGGCACTAATTCCAGGTGAGGTCTTGTTAGCATATCTGGACAAAAATTCTGGCAAATTGCAGCAAACTGTGGGAAAATAAGTAACTGCTCACACACATATCACCCCAAATTTTGGGACAGACAGCATCTGCAACCACCAACAACCACCAAAGCTCCTCCAGATTAATTTCTGGGGCCTTCCACCAGACAACTGCACATGATCCTCAGTGTTAAAACTCCCTTCTCCAGGGGAGCTATCTGAGCATTCCCACCAGAACCTGAATGTATATTAACCCACTGAACTCTTTATTTCCCAGGCTTCCTCCTTCCTCGATGGATCAAGACTGCAAATATCAACAATCAAGTCTCATTGCTGGATCTATGTGTGGTGATATCTTTCCTCTCTGCTATCTACTCTTATCCTTTCTTTCTCTTTCTTTCTCTTCCCTATATATTTTCCTCAGACTTTTATATTGCTATATTACTATAGATAATAACTAAAAGGGCTACATACCTCCTTTCCGTTACAACAAAACTTTTCTAAAATATACATCTATATATACACAGGTAATTCAGTGTCATTTTACTCTAATCCACCCCAAGGGATATATTAGCAAGAACCTCAGCTACCTTCACCTACTGGGGAGGATCATAACAGACAGGAGGATTGGAACTAGGTGATGTTTAAGGTCCCTTCCAATACAAACCATTCTGGGAGTCTATGATATCTGAGACTGATGAAAGTTAGGAACTTGTGGTCTTGTAGCATGCATTCGTGTCAAGCTGCACTTATTTTCTCTGAGTAAAGAGCAGCAGCTTGCAAAAGACATTATTCAAAATCACCTTTTCTATGCATCTAACTCTTACATTAATCCTAGACTATGTAACATTATTTTTGAGGGGATAGCGATTGGCTTCACTCAAGGGTGATACTTAGCAGTGACGGTCTATGGCTAATTTATATAATAGGGAAGAGTTTGTCATCGCACCTGGAAATATTCTCTTGTAACTTGCTCCCGTTGTGCTTGCTTAATCCTCTCAACTAATTCTTCCTTTATGAATGGATCTTTCAGTTCACAGTGTTCTTTAAATTTCCTCCTGAGTAAGAGGCTGCCCCTAAAATCTTCATGAGCGTTTCCACAAATTAAAGAAAAAGGGAGAGCTATGAATATGTGCATTGTCTTTGGTGACCAGGCTCCTAAATTAAGATCTTTAGACGCCTAAATGGGTGAGGTGAATCTGAGTTCACTTAAGTACTACTAGAAAGGGATTAAAAATTAATATCATCTAATCTGGGTGCAAACTGTTGGGAATTGTCAGACATAGAAGGAAGAACTGTTATTACAAGTGTCATGTGGAACAGCAGTCTGTATGTACTAAGTAGCACTTCATTCTCTTAAAAATGTGTTTATTCCTGCTTTCTCAAGGTAAATATATCTCCAAAGGCCTGCTCCAAATTCTACATTGGACATTATCTTTTCTCTACCTGTTAAATTTAGCCACAGGTACTCTGGCTTTAGCAGGATATTATTAAGTTTGCAACATATGCACCAAGACTATTTAAATGAGTTGTTAATTAGTCAGTGCTTAAACAACAACACATTTTCTCTAGTGTACTGTTCCAGTACTAATAACTCGTTCTCTTCCCATCTGTTTGAATCCACCTGTTACCATTATTTTAAACCTACAATGAAAAGTCTATGAGGAAGGAACTAATTTCATAGTGTATGTTCATACCCAGAAACAATGATAATGCTTTTTGTTCTCATCACAAGGCACATGTTAAACATCTTCCTTTAGTGTTGATATTGCAAATTGAAATTTATACCAGAAATGAGATAAGGATGCTTTGAGGAAAATAGGATTTTACATTTTTTGATGGGGAGGAGGTACTGGTAAGAAAAATATTATTTCCCCATGACCACATGTTTTTATGAAGAAAATGCTTTTCATGTATATTCCACTAAATAAGACCCAGCTTAATACCGATAAGATTAATCTTCTGGTTGTCTAAGCATCTTCCATATTATATTCTTAAAAGTCCTGGATGCAGAAACCTGCAGATATTTTCATTCTTAGTAAGAATTTTTCCTTAAAAAAGTGTTTTAAGACAGGGAAAACCACGGAACATGGGGCAAAAGGAACCATTGTACTAAGACAGTATTATTGTTCTACAGCTTGTTAATGTCTTATTAATCCCTGTTATATTTATCATTCCACATCCCATAATAATAGTAAATATATTTGCTTCAAAATTCCCAATTGAAAAGAGTTTTTGGGCTGGAATTTCTGACATTTGTGGGATTTTTCTTTTTCTTTTTCTTTTGCAAAACACAGAGACCTGGTGGGAAATACGCTAGAATTAAAGAATCAAGAATTTATGTCCACACACTTGTGTAATCAAGAAATAAAGGGAAAACACACCTGACAATAAATCACACCTTGTAGTATTTTTCCCCATGAATGCCAGAAAGCATCCAGAGCTATACAATCAACAAAAAGAAATTTAATTTTTCTGTTGTGACTCTGACTGGGAGCTTGTGCATTTTCTTAAAATTTCCACTACTGTTAATGCTCCTGCACAAAATACTATTTTGCAGAAGCTGAACACAATGTAGTCACAAATGAGACCAAATCTTTCCTTCACATTTCAAGAAAGAACTCTCAATTTCATGGCCTACAAACAGGTCAAGTGCTGACTCAGGCTGCATTTCTGAGTGGCGCTCGCCATCAAATTATGATCAAATCGCTTTGGAAGGTTTACGCAAGTTTTTTGTCTGGGAGAAACTTAATACTCCATTCCTTTATGGCAGCTGCTGTGTTCTGGAAAATACATATTTATAGAGTGAAAAAAATAATCATTTCATATGTTTGCAACTCTTTAATATCACTTGCAACTGATCCCACAATCACAGACTGTACGTTTGACAAAGCCTGATCTATGCATACTGAGCAGTATCAAAAAAGTCTCTATCATTTGGCAGTAAGGATATAAAGTGAGGTGTCATTGACTGTCACTAGAGACCTGCCATGTGCTGCTGTTTCTGTTTCATGATCATTCTGGACCAACCACTGTGGTTTACTTCTCACTTGGAACAGACGGCTTTTTCATTTCCTTGGGAAGCCACATGGGATGCAGGTGCTGTTATATCCAGGCAAATTTTTACAAGCAATTTCCAGTTAATTTTTCTGTTTTCCCCAGAGATTTAAAACACAGCTAATCAGAATGAAAAACACTTCCTGTCTCCACCAGTAACTTTCATTCGATTCTACAGAATTACCATAATTAACCAAAGAACATGGATTCTGCTTTTCCTGCATAGCCTGAAATAGGACTGAGGATCCAAGAAGTATCTTATGCAGAATGTGTCCTGCCCTAAGGACTTTGCAGATGTGATTGAGACAGTGTACAGGCAGGAACAAATAGCAGGGAGAAGTAAAATGCAGGTAACAGAAGTAGGATTGAACAGATAGTGCATGTTTTGACAAGTTAAACTGCTAAGTGCACTACTTGGAGAATAGACAGGTTGCATGAATAGGAGGAGTATTTGTTGTGTTTGCTATGTGACTATATTTACAGGAGGGTCTGGCATTTAAGAATAGGTTAAGAGGAACTGAAGGTGCTGTAGATGTACGCGTCATGCTGCAGTATTGTTTGACTAAGAACTAGTCTGGGTGTAAGAATACGGGCTGTCGAAGTCACTCCAACATAACAGTAGCTCTGAAAGGCATTGTAGCTTCAAGAAATATCTCCTGAAGTTAAAATCTCTACCTGATCTTCCGGTCACTGGGGCATAATTACTTTCTTTGATGGGTACGTAGTATCACCTCGAGTATGTGGGAAGGAACTTCACTGCAAGCTTCCTTCCACCCTCACCATTGTTTGGATTACCACCTTCTAGTTGTAGGCGTAAATCAAAGACAGGTTCTTGTCTCCAAACTGTACTTGAATGCAAAACAGACATTAAATATCTGTTTTGTGTCCTAGTAGTGACACAAACACACTACTGATTTTCTCCTCTGAATCCATTTTCAATTGCACCAGGAGGTGAAATCCAGTAGTACCATAACGGTACTTACAGTGGTAGTAAGGGATGAGGCCTGAGAGTGCTTTCTACTGCATTGAGTTCAGCTAAATTTAATCTTGTCTTGTCCTGCCACATAAAATATGTCCGGGATTAAATAAAAAGCAGAATAACGTCACATAAATATTTCTGATTTAGTACCACCAAGGATTGCACTAAATTAACTCTTCTGCAGAAAAGGTCTAAGCTTAAATTTAATTTTAAAATAGTCTCTTATACTGTTCAGTAGTTGTACAAATTGTTCTCTAGGTGACTACAAAATGTTTAGGGCATCATCTAGCACTTCTATAAATCACAACTCATTCCTAAAGGTCACGTTTCCATATGGCAAGTACGTATCATTTGCTGTGATACACTTAAAATATGAATTTGACTTTGTTCTTGGGACAAGTCATGAGAGGTGTCAATGGCCCACAGCTTGGACAGTGCTGAGCACTACCTGGCGTTTGGACTCATGCTAATTGTGTTGCTAAAAAGTATGAGACACACTTCATTAGTTACAGAGAGAGAAATACCATTAGTTTATCTTGCTTTGTGCATTGTGGTTTCATAAAACATATTGGTTTATATATAACGTATGCATTTATCTGTTTTTTGTGTGTATTTATTAAATAAAAACGAGAGATTTTTATAAGCAATCTTTACACTTGTCATATAACACAAAGTTCCCTGATTAAATCTCACAGGTTTTTTAGGCTCTCCAAAGTCACATTTGTGCAGCACATAACTTAATTGAGGGAGGTGATTCTCCCCTCTATTCTGCAATCATGATACCCCACCCGGAATACTGCAATCAGCTCCGCAATCCCAGCATAAGAAGGACATGGAGATGCTGGAACACATAGAGATGAAGCCACGAAGAAGGTCAGAGGCCTGGAGCACCTCTGCTATGAAGACAGGCTGACAGAGTTGAGCTTGTTCAGCCTGGAGGAGAGAAAGTTCCAGAGTGACCTTCTAGCACTATGAAGTACCTAAAGGCGCTACAAGAGATCTGGAGAGGAATTTTTGACAAGGGCATGGCGTAATAGGACAAAGGGTAATGACTTCAAACTGAAAGAGGGCAGGATTAGATTAGATATAAGGAAGAAATTCTTTACTGTGAGGGTGGTGAGGCACTTGCACAGGCTGCCCAGAGAAGGAGGCTGCCCTGTGACTGCCCCATCACCGCAAGTGTTCGAGGCCTATTATTACTGATCATCACAGTGATCTCCCTGGAGAGCTGGATGTCCTTCTTAATGAGTTTTTTGTTCTTAATGACCAAAAAACTTGTGATAACCCTATTAAAAACAGTGGACTATACCACTTAATCTTGCTCTCCATGAAATCAATGTTGAAACTGACCAGAGAAATAATATCACTGCCACAACTTCTTTTAGCTCATGTGGGCTCTGGAGTGCCCTCTAAGCTCAGAAAAGTTGCTCAGACTCAGCCACTAGAAAGACTTTTTGAGAGCTTGAGTGTCTTTTTGGCCCAACTCAGTTTCGGGTACAGGCCAAATTTAGAAAGTTATCGCTCGCCTGGGTAGAGCTATATCTGCTAGGAAACACCAAGCTATAGCCTAGGATTTTGAAGTCCAGTCTTTCGGTTCAGCATGTCCTTTGCTTGAAATATCTGCTGAAAAATATTGCATAGAAAAAACCATTTTATTTCAAGCAACTCAATTTCTCCTCTTTGCCTATGTAAGGATGCTAACTCATAACTGAAATCCTTTCCTAAATTTCTTGAAGATTCCTTATATAAAGGTTTGCTTTAATTTTTCTTGAGGAAAGTGGGAAGGTTTTAATGACATCTTTTCCAAACAGTAATGTTCAAACACCATGTTTGAATAACAGCATATGAGAAGCTTCCAAACACACCAGTAAATATTTGTGAAACTTTTAAAAATCAATATGGATTTGATTTAGAAGGCTTTGTTTTCTTTTTCTCTCTGAGGAAAATGGTTTCTTAGCTGGAAATCATGTGGGAATTTAATTAGTTGAAATTGTATTAAATGCCTTTTTAGCCCAATCACTTCAATAAATACTAATTACAAGACATAAAAAGACATATAGAAAATGTTTTACAAAGAACTTTATGAGAAAAAACTAATACTTGTGAGTTTGAGTGGGGTTTTATTTTTTTTTAATATCTCTGTGTGTGTTTGTATATGTGTGTGTGAAAAAGTACGGAACACAATGAAGCTGTTCTAGATTCTTCTTTGAGATTGTAATGGTGCGTTTTGAAACAGAATGTATCATGGAATAGACTCCAAGAAACTCTGGATAAACAAAATGCTTGATGACTGACAGAGTGCTGTAACTTTTAAGAGAAAGTCCATTCCCCTTTTGAAATATTGATGATGAACATGTTGCTGGGAAAACATGAAAGTTGAAGAAACCTCAGCTTCTCATTTTCTCCAGAGCTAGTTGCAATATAGATGGTGCCATGAAATTTTTGAGAACTAAGCAGAAATATTCTTGACCTTATGAGCTGATTATCAGCCTCAAGACACACACCATGAGCATGCAGAGCTGGAGGCAGCTTTGTAAGGGATTCAGGGCAGTGAACAGAGCATCTCCCCAAGGTCCTAGCTCTCCGTTGCTGGATAAGGCTGCAGAGCAGGACAGTCTCAAGTTGTGCTGGGTGCTCCAGCTTCGTTATGCCTGTTTCATTCTTTGGCAGCAGTTTTGGACTAACCAGCATCTTCATCCCAGCACAGTTCCTCTACCTGTACAAATACACATGGACTTCTTACAAACTACATGTAATTCAGGGGCCACGGAAACTGCTTGAGAAGGACACAGGAAACCTGGCTGCCTGCACACTGCTCAGCCCAAGAGAAGGAATCCCAGACTTTTCAAGAGTATACTCTGATTGCCACTCAGTGGTCACATTCGGAACTTTCGTATTGTCCCTGGATTGTTAGTTTTTTAATTCAGTAATCATTCACAGTAAAATGACACCTCCAAACATTCTTCCCCCAGGAATAATTACTGCAGGAATGCTTCGTGCAGAACCTTAATGTTTTAGCGGGGTGCGGGGAGCAAGAATACACATCAGTAAGCACACTTTCTCTTCCACATGGGGGAGTATCCTCATTATTTCCACTTAGAGTCAAGATCCAGCTCGGATCCAGGTGTTTCTATCATAATAGCTTTTTTCTTATTTCTGTTACTAGGCACCTGCCCACAAAGGACTATCAATATACTCTTTCTCATAACTGATATCCACAGAGCCCTTTCTTTTGTTAGATTGCAAAACTGAACTGAAATCCAGGCTGTAACTAAGGGAAATGCTTGTTTCAGAAGTCTAGAAATGTTTCTAAAGACCATTAAACCATTTAACCATATGAAAACAAATTACAGTGTGTATGAGACATCTAGCAGTAATATATCCCATAAATATCTGTTGCAGTCAGAGTTATCTCTCTGTTTGACTCAACAACCATTTTTCTTGTGTGTCCTGATTGATAATCAAACAGCAGATAGCTTTGCTAGAGATATCAAAGCACAGAATCTGTATTTCTAATGGTTACTGTAGGATTTGGTTCAACCTCCTTCAAAACAAACCCCTTTTTCCCATGCTGTAGGTGTAATTTTTCAAGTATTATATATGCTGTGAGTGAGTTCGAAGTTAATAAATATTATTGTGTCAATTAAAATAAAATAAAGCCTTCTCAGTGAGACAAAGATAAACTTCAGTACTATATAATATATGGTTTTAGCCCCTGGCAGTGAGTTCTGGGAGATACAGTAGTTGAAAGAAATTTTAGAGGACAGCAGTAGGTTTGGATTACAGAGTATCTAAGTTACAAGAGAAAATTAGCTCTCAAAAAAAAAAAAAGTTTATGAATGAAAGGGGTTGTAAATGGTCTTTTAGAACTTGCAAGAAGAAAAAGTTGTAGTGCATCAAAATTCTTGGAAAAACAGAGGTAAAATATTTTTTTATGCTTCATATTTATAACAAGATTTTTTTATATTAAGTATATGAAACTTGGAAGTGCTTTATTTCTTAATTATAGAGTCATATAGTAGTAGAATGATTTGGGTTGGAAGGGACCTTAAAGACTATCTAGTACAAACTCCCTTGCCATGGGCAGGGACACCTTCCACCAGACCAGGTTGCTCAAAACCTATCCAGCCTGGCCTTGAACACTTCCAGGGATGGAGCAGTCACAGCTTCTCTGGCAACCTATGCCAATATCTCACCCCTCTCACAGTAAAGAATTTCTTTTTAATATCTAATCTAAATCTACCCTTCTTCGGTTTAAAGCCATTCCCTCTTATCCCATCACTGCATGCCCTTGTAAAAAGTCCTTATTCAGCCTTCTTGAAGGCCACATTTAGGTATTAAAGTGATGACTTTTCATCAGGTTCATAAGTCCTCTTTTTACTGACTATTTCTATAAGAGCAAAAGCTGGCAGCCTCTGCTTTCAGACCATAACCTTCCTCAAGGTGTGAAAGTACTGTTCCGAAGGAAAATACAGCTGCTTTCAAAGTATCATGGCTCCCTGTGAAGCAACAGCTAAAAAAGGCAACACATTTGAAGGGCATTGAAAACAGAAATGAAGGTATTAACAGCATAAAACCTTGGTTACCATGCATAGTTCACCTCTGGAGAGCAGGAGTGACATATTAAAGAAGGTATGGAGCAAAGCTACTAAAATGACAAGGAGGAAAAAAACATGGCTCTGTGAGAAGGGACTAAAGAGTTTTGTTCTCAGTCCTCATCTTTACTTTCTTCCTTTTTCTTCCTCAGTATAAGAAGAAGAAATCTGAGGGAAATGTGTTCGAGCTTTACATTGTGAAGGTGTTGCACAAAGTGAGTGCAGAACCACGAAGCCTCACCCACACGTTACTGCAAATACCCAGGGGGTACTTTGGGAAACTGGCTTAAAATAGATATAAGTAACCCTTTTTTTCAAAGGACTTAGTGAACTTCTGGAATGTTTTCACAGAAGACTGTGAGGTAGGCAATATCAGCAGTTTCAAAAATAGAGTAGAGACACTAAAGAACAATGTGTCTATAAAAAGTCGAGGCAGTGGTTGAGTTGTTGGAGTAATTTGGTAAGACCATGAGACCTTATGATAAGAGCAGAAGGGCTTACACACAAAAGCTGATGCCAAGCCTTAAAAGAAACTTTATCTTATTTCACTATTTGTAGATCTGTATGGAGGAGATATGACTTGAGGAAAGAAAAGGATGTCCTGGAATAATCTCATGTTTTAGTCTAAAACCTTTTAGCTTGCCCCCAGCCAGTGTGCCTACGGGAGTTTCTGAGTGCCATCCTCCAAGGAACTTCCCATCCCAAGCTGACCTGGATTCATATACAAGGATTGCTTCCCTTCAGACCCTGGCTGACTAAACTTCTCTCAGAAAGTTGGTGGGGAAGGGATCATTCAGATAAAAACAAGACTCATCTGTTCAATCTAGAGGCAGGTGTCACTGAAGTTTTTCAAATAGCAAATTAAACAGGAAAAGCATGAAAAAAGCTCAGTCTCATTACATTTTGCCCAGTATCTGCTTGATTTTGGCAGGCGATGGCATAGTATAGCCATTCTTTGCAAAATCACCCTCTTTGGACAAGGTATGAAGTAAAAATAAGTAACTCTTTGTAACTAACAGTTTTTATTGCTACGTTTTGTTTTTACTCTAGTCTGAGGCATGGTATACCATTCCTCAGGAAGAAGAAAACATCAGCAAAGAAGCCAAGATTATACATAAGATATGCATATGTTAGGGAGAGACACCAAAAGGAAAACACAAAGGCCCCGTATGTTTCCAGATATACTGTTAGACCTCTCTGTATATCATGTTCCTCTAGTACGTAAGATAACTTCAGTGTTCTTCTGTACCACTGATCTAATGCTCATAGAAGTCCCAAAAATCTTTATATAGGGTTAAGAACAATTTTAGACACATACCTTTCTCCTAAATTTCAGGTATCTAGCAAACAGGTCCAAAGCAAATACTTACATTATTCAAACAGCCACAGATTGTGCAGAAACTTTGAAAAGCTTCATTGGGAGATCTCGCCTGGCTACTGTAGGTATCTAAGTTAGGTCAATAGGGTCTCATTCAGAAAACATTTCTCCGTGCCCAATCCTTCCCATCATAAATAGAGAGTTAAGACACAGTGGCAGGATACCTTCAACAAGAGCGTGCCTTTGCTTCCTCTGGTCCATGTCTCTGCTTCGCCTTGTTTGTGCCCTTTACCAGAAACATCCCTCTGCTCTTTAATACTGTGCCATTCAGCTTCAACTATTTCCTGGATCTACTTATCATGACTGCAGTAAAATGCAGGAGCAAAACCTCATTAATTATTGCTTCTCACCTAGAATACATTAAGAATTCTTTTACGATGGAAATTTTTATATAAGCTACATGAAGACATATCAGATGTCAATCCCAGTAAAATGCTGGATATTTTTATTACAAAAACTTTTAGTTGTTCACTTGATCCATGTTTAAGTGTTTCAGAATTTAGTGTTCAAATTTTAAGATATTTTCTTGAGTTTACACAAAAGTTAAAATTAAAATCAGTAAATCTTTATTGTCCAGATCCAAAGTGGACTTTTAAAGACTCAGAGTGGATTTAAAGATTCAGTTTGAATCTTTAATTGTCTCACGAGCTATTCTTCACCTTAAATTACTAAGTCCCCCCTCCCCTCCATGAAAAATGGAGCAGGATGTTAAAGATGACTCCAAGCAAATGTTCTAAAGACAAGATGAGAGAAAGAGATTTCAGGAATAAAAATATTTAGGTTGAAAAAATATCTTTGTTTAGCACTAAAAAAATGGAAAATAATCAGTCTTACAATTCTATTAAGTGTTATTAAAATAGAAAACAAATAGAAAAAACACCCACAGTTTACTGACACTGTAAACAGTTGCTGTGATGGCAATAATTTCTACATGTTCAAATAAGGGACTAAGGAAGGAAAAATAAAAAGGCAAGCAAATTTTTATAACCAGCATTAATTGAGATGGAATTCCTTCTGAAATTCATTCAAATTTAATCCAAGCATGAGAAGGATAAGATAAATAGCTATAGAGTCTACAGCAGTCTGGCCTATACTCTGAGATTCAGCTGATTTACAAAAGGGCCCATGCATTCCTGCTTCTCATTTTTTTTTTCTGCTTTCTCATGCAGATTAAAATGTGAGCAAGCATCGATTTCTTTAATATTTCCTTACCTTCAAATATTCATGCTGAATTTTAAAGAGCTTTTTCTGACAATTAAACATTATATGAATTCTGTTTGATTCTGCATAAAAAAGAGTTTGACATCAACATCAAATAACTGGCAGAATAAGTAAAAAAATGTAGACTTCCAGTTCTGCCTCTTGTCAGAAAACACTTCCTCATTTTTAAACAATAATAGCAATAGTAACTTAATAACTAGTACATTTGCTTATTTAAAAAAATCATTATTGTTTTTCCAATCCAGTTATTGACAGACTAGTGTCAGTTCCCCACTTCACTGTAATTTCTGGTTAAACTATGGGAAGATCAGATGATATTTTACTACTTAAGAAAAATCATCTTCCTTAGAAGTTACAACTGATGCTATCAGAGAGGAAATCTTCGTTTCTATTGTAGTTAGTGTTACCACAAAAGGTACAATGTTGGCTGTCAAGAAACAGACATACTTCATTCAAAGTTTGAAGCACAAGTTCCTTCCAGATCACTCGTAGAAAAGCCCCACATTGATACATTTCTAGGAGGATGAAATAGAATAATTTCTAACAATAAATCAGGACAGATGTTTTTTCGGTAAATATTTCTATATTGACAAGGAGAGTTAATAATGCAGTTATAAAATGTAAAGTGAGAGAAACACTACTGACTGCAACCATAATTAATAGCAATATTTAACAACAGTTACTAAAAATGACAATTCTAAGATAAGCAGATCCAGGTAATACTCAGACCTTAAATCACATGGCCAAAAAATCTGTGGATCACAAATGCTCACTTTCTAATATATTCTGGAGATCTGGAGATGTTCCAGAATATAACCATGCTTTAAAAATATGTAAGATTTTTTTTTTTTTTTTTGTATGGAAAGCTATAGATCTGTAGATACAACAGCATCCCAGAGCAAATCATAGAATGGCTAATATAAAACTGAACTAATAAGAAATAAAAGACTGAAGCAATGTTAATGTTATTCTACATTTGTATAAAATCTAAGTATATTGGCTGTTTACAACTTCATGTGATGAAAATAATGATGTTGCTGCAAACAGATTTCTGTAATGGACTTGACTTGAGACCACATGACATCTTGAGTGATAAAGCTTGAACAATTTAACATTCACATAATAAATTAATTAAGAAGTAGTTAAATAATAAGATTCAGAACACAATGCTACATCTGAATCAGTGCCAACCAACTTCATTTCAAGTAGAAATCTACTGATGAGGCTTTTTTGAGCTTTTTGGCTCTGTATGTCTTAATCTTTTTATCAATGGCTTAGGAATAGACAAATACTAAAAAAAACCCACATGTAAAAAAGATATAGATTTTGGTGATAACCAAATGCCCAGGGAGCAATAAATAAAGAAGGAGGAAAGGTTATCCCTACAGGCTTTAAACAAACCATATATGTTTCATATCTTAAACCACAAACCAGTGTCAATAATACAGGCCATGGTAGTTCAATGGCAGATTCTATCTTGAAAGCTGCAAATCTGAAATGGTCTTCAGATGAAAAAGTGTGATAAACTGAGGGTAGCTCCTCAGTACAACTTTGCAATCAAAAGAGTTAACATAATACTAGGATTATAAACATAGAAATATTGTTCAGGATAAAAAAAAACCAACAGAACATATGTTTGTCAAAGTTATAATTCCTACTGTAATTCTGGCCACAGTTCTGCTCTCCATATGTTAAGAAGAAAACTAATTCAGAATCACAGAATCATCACAGAATCACAGGATTTTTAGGGTTGGAAGGGACCTCTGGAAATCATCCAGTCCAACTTCTTTGCCAAGGCAGGGTCACCTAGAGCAGATTACACAGGAACATGTCCAGGTGGGTTTTGAATTTCTCCTGGGACGGAGAATCCATTACCTTCTTGGGCAACCCTTTTCAGTGCTTTGTTCCCCTTAATGTAAGGAAGTTCTTCCTCGTGTTGAGGTAGAACTTCTTGTGTTTTAATTTTTGACTACCGCTCCTTGATTGGTTGCTGGAAACTACTGAAATGGTTTAATAATAACAGACCTACTATTAATCCCTGGGGAATACCACTGACTACAGGCCTCTAAACAGAAGGAAAAGGAAGGCCTCTACCCTTGCAAAGGATTCAGAAAAGAGCCACTGAATCACTGATGGACTGGAAAATATGCAAAGTTGTGTAAAAAGCGATGAGATCAATCCAGTTAACTTATCATACAGACCACAAGGGAGGGAGTTGATCACGTGTCATATGTAACTGCAAGAGAAATAGAACTCAGACAATAGAAAAATCTTCAGTCTAGCAGGTAAATAAATTGAAAATGTCACTTGTAAAAGAGATGCAATCAGAATAGAAACAAAGTTAAAAAAATTAACGAGGCCAAAATTGCCATAGATGATGGATGTTCATTTGCATTAAAACCAATTACAATTGCTTATTCAGTTCTAATTTACAGCAAATCATTGCTGACTTTGCATCTAGAAATACAGACACTGTTACCGTTAACAGCACCCTGTACTTGGAAAATCAATGTCTCCATCAGGGGTATGAATTTCTGCACTGAGTGGAAGCAATTTGTAGACCTCTGGTGCCACAAAGGCTCCTGGAACCGTCCCTTCCCTTACCTGCCAGAGAAATTTTTAAACACAGATCCCTATTTTGTCCTTTTTTATTCTCTTCAGTGTGCACACCCTCCATCTTGTCATGAACACACAAAGTTATCCAGCCAGGTTTGTCTGTCCTGAACAAGGATGTCTTTTCCTGTCTGTTGCCCTTATGACTGTTGCAGAACTTGTATGATCAAAGTGAAGTCATTCTGAGGATAAGTGTAGCATTCACAAATCACTGACTCTGAGAATTTTGCAACATCCAATGATAGCTGTAGTGAAACAGTTTGGCATACCCAGCCATGCAATAAATTATGCATATTAAAAAAAATAGAAAAATTCTATTTGAATTCATGCAACTTTATCTAATTTGCCAGAGTATTTAACACTCTCAAGTCCACCAATGCCAGAAAGAGTGTATTGAACATTTCTACTTGGATAATAAGGCCTGTTTTCTGGTGCTTACTCAAAATAAACTAAATTTGCATGTCAGTGAAAAAGTAAAGTTTTTCCAGCCCTTATTTTGCTTTTAGTCTGCTGGCAAATGAATCCACCAGTGCAGAACTACAGATTAGAAAGCTGTTTTCAGTAAATTCCTGTTTCCTGATCTACAAAAGAAGGAAGACAGACATAGCACCTGTCAGAAGAAGAGCTCTGATTGGCAAGATCGAGTCAAGTCCTTTTGAGTACTGAATATAATAAATTGGCTTCAGATAAAATACTATCAAGACAAAGTGTGAGAACATGTACACACCAAAACATTATACGTTATCCTACCAGTCAGATCTATCCACCTGAACCACTTCCTGTAGTCATCTGCATAGATTACCACCTTTGTGAATGTGAAACTATACACAGCCATCAGCCCATGCAAAACACCAGTTGACTGAGAAGATATCAGGTAGTAAGATGACCTCCCACATAATTATGTAGAACAAGCATGTCATATGATAGAAAACAAAACCGTTCTGAAAATCATCTGCATCAGAGTGAAAACTGAAGCAGAGATTGCTTCTGCTCCATCTAAGCAGAGCTTCTCCCTTTCAGTCCTCTCTAGGTTGCAATGTAATAATGGTATATTTCATTTCATAGACTAATCCAGAGCCCTAATGTGTAAAAGCTGTGTCGCACCTCTTGACTAAATTTGGCTACTGTGAAAGTACAGTCTGATCCTCTCTACAGAAAATGGTTTTCAAACTTAGCTTTGGGGCAACAGCTTTCCTGATACCCTCAAGACTAACAAGAATTCTCTCATGTCCAACATGAGAATTTATGCTTTAATTATGTTTGGGTTAAACCTGAACATTAAAAAGTGTGTACACTATTTTCCCCCAATTATCGCAAGACCAATTCTGAATTAAAAGACTCTGTTTTTTGATTGGTTGCCACTTTTGAAGAAGAATACTTTGAAACTGATATTTTATTTTTTTTGTTTTGAGTTTTCATAATATAAAGGATCATATTTTCAAGCTTGCCCTCAGTGCTCTGAATTCTGCGTTTTTCCCTATTGAGACTTGTGATTCATATGTAATGACCTGCCTCCAGGAGTGAATGCTTTAAGGACATGCTCATGTATCATGAAACACAGAGTGTCTGATCAGTGAACTCTTGGGAGAAGGGATGTTGACTGTTCTCATGCCTAGAAAAGAGCTTAATGGCATACCCACTTGGTTTCAAGTGGATTCAAGAATTCTCAACCACCACCAGCTCGCCACCTACACTTTTTTGTTATTTCTGAGCCCCATTGTTAATTTCTGGCACACTGGATCTGTCCTTGAAGATTTTATACTCTTTACCAAGTGCTTACTGTCTTCCACTCATGCAAAGTCATTTATAGGTCAAATCATAGAATTACAGAATTGTAGAATCATAAAACAGTTTGGATTGGAAGGGACATTTAGAGGTCATGTAGTCTAACACCCCTGCCATGATCTGGGACATCTTCAGCCAGATCAGGCTGCTCCGAGCCCTGTTGAGTCTGGCCTTGCTCTTTGTGCCACCCCCAGCTTTAGCAAAAGCAGTGCTGTGTCATTTCCTGCAATATCAGATAAAAAAAGGGATCAGCATCATATCTCTGAGAAATATTGCTCTTAGTGAATCCTGATCAGAATGATTAAATCTAGGAAACCATATGCAACTTTCTTTGCAGTGTTTGAAAAGCTGCAGCTGTAACTGTAGTTACAGCCCGAATATATGAAAATTTAGGTAATTCTGGATTAATCTGGATACTTAATTTTAAAAGTTCAAGATGCCTGGGTAGATATAGCAACAGATTAGCACCCAGGACTTGGGTACTCTACTCCTCACTGTGCCACCAGCAGACAGGGTTTGTTTGTAAAATCTCCCGTCCCACCATTAATTTTGCTCTGATGTAAAGCAGATCTGTTAAGAGTGCATCTCCTGAAAAGCTCCTAAGAACTCTCAGTAAATTTCAAAGTGCAAATTATATATATTCATTAATTATTTTAGATATTCAAATTAAACATATCAGTTTGAATTAACAAGTGCATAAAGGGTAATGAAAAGAGCGGAGCGAAATCCGTATCTTCAGAAAACATCTAGTTTATACCTGGGATAAGATCCAAGTTCACTGAAACGAACCCAGTGCCTCCCTCTGTCATTTGTGCTACAGTGACTGCACAGGCAAATGCAGAAGCCGTTGTCTCCTCAGCAACAGTGCAAATGCAGCTTCATCCAATACTAGGGTTGCCTGATTTTCTCTCACTTTGGGATGTCATCATGGAAACAGGCTTGATTACTTAATGTTCCTTAAAATGGTACTAGCTTAGCTAATCAATGTTATTCTGTTGTTAAGCAGGATATTTTTTCCATTCTGAAACAATATTGATTACCTAGTTATTGCCATTAAAAGCACCCAAAACCAAAACACATTTAAGCCAGTGATTGTGCGGCTGCTATTAAAGCTCTCTCAAGTAATACTACTTCATTTCTTCTCAGCATGCAAAGAGTAATACTACCCTATTTCTACTCAGTTTGCAAAGCTTCCCTGTTTTTGAACATCTTCAACTCTTTCACCGTTCTAATATTCATCAACTTTGTCCCCTCCCCCAGCTTCCACCAGCAGACAGTGCAAAATTAGCAGCAAGAGACAGGATCAAAAAGCTTGTTCCAGAAAGCAGCAATACAAGGCGCAAAGAAAGGGATGTGGCAGCAGGTATAGACACAACACCTGTCTCTAATTTTTTAAACTTTAAACTTAATTCCACCTCATTCAAACTTATTTTAGAAAGCAATTGACAACAGGAATAATTATAAAATTGGCAGGAAACTAAGACTTGGGTTTTGAGAATTAAGAACTTCAAACTGTGAAATAGAATATATATGTGTATCTATATATACTGCTATTGCATCATTAGGAGAATTTGGCTCTACAGCTGTATTTATGATTATTGAAGCATTCTTCTGTTTATATTTAGCCATAAAATTACACATACTTATAAGCTCTTTTACCTCTTTAAAAAGGCAGCAGCCAACCTTTGTGTCTTTGCAGTTATGGGATGCTTTAATCTGACACTCCAAACTCTGTTGGATTTGAACTAGATGACAAATCACTGACCTTTCTCTGTGGGTAATGTGTGTTTTGTGAAAGCTGAATTGCATATATGATGGCAAATATGTTTGGTTTCATGTATTTTCCCTCGTGCACAGTGTAAGTATTGTACATACACTCTTTTGTGATATATATACATAGAAAATAGAGTTGAAGTATCTTGCTCTCGGGTACATGGTGTGACTCTTGGGGATGTCCTGTGCTAGGATAAGAGTTGAACTCAACTTGGGTTGGATCCTTGTGGGTCCCCTCCATCTCAGCATATTCTGTGATTCTTTTAGTTGGTGCACAATATATATGATAAACAGCGCATTACCACTGCAGATACAGGATGCATAAAATGCGCACTGTAGAATATCAGAGTTTTTTCAAGCCCCAATTGTGTGAAAGTTGCCAAAGAGGTAGCCCATATAAGCCTCATGAAAGCACAGTATCTTCTAGAAAGGGGGAAGCTCTGTAACGAATCTAGAGCAACAAGGTTATTAGACTGCAACATCACTGGGAAAGATAAATAGGCATGGTCCCATACTTTCTTGGGGAACTCTGACAGTTTTTCAGGCATGTGCCCCTTCATAGTGAGATACACACCCCTTCCCTGGAAATGTTCAATGCCAGGTTAGATGGGGCCCCAAGCAACCTGACCTAAGGGGTGGCAACTCTGCCTGCTGCAGCAAGTTAGACCTAGGTAATTTTTATGGTCCTTTCCAACCCACACCGTTTTATGACTCTATACTCTATACTTCCGTGACAAAAAGTGCTCTAAGTATGCAAAAATAGAGTCACAGAAATAGTTTTCCCTCCCATTTGGACTGAGATGTAGAAGGTGGAGTGGATTCATGAGGGCACCTCAGAACGTGTCAATCAGGGCCCCAGCTGTACAAATAAATGGCAGCTGAAGGTCCTTGCCTACACAGCTACAGGCTGAGGGCTGCCCAAAGGAGACAGAAAGCACTGCCTGCATCGTTCTTGTTTTGCTCGCTCAGCCTCAGCCCTTCAGCGAGAGGGACAGATGAGACAGACATATCCAGACTTGTGAGCAGTCTGAATACAGACCTGAAGGACAAGGTGGAACATAAAACTATAGCAAAGGAGGTCAGAAGAGAATAAAAATTGAGAGATTTGAAGCCAGAGAGTGCTAATACTTACAAGACTCATCAGAACAAGCCTCAGTATGGCTTTCTATATATTCGGTGGACCTAGGTAATACGTAAGCAATGTGAAAGTCAGCAAATTTAATTAAATTTTATTTAAATTGATTTAAATTCAAATAAATTATTTTGCTTTTTGGGTTTTGATTATTCTAGAAGCACAGATTAATTTAAAACATTAATCTACCATACCATGACAACGTTGTCTCACGATAACACTAAAAATGCTGATATTACCACTTGCAAAAACCAACCTAGAGAACAAACAAAGTGCCAGAAAGGGAGCGGGGGGAAAGGAGGATAAAGGAAGATGAAACTGTCATGTTTCTTTCTCTTTGGTACATTTTTTCTTGCCAAGAGTGGACTTAAACTTGATTTGCGTCTTGCTATGGGACCTGGCATACTGCCACATACATATTCTTGCCCACAAGCAGCACCAGCATGCTGGTCACAATGTACTCCAGAAAAAATGAGGTCCGAAAATGTCCTCCTCTCTAAAAAGCTTCTGTGTGTGAGCATGCTTGTGTGTGTGATTTATGCAAAAAATCCTGTCAAAATATTCTGCTCCATCAAAAGTCTAATTTACATACATTTTTGGGACACTGTAGAGGCTGATTAACATGACGTATCACAATTCAGAAGGAATGTTGACTGAAGCATTTTAGGAGCCTGGGATGCAGAAACACGAGGTAGATAAGCATATGGAGCTCAGTGAATGAAGCAGGAGGCTGCCTATTCTGCTGTGATTTATGTTCCTTGTGAGAACTTGATGGCTTTCTGAGATAAGAGATTTTGTTTAGAAGAAATCTAGTGAAATGAAAAAAAACATTATAGAGCTTTATTAATCTTTAATAAGCCCAGCTACATCTTCCATCACCTTTTAGAGATACCAGAATTTGAGTTTTATTAAAGAGAAAACTAGTAAGCACTATAGCTTTATTTATAAATAATAAGTTAAAATATTTAACCAAAAGCACTTAGAAATTGTTTTTTATCTCTTGGATTTACAGAAACCACTGCAGCATTTATCTTGCGAAATAAAACTTACCAACATTTTATATTACGTCTTTTAAATTTATGTGTTAACTTACCCCTACATCTAAAACTGGATTAGTTTTACATTTTCTCATTATTAATTTAATTAATTTTTTAAAATTGGATAATTACATTTCTACAGAGTCTTAGAATATGAGAGAATCTCATAATGGTTCCCTAACTGCTTTCTGTATCACTGAAACAACAGAAACACCACTCTGGCCAAGTCCAAATGTCCAGCTAGTGGAAATGTTTGTTAGTAACCTTCCCGAAAGGAAATCACCTCATGCATTATTCACTCTGCCATAGCTCTGCTTAGTAACTTTATGGCAAAACCCACTGTTTCATTGTACTGAATTGTTCCTCCTCACGCCCAGGAAGATCTGCAACAGTTAATTATTGGTTTGCAAGGGTTGATAGTCCAGAGCACAGGAGACAAAAAGTACTCACTAAGCTAGTGACAAATTATCAGTTGATAGAAGACTAAGCTCTCATTTTAGTTAACAGTGAGCTGGTCAATACAATCTGCAGAGCCTAAAAAAAAATTTTTGACTTACTAGACAGAGGTTTATTTCTGGTATTAATCTGGAACGGAATCTAGTTTTTGGCTTCTGGTTATATGTTGTGCTCTCATAGATGTAGCTCAAAGGAATTTTCAAGTTGAGCGGGGAGACATAGAGTAAATTTAGTCATCAGCTGGGGCGGGGATGGCAGTGATGGCACATGAACTGTGTCACAGTGTGAGACCTGGATGTGGATTTTTAATTCCCATTTCATCAGGTTTTGATTATACCTGTCATGTGAGATACAGAATTGGAGTGGAACTTACTGTTCATTCCCATACGTGCACATATGGGAATGAGTTATAAACCCACTTCCAAAGTGGCATAATCTAGATTAAAATTATCAAGAGGTGTTCTGGAGACACTTTATCTAAATAATATTGTTTTTAATCATTTACATTTAATCTACATCAGATAGTGACAGAATTGGAGAGTAAAGGGAAGGAATCTTAAGCATTGTGTTGTCTGAGTGTGACTTTCTGACAAGACTTCTGCTAAAGGATAACTTGCAGGAAGGCACCCAGGAGGCCCACTGCCCAGCTCACGGGTGCTCACTGTCACCACTGGGTGTCTCACCAACCAGCTTTTTGAAGATGTGGGCAGTGATGATCCTTACTGTGACTGCACGAAGAAGGAAGAATATATTCAAGCACCAGCAGCAACTTACAAGAAGAAAGGGCTGGATCTGTAAGTTAGAGGGAGAAACAAAACTACCTGACATCTAGCCTCAAAAACGTCGGCATGTATACAACACCAGCCTGAGGTTTGTGTCTGCCCTGTGAAGAAATTCAGCCATTATTGCAGCTGCACTACCAAAAATTATTTCTGAATAGAGACAAAGCCCAGAAGAGTGAAAATCTGATCTCCCTCCAACAGGTTATTTCTCTTCCTTTATGTGCAAATCACCTTGGTTTTATACTTTGCCTGTATTGTGAAAACGTTTTTTCCATATATAGTTCAAATTGCTGCTACTGATCATGCAATCAATTAATTAGATCTGAAGGGGTTAATAGAGATGAAAGAAAGTTCTCCTGATAGAAGAGTATGCCTGAAACCAGGCATTTTTGTGGCATTACCCTGCAAAAAATCATCACACCAAAACAGCATTAAGGAAAGACAAATTAAACAGGAGAGTAGTAGCCAGGGGAGCCTTAAACTTAATCCACCATATTGCTTTAAAAAGGTTTGCCATCTGGATCCCAGTTTGCTACAATACTGAGGCTTCATGGCATTTCTTCCCCTTTATATTAATTTTCAGCTAGCATCCATGGGAGAGCTGAGGAACCTGTGCAGTGCTGCAGCCTGTGTGTGTGATGTAACCTTCCTGCAAGTTATTAGAAATCCCAGTTACAGTGTGTAAAAATTTAACTGTCTTCTATAACAACTCAGCAGCAGTTTGTATGTCAGCAGCCTCTGACAGACTCACAGCCATGCAGCAGTGGCAACCGTAGAGGCTTTCGTGCTCTAAAAGTACACAAAATCCAGCTCTCGCTTTTTCCAGACAGAAGAATTGGATGCTGTATGGCTTTACCAATGACTCTAGATTCCAATAAATCCATTAAGCTTTTGTGAGCTCTTTCAAATCCCCCTCTTTACCTCTGCAAGGCAAGCAACAGCTACGGAGACCTCTTTGCATCAAACAGCTCAAAACACTAGAGGGCTGGTGGGCTTGGGAATCGCAGCGCTGGGGCTGAGAGACTGTAACTTAACAAAACGCATCCGAGGCTCCGGATGCCGGCTCTGACTCACGAGGCAGGAGAGAAACGCATCAGCAGCTGCATTTGATATGATCAACAAATCTGCTTTGAAGAGGCTGAGGCGGCCAATGGGTCAAAGTGAATTAACTCTCGCATCCTCCAGCGCAGTGGTGGAGGTCAGGAAGGAGCCTGACACACATTAAAGCAGAAGAGGAGACTTTATATGTCTTAAAGGGAATTAAACAGAGGTGTTTGGGAGGATGTTTTTCATTGGATATTTTGGTGTGGGTTTTTTTTTCTCCTAGGCTTTGGTGATGGGAAAGAAAAAAGGTGTTTGCTCTCAGATATCAGCCACCATACACAGGCAGGCTTTTTTCCTAGTGAGTGAAAAGACAAATTCCCCATTTTGGCTACTTTTCCTGGAATAAAGCCAAGCTTTAAAGGAAAAGAGCCAGGTCCTCAGGTCACAGAAATTCAAACAGCACCAAGGGAAAGTGTGATTTTGCACCAGTTTGCACCTCTGTAAACAACTTCTGTTCATGTAAACAACTTCCTACTGATTTCAGGAGAGTAGTCTGATTTCCTCTCCCTGGAAACAGGATCTGACCCATTAAATTGTTCTTTTTCTCATACATATTTAAATGTATTTCATGTCTGCAGTCCCTGCATATCCATCGTGTGGAGAGGGGTCGATAGGAGGGGACGAACAGAAACTTTCCACCTAAGCACCAGACTGATTCAGCTGTCATTAAAGATGACAGATGAAAGGGACAAACAGTTTTTTCTCTGTCCCCTGAGGAGGAGACACTAAGTGACAGCCCAGCTCCGGCTGAGGGCTGGAGCAGCTGGGACGCACAGCTCTCCAGCCAGGCTGACCTTGCCAGTGGTGAGCAGCACGGTCCAGCCCGAGTGAGGACAGTCTGACAAAGAGGTGCCCCTGGACATTAGGAATGTTAAGTTCACTTTGAGCATGCATGGATAGCTCCACTTGTCACACTTTTGAGAGGCAGGTACTCCACAGCTCCCGGTGTTTCCCAAGTACTGGGAGGATTTTTAAAGATGTAATTACAGGGAGCCCTAAGAGGGTTTCTGAGGTGGTTTTATATGACACAATTCCTTTCTAGTTGTTTTCTTCACTGTGAAGTTACAGAAATCTGCAGTATGACCCATTAATAGGATATTTTTAGTAATAGAGAAGTCATTGAGATGTAGAGGCAGCTAGGAATTTTTAAGTTTTTTAGATGAGTTAGTTATCTCTGGACACACATACACACATGCTGCCTATGTATTTTCAAGACCATTCTACTTCTACCTGCAGGGGAGGACCATCTCTGCTGCTCATACAATTTTGATAAAACACTGACAGGAGAATTTTCCTAAGGAAAGATCACTCAAATTACTTTACATCCTTAAAATACACTGAGCTAGCAGTGCGCTTTTCTGACCTTAGAAACATCCCAAATTAAGTTTTCAGTAAGTGAAAATGCAGGAAGTAGCAAGTTAAAATTTAATCATCATAATATTTGCAATATCTTGGATATGTTTTGAAGCTGTATGGCATTAGGGAAATAACAACCCATCAGAGACCAGCATCTGAACTGTACTTCATTTTCATTGCTGATGACCTGTTAGCAAAAGAGTCCACAAGTAAAAGCAACAGATCAAGTTGGCTGTGAGTAAATAACAGGTATAGTCAGCTATGTACTGCAGTATATGCTTATCTGTATTAGGGTGTTTTTGAGGAAACACTTATATATGGATTATCACAATATCTCAACCTACATAATTCTTTGATCTAAGATCCCATCCTCTTTGAAAAGTCAGAATTATCACAAAAATCTTTGGAGCAAAAATCTAAACACTATGAATATTCATGCTCTTCACAGCTGTTACATTTATGGAAATGCAATAACAGCAAACTTCTTGTATTTGGCAAAGACTTTTTACCAGATGAATACATGCCAGCAAAAGAACTTAAGTGAAATGAAAAGCCTGGCTCACTCCTGTTTTCTAAGGAAGTGTGCTGCAGTCCAGAGCATTTTGAAAGTTAAAGAAAGAGTCTTTTTTTTCAAATTTCAAAACATGTATGCAAATTTCATCTGGCAGTGCATACACAGCCCATATTTAATAAACACATCCTTTTGAAAGCAATGTTCCATGTCCACAGTTAAACAACCAATGAATGGACATTTTGCACTGATAGAAATAACAGCAGTCTGTCTGCTTGTGATGCTAAATGCCGTCAGAGTTGTCATCTTTCCTGAAAGTTTAATCCAGTGGTTTAATTTTACCCCTTAACAGACAATCAGCATGGCTAATTGAAGGGAGAAAAAACCAAAATACATTACCTATTTGTTCCTAATGCTATGATTTGTTAAAGCCCTTCTCCATCAGCTCTCAGTGCAAAACTGCATATAGCAGGAATGTCTGCAAGTGAGATGCACAGATAAAAACATTCAGCACAAGATGTAAGGTAAAGAGGACTGCAACATACCTTCAGCAGCGTGCTCCTTCCTTCCCAGCCAGCCAGTTCTCAAGAATGTGCACTACAGATGGGACTAGGAAAGTAATTTTAAATGGACTACTAATAAGTAGATCCATGAAACCAGATGTGACAGCAGGGTGTCACTAGGTCCTTTTTAAACTTGCCTCCAGTGCTGTCTCCTAGTTCCTCCCGACGGAATTAGACAGTTGCTGCTCAGATCAGAGCTGAAGAAGCAACGGTGCGTTTTGACTGCAGTTGCTAATGCTCCACTTTCAGGGAAAGCGCAGAAGTATGTGTGTGCCTGCACTAACTGCACACACTCATCAGCCTGCTACAAGCAGGGAGATGTGATATGCATACTGAAAGAGCTGTGCAGGGAGGAGTAGTTCAGAAGCACACCCAAGCCTGTTCTGCTAGTAATTGCACCCTGCTGACCTCCCTGGGCTGGATCACTGCTGTAGAATTCACCAATAAGTCTATCAGTCAATAAGCAATGGATCTGGAACAGTGCATTTGGGGAGGAGAGAGGAGGAGGCAAATGCATCTTCAAGCCTTCAAACATAAAACTTTCAAGATAGCTCGTTTAGATTTCTCTGCCCTTAACGTTCCCACTGCAAATGTCATGGTCCATAGTTGAAAGGAATTGGATTTCATTTTAATTAATAATCTGAAAGAGGATTTCTCTAACCATGATAAAGCACATTTTTAAGAGGAGTCCCTAATGAGAAGTATTATTATTCCAGGGGTTATAGGAGTACAGCAGCCAGCTGTGAAGATGGCCCCACAGAGCAAGGTGGTGTTCTGACTCACTTTAAATCTAGAGCTCACAGTCAGGTTGGATAGGACAAATGAAAGAAATACCAGTATCTTTACTTTTCATGGGAGAAAATGTGCTTCAAGGGGGAAGAGGTATGTCCAAGGTCACACGTGGAATTTGAATCCAAATCTCCTGCATCCAATTCCAATTTCTTACAAATAAAATAAAACTGCTTCTGTAGACACAAGTCATCAAAATATGAAGCACCCCAGGCTGCTGCTAACCACAAAATTCAGTATGAGCTTAAGTGGCATCTTCTTGTCTTTTTTTTATATGCAATATTTTCACATGAATTTGACCATGCAAACTTGACAGCTAACTCTTCTGGAATGTTCTCCAACCTTCTCCTGGAAAACTGAGCTATCACATTAACTTGCACACCTTTTCCACAAAGATGTAGGATTAAAATTCCTTTGGCTGGCCAAGCTCTACTCTCTCTGCATTGAAAGATCCACTTCTTGGTCCCACAGTGGTCCTAGGCTTCATGGGTTGACGGGGGAAAAAACCTCAAAACATATAAGGAGTAATCAGCCCAAAGGTCTAACAGCCTGATAAGGCTCTGGAGATTATTCTTCTCAGGACTGATTCTATACTTTGTCTGGGAGGTGTGATAATTAAAGGTGGGGTGGCTGCAGGCCATAAACAGTAGGACATGAAAAAATCTTCATGGAGGTGTGTAGCCTCCAGAGTAGCAGCACATCTAGAGGGAATATTTTTCTGAGTTAGAAGAAAAGTTTCTTTTTTAGTTATTGTTATTTACAGACTAGTGGAGAGAACAACCTTAAGTCCAGTGTGCAGAAACCTTAATGAACAAATAATACAAGACAGACACACTGTAGCACAATAGTGGAGAAAAAACCAAACCCATACTTTAAATATATTAAAAACCCTACATCTGTTTTCATAAAGGTATTTTTCTAAATACATATCTTTATTATCTCAGTAAAATCACTCAGTATTAGCTCAGGTCAGGTGTACATTGACAATGGAAATTTTTGCATGTGAAGAAGAATTTTATCCCTGAAAACCAGTTTTGGAAATGCCAGGTTTGGGGCATCCACCACTTCCCTGGGGAATTTGTTCCAGTATCTCACCACCCTCATAGGAATTTCTTCCATATATCTAATTGAAATCTCCCATCTTTCAATCTGTTTCCTTTACTCTTGGTCCCATCACTACAGTTCCTGGTGAAGAATCCCTCTCTGGCTTCCCTGCAGGCTGCTTTCACATACTGGAAGGTTGCTATGAGGTCTCAATGAAACCTTCTCTTGGATGTCTCAGTCCTCCAAACTGCCCATAAATCACATGAAGAGTGGAACTCCTGTTCTTCCTCTGAGCTGACTGACACCTCCAGGAAAATGAGTTCCTAATTAGTGCTGCTAGTCCTGTCTGAGCAGCACTTAAATTGCTGTGGATATTGTCAGCATGGCACCATGCTCAGGGCAGTTAATGCTTCCTCGGTAGTGTGGAGTCACCCAGGCTCAGTGCCAGGCTTATCACATCCTGGATCTTTGCTCTTCTGGTTACCGCTATACCTTTACTGTTACAACTTTAAAAAATAAATTTAAAAAAAATTTGGAGAATGGGTTTTATTGCATGTTGACTTGGGTTCAGAAAGGATTCTAGGAGTTCTGGGATTGTTGCCAAATCTCTAAGAATTTGACAGTACTTAAAAGTCATATTAAACAGTAAATAAAGTACTAGTGATTTAGGGAAAAAAGCACCAAAAATATCTGAACTTTCATTGAATCAATATTTCTTTATAAAATGAGGAAGCCTGCGGAATTTTTTTTTCTGCAATATGGCCTCTTTTTATGAAAATAATCAAATATCCTCCTAGTCTAGAACAAAAGCAAGAAAGATATATTTGTGTTGTTCTCAGGAAAGCTCAAACCAGTGACAGAAGGAACTCCCTGCAATCTTTCTTCATAGGATGTTGCATTTTTTCATTCCAATACATTATTATCTGAGTGGGATGAGTAAAAGAAACAACATTTTTTCTCATAATTTTTAGATGAAAAAAAAATAAACACATCAAAAGGTCAAATAATTTGGTCTGGGTTTCTTTTCCAAAACTTAATTCTTTTGGGTACTTGATTTTAGGCAATTTTTTGAAACAGGATTCTACAGAATCAGCATGTACTCTGGAAATAAGACTCTTTCAAAACAGCACAAATAGGACACCCAGAACCACCACCAGTGTTGAAAATCTTAATTTTATACTTATTTCAAAATATTTAAGAAGATAAAAACCATTCCATCCTATTCCTATCCCCTTGATTTAAGATGGAATGATGTTTTTCTTCTTAAATATTTTACCAAACCCCCTTAATCAATAAGGTCTAGAATTTACACCGGACATAAAATAACAAGGTGTATCCACTCCTGATTTTTCACTGACTTCAGGCTAAACCAGTCCTCAAGGGAATGTTAGGAAACATACTTGTGTAAAATAAATTAATAACTCTAAAAAGAGTGGATTAAAGGTGGCTGGTACTCTTGAATGCCAATCTATATATAAGCTGGTATACATTGGCAACCCAGGAACAGACTAGAAATGGTTAACAGTCATTCAGGGCTTATTTTGGAAGATTGAAGGCTAAGATAGACTTGGAAGATTGTATAGCAATAAAACATTTTCCAAAGGCAGGAGAAGGAATAAGACAAAACTTTGAAATTGTAGGTAAGTGATAGTAGGGGTCATATAAAAGTATTGTAAGACTCATAACACCCAGAATCTATTATTTCCCAAAATTCAGAAACTAATATAAAAATTGTGGGTGAAAGGCAGCAGTGACCATTTCTATTCCTAAGGACTTCATTATGTCTGCACACAGCTTTCATGCCTTCCATGTGCTCAGAGCCCTGAGGCCACATACAGACAGACAGAAGTCACCTGGACACCGCCCAAATCCATAGCCCAGCAGCTACCAAGGTGCCAGTGTATTCCCAGGAAACAGGCTCTCTAGAAAATAACATTCAGGGAAGAAATTAAAAAAAAAAAAAAAAAAAAAAAAAAAAAAAAAAAAAAGGTTGAAGAAATTAAGAGTTGTCTTTCAACTCCATTGAAAATCACAGACACAATGTTAAGCTTGTACCTATCAGTGGAACACATATTCTACCAAAAAAACCCAAAAAATATTAAAGCCACCAAGCCAGGAATTTCTCCTCCTCCTTCAACAAAAACTAACAAATGTCTACACAAACAAATTTTAGAATATTTATCAAGTATAAACACATAAAAAAGCTCTGACACCTTGCCTAGGTCATAGATGGTTGTTCTGCAAAGATACAGTGATTTCCAAACAACCGCATTACAGAGCCCACAGCAGCAGCAGTCACTTTAGGTGGGAAAGCATCTGATGATCACGTTTCCCTTAGTAGTCAGAGAAAAATTGCTCTGTATAGTAATTGTTCTGTATATACATCCACTTCATGTAATTTGTGTGTAGATACATATATGTGTAATGTTAATTATCCATTACAAATGGTCTGGAAGATCAGAATGAGTATATATAAATGTATGTACATATATGTGTGTGTATACATTACATTCTTTTAATCTAGATATATGAATCGTTCACGTAGGTATGTGTGTTCTTATATATGTATTGCATGTAAATAAACCATGAGCCTACATATTCAAATTAAGTCCTGCACGGACTTTTTGATATCTGTTAACTTGTCTGACAGCAATATGGAAAAGTTCTTGCCCGAGAATAGATAGTATTTAGAAACTTAAAGCCTGTATCTTGGTACTATACTTCTTTTAGCATTCCACATTTCACATTCTAAAGATATTGACTTTTTCCTCCTCATAGTTTCAGAGCGAGGGTATATGAATGTCATTTCAACGAAGCTGTGTATTTACCCAGAAGACACATTTTTTTCTTTAACGCTGAACATTAATAATTTACCCTCTAAGATATTAGAATAGCATCAAATTCCACTTACATTTTTACAAGATTTGTATGTGACAGCTATTCTTCCACGTTCTTTTTGTGAGCAAAGTTCTTTGAATGTGGTCTATACATAGAAAACTGTGCTTTCTTAAGTTATTAATAATAAGTGATTTTAATACTATATTTGAGTTTTCAGGAACGTTTGTATTTATGAAAATTAGTGCCTGACAAAGACCTGTGAATTGTAATTCACACCAAAAGTCAAACATTAAAAAAAAAAGAGATGTGGAGAGAATGTGATGTGACTGCTTGATTGCCTTTAATTTTTTTTCTCTATGCTTATGATCTATTCTGCAGTCTCCATTTTAAAGTCAAGATGAAAGTCAATTCAGATTGAAGTCACGAAGATAAAAAGGCAGGAATTCAGAGGACTGATTCTGATCTTGTGCATGACCAGCTTCACAGAGGTATAATTCTTCAGCTTTCCCATAAGACACTGTGTCTTCTCCAAGAAGAACTGGAAAGAGCTAAGGTCCCATTGATCGCTAATGAAGGTCAGTCACAGTCTTAAAGTAGTTGTCGATGCACGAATTTCCTCTGTTTCTAATTTCAAGTCATGTTTCTGTAATACCAGGTGCAAAAGATCTAGTTTTTCCTATTCTCCCTAGATAACATGTGCATCAGCATATGTTTTCCTTAGTAAGGCAGCCATTGGAGGCATAAATGTCAGACACGAAGAAGGTGCTAGGTCATACATTCTCTTTAACAGCAATGTGCACACCCATCTGTCCCTTAAATCTCTCTGTGAACCTGTTACTGTGTTTTTGAAAAGGAAACTGGACTGCTTTATTATTGAACCACTACTGTACTGGGCTGTGAAATTCCATACATCTGTATGTTTAATGAAAAATGTATAGATGGGAAGGATATGAAGAATTTTGGTGCATGTGCAAACTTTCAGAAAAACCTTTTAAAAAATAACTTTGATTTGGAAGCAGAGATCTCACTGATGTATAAGGAGATGCGCTCCTAAGTCATGTGTGCTCTGTAATATGCACATTTTAACTACCCACACTTAAATGGAGATTAAATTTGAATGCTGACCAAAGTACTTGATCTTTCAAAAATATTTTCTTCTATGTGAATCATTAAAATAACAAATTTTAAAGGCTTTCTCTCAAATACATTCGGGAGTAGGAAAACATAAGTAAATACTTACTTCCTTATCCATAAAAGTCAGAAAGCACAGCTGTCTCCAGCCACATTAATTCAGATAAAATCGAGGAGATTTTAGTGAGCAATGGCCTTTACTGCCAATTCTAACTTTCCACTGGAGGTGTATGTGTGTGTTTGGACGGGGTAGATTCTCCTGACCCAACATAATTTCTAAAAGTTGGATGAGATCACAACCCCAGGCTTTAAAGTAATTCAATATGCTACAGAGCTAAAATCACTCAATCTGTGTCTGCCTTGAACTATAAATAAAAGAGTGACCATACTTATTCTCTAACTTTGTTTCTCAGTTTTGTTCCATACTCCTTAATCTAATAGCCATTTTCATCTCAAAAAAAACCCCAAAAAACATTTAAACAGAGACTCCTTTTAAAAAAGCAGTAACCACAGTCATGAACACTTTTTGTTGGAACAGAAATATGGAAGTCTTGGCTTTCAAACTCATGATATGAAGCCCATCAAACCTATTACCACAGTCCAAAAACCAGCAATAAAATGTTTAATATATTGAGAATTTCATATGTTAGAAAGAGTCAGCAAACTAGGCTGTATCACTGCAATGCAAACAAAAGGTCATTTTATATTCATCAGCATTTATGCACTCAAACAGTACCAAATATGCCCAGCACCAAAGGATATCCATAGTGTGCTATTTTATTGCTGGGCATTTTAGGTCTTTATATAGCAAAATATTTTTATGGACTTTCTTTTGTTTAAACAAGACAGCATTCCCGTTGTCTTCAATGGATGAGAGGAGTATCAACAGTAAGCATAACTGAGTTGGTGTAAATACTGGTGAGCCAGAGGAAAGAGGCAGCCACAGGATAGTTAGTGAGGTGCTAATTGGATAATGTGGTGAGAAACAGAGCTGAGTACAGAGGAAGGGCAGGAGGCTTAGATAACTAGAACAAATGTGAGTGCTAAGCTCTAGGAACAGATATAAGAAGGAAAAAAATGGACTCAAACTTTGTTTGATGTAGTAAATCATTACACTGGGAGAATCGAAGGAAACAGAAAAGACTGAGTGCTGCAGACTAGTATAGAAACTCCCAGGCTGGACCTGGCTGATGACTCCTTCACTAAAACACAGAGAAAAACAATTGCATGACTCATTCAGAAAGCAAGCCAAGAAAGCCAGTGGTAAGTTTTTTGTTGCCTAAGTGTAAGACTTGTACATGAACTTTTTGACACTTCTTGCTCACTAATGCCCTTTTGTGGGGTCACTGATACTGATAACTACTATAACTATGGAAGAGCCATTCCAGACCCTGCTGTTCAAACAAGATGCTTAGTTGGCGTGGTTGGCCTTCAGGTTCCCGTCAATCAGGTAACTGGGCAGTCAGAGTGCTACCATGCAGAGCGTAAAGCCATTCCTTGTGAGCCCAAGGCACACAGACCAGCAGGTGAGAGTCAGGCTTGGAGTAAAATTTTCAGAAGTGGTTCATGGTGTGGCTCAAATTACCTGACATGCAGACATTACTTCCTCTCTTTTAACCTTAAAATACAAATCCAAATCACAGTCAAAAGACTAAAAAAAAAAAAAAAGGAAAATTTTATGTAAATGCTCGCTTTCTTTTATTTACTGAGAGCTTAGTAACAACTTTGGGACACAATGATCTTAGTGGCCTTTTCCAATCTTTATGATGCTGTGATTTTAAAACTGTAAATTGTCTCAAGAGAGCAAACATGGAGACTTCACCAGTCTGAGACACTTCAAACAGAGCTGGGAAGGCATCACCAGGAGTGTTCCCTCAGCCCCAGGACAAGGACTGGATGAATAGGTAGGTACTGCTAATCTCTAATTCCTGTAATTTTGTTAGAAAATATCTCTGTTCACAGAGATTTATGTTCTGTTGCTAAGCAGCTAATCTGTGCATTCCTGGTTCACTCTCATCTTACAAAGGACCAGAGCAACTTCTTGTTTGCCATCCAGGAACTCCAGAGATCAATTAGCTCTCTGGGCTGCCATAGGTATAGCTTTACAACACTCAAAGTTACAAGCATATCCCTGAAATCAGACACTTGTCCCTATTTGTTTCTATTTGGCAAACAGAGCTCAGGAGAAAGGAAGGAAAAGCAAATTAGAGATGTGTTGACAGGAGAGGGTTGTTATTCTTAGGAATGTCACGGTGTCTGTCCCTCAGACTATTTTTGCCCCTGTAAACTGTAAGAAGATGTTGTTAAAAGCTATCTTCTACATTGGAAGAGGTCTGCTGTTGGATACATTATGTAGTAGGAGCATAGGCAGTGTAATGTTGAAAATTTCTTTCTGGCAAGGAGGTAGTAGGAGCAGCCAGAATCCTATCCCATTTCCACAACAAGCAGAAAATAAATGCCAGCTCTGCTCAACAGAATCCATCACCAGACTCTCATGGTTTGGGTCTTAAAGATTCCATCTCAGACCAAAACTGCTTCTCCAAAGTAAAAGTTTCAAAGACTTTTACTCAAAAACTACATGGAAATTGTACAGTGCTTTGTCATATTTTCCAGAGGCACAGCTAAAAGATACATACTTCTGCTTTCTATTTTATGCTTGTCTTTTCCTGAGAAATATTGTAAAGAAACCCAAGCATGCCCCAACAAGTAAGCATTTGTGACTCACTCCAAATTCACCTCTATGTCATCAGGATTCCTTCTCTGCATGACACTTCATAAAACTGCCCTCAGAAAGGTTTTTAAAGGTCTTCTGCTAACGATAAAAAGCAACAACAAGAGCTCACTGCATTTGTCCGAGAAAAGAAAAAGAGACAGAAATACGAAAACAAGGTGGGTTGCAAAAGAAAGAAAATAGCCCCACAAATTTCCTAATACTGCCAGCATGGTCTGAAGATCCCAGAAAAGCTCTTAGGTCAGTGATCACAAATAGCAGTATTTGTTCCCATAAAAATTGGCATTGAGAAAGAGGAATAGTTTTGGTTTGGTTTTTTTCCCTAAGAACGGTAACTGATGAATTCTGTTTTTCCACAACTTGTGTCTGGTGATCAATTTCTAGACCTGATTGGATGGTATTTTCCAGAGCTGGTCATTTACAGAGGTTCTTGCTCATTTGGATGTCTGCTCTTTGATAGCATATGAGCTGAAGTCTTTGCCTCACATAGGAGTGTATTGGGAGCATTTGCAAAATTTCTGTTCCCTGTTCACATACCCATCTTTACAAAACTTGTAATGTCTTCATTAACTTTGAATCTTTGACCTCTTACACGCTATTATAAAATTTGGCTAAAACTTAGTCAAAGAATTTACAACTCACAATAAACATAGATGTCTGTACATATGCACAAATACGCTATGTACAGAATAACTAAATCTTAAGGGTGCATTAGAGAAGGAGGAGGAAGTGACAAAGACTGTATGTCCCCATTTACCCTTGAAATTGAGGATCAGATCTGAGATAGATCACATGAAGGGATCAAGATTCATCAGACTATGCACAACAGAAGGTACTAATTTCAGAAATTGTGGTGGAAATGATTATATGATTCAATGCTTCTATGATTTTGTGCACATATGATTCTATGATTCTACAGTTCTATGTTTCTATGATTCATATTCTATGATGCTATGTTACAAAACACAACAGTTTCCATCAAACAAGACAACATGATCCTGACTCAGATATGCAGTGTAGGAGTCCATAATCTTGAAAAAAAAAATGAAAATCTTTCAAACAGACACAGAAATTTTGTAATATCTACCTTCAGGAGATGGAGACAGTTCATATTTATCCTATAACCAATTATGTGTGTGATAATTTCAAAGTTTATTTTCATTTTTCTCCTGGAAAAGAGCCTACAAATAGTAAAAATCCTACATTATACTTCAGCAAGTGGAATAGTACCACTGAGGATATCAGTCAGAGCTGAGAAAACTATACAGCTGTGCACTCCAAGGATTGGATTCCGGATCACTGCTAATTGCTGTTTCTCTCTGAGCCAACCGCCCTGGAGAGAAGGGGAAAACAGGCAACTTCCCAGACAGAAGTATAAATCCAATAAGTAGTATTTGCCTTGGTGGATTACAAATGTGGGAAGGAGTGTGGAGTAACGTAAGCATTTCCACATTAGGGAAGACAGAAACCCCCCTTGGGCCTGGAAGTGATATAACAATAGCAACACTGAACAAGAAGGAGATGTGTTACATTCAGATTGCCAGAAATTATACTTTTGACTGCTTTACTCTCAGAAGGTTGCACAGTAAATTCTATATACCACTGTGTCCTGCCTGTCTGTACTTTGTGCAGGGCTGAGGGTTCTGGTTAATCATTGGAACTGCGCAGGGAAGCGGTGAAGTCACCATCCATGGACGTGTTCAAAAAAGAATCTGACATTGCACTTTGTGATATGATTTAGTGAGCATGGTGGTATTCAATTGGAGGTGAGACTTGAATCTTCATGATTCCATGACTCTACGAGTCTTTCAAGCCCATGTTTGCCTGCCTATGCAGGTGGACTATTTACTATAGAAGCCCTTGAAAATATGGTTTATTGAAAGCACCTTACAAGGCATGAGAATTGTTCATATATATCATGCATTGTCGCACCATTTCCTTCTTTCACAGGATTTTTCACACTCATGCCAGTGCCAGGCTCTGGTACTCCCTGCAGCCTGATACCTGGACCCCTGTAAGTTTCCATAGCAGCTCTCTTTGTGTTGCCACATCCTTTCTGACACATGCAGGGGACTTGGCACTCTGCTGAGTGGAAACCACTCCTGGACTCTCCTCTTGAGCTGATGGGAGGGAGACTGCACCTTCCTGTTCACCCTGCCTGTGCCAACTACCGTGCGAACCTGCACACTCACACCATCCTGACTGATGCTCCTGAGAATGGGAACCCCCTGTGCAGCCTGACCTAAAATTCACTGTGGACTTACCTCAAATGTGGATGCTGCCACCTCTCTGGTTGACCAACCACTCAGAGCGAATAACCCGCACGTTCATCAGGACCTTAGCTGGAGTGCTCTGAATTCTTCCCTGAGAGAAAAGGAGGTTCTGGAAAACTTGGAATCCTGTCAGAAAAGATGGGGAAGGACCCAAAATGCCACTGCCTGGCTGAGACGGTTGGATGAAAAACCTCCCAAAATACATAAAATAAAAGAACAAAACAACTAACAAAAACCTGCCCCCAAAAACATCTTCCACAAGCATGGAAATTCAATGGCAAATCGTATAATTTCTTCTCAATTCCCTGCATTTTTTCATTCCAAATAGACCTATTAAGTTCCAAAATATATATTTGAAGTGTCTTGCAGGAACCATGGTTCAGACACTTCACATCCCTAATTTCATTTTTGGGATTAATTCCCTGACATAATACATCATATTTCTCAGTCTTGATAGGAAGAGGTAATGCATCAAATATGAGCTGAACATCTGTCATACATTAGGGGAGATGAAGTCTTGGAGATCTTCCTTGTTGTTTGTCGTGGTTTCACCGCAGCATCAACCAAGCACCAGGCAGCCACTCACTCTCCTGCCAGAAGGATCAGGGAGAGAATTGGAAGGGTAAAAGCTGGAAAATATGTGAGTTGAGATAAAGCTAAACACAAAAGAAAGCAAAGCCTTAATTCATAGCTTCCCATGGGCAGGCAGGTGTTCAGTCATCTCCAGGAGAGCTGGGCCCCATCCCAGGTAACGGTGACTTAGGAAGACACACCATTACTCTGAATGTCCCTCCCTTCCTCCTTCTACCCCTGCTTTATACACTGAGCATGATGTTATGCCATCTGGAATGTCTCTGGTCAGTTGGGGTCACCTGTCCTGGCTGTGTCTCCTCCCAACCTCCCGCGCAACCCCAGCTTCCTCACCAGCATGGCAGTATGAAAACCAGAAAAGGCCTTGGCTCTGTGCAAGCCCTGCTCAGCAATAACAAAAACATCTCAGTACTATCAACCCTGCGTTCAGCACAAATCCAAAACAGCCTCATACCAGCCACTGTGAAGAAAATTAATTCTACCCCAGCCAAAACTAGCACACTGTTTAACAGAAAGAGACCAAAAGTCAGAGGAAATAAAGTTCCTTTGACAGCTAGGGCTGGATTCATTTAACATGATTTGAGAGATCTGCAGTGCAGATGGCCATATTTGAACTAGTCACCTAGACTTAATTTGTAGCCAAAGGGACAGAAACGAGCACTTTTAGAGTGAGATCTGTTTCACTCTAGACATCTATAACTGGTCAGGTGATTCTTCTGGGTTTTATTGTCTTTCTAGAGAAAGGCAAGGGTAGACTAAATTCCTGCACTAAATGGCTGTATCACTAAAGGTAGGGATATAATGGTGAAGCGATTCTCATTCATTGGAACAACATTCACGACGAAATATTTTTTTCTTTTTCAGAATTTTTTGTCTGGGAGTAATTTTGTAAAGGAAAACCAGGAACTTTCTCTGAAAATAACATTTTTTTCATTAAGAAGGGTATCTCATCAAAGATCAACTTTTCCATTACAAAGAGTTTTAACAAAATTTACAGCCAGCCCTAATCCTTAGTTTTAGACAACTACAAGTAAAAAACATGAGGTGGTTTTTTTCTTTCTCTCTAACTACCAAGTGTACAAACACATTCTTGGGTACAAGAGTCATGCTGTCTTCTTTGCAGACTGTACATTACGATCAAAAGATAAATAAGATTATATTTATTTTTTAATTTTACAGATAACCTTTACTAATATTGCATAATGTGTCAAATATTCTTTCAGTAGGACTGAACTATCTGATCTGTGCCAGTGTTTTGGCAGTTCACTTTAAATCTGTTTATCCTGAACCACGGAAAAGACAGTTGGAAAGACTCTTTTCCATCACGTAGGAAACCACCTCCACATGGTTATTCTCAATATTTCCCTAATTTCTGGGACAGCAGGTATTTGACAAGTCATGAAGAGATTCTGTGAACTTAAATACACCATTTGTTTTCATTGTGGTGTGTCTGAGGAGAACCAGCTGTTTGAAGGTAAATTTGAGGATAAATCTAGCAATATTTATTCCATAGCTTTTTAGATCTATTCTATATTTGAAGGAAGACTCTGGTTTTTTTATGAGAAAATGTTTCCTATATCATAACACTGATCCAAAGCAAAATTTCCCCAGATTTAGTGCAATTTCTTTTCTAGAAATAATCAATTTCTAAATTTTCCATGTTAAACATTCTCTTAAACCTTCAGGTTATTCAAATTCAAATGGAGCAAGATCCACAGAGATGGTCATTGCAATTTTAGAGAAGAGGCCTCTATCCTATATGATTTTGTTATTTCTTACATCTACATTTATCTAATTTCAGAACCCCAGGCTCTTTTCAGGGAACATGGATCTCTTCTGCATTGGGGTAAATACATTCTACTATTGCCCCTTTCCCTAAGACTTTTAGAGCTTCCTAGAGAATTTTAGAGTTTCAGCACGTGATGAAAAGCAGTAGAAGCAAAGTGATCTCAGGAACTGGACTGACAAGCTGTGAGTCCCCTCAACTTTTGGTATCAGAAGTAACTCCCTTTTTAAAATAATTACAAATTCATATATTCACATGTATACTGATCTGATTTACAGTCCTCAAGCCAAACATCTCATGACACAACCTCCCTGACTCTGTAGTGTTTTTTTCCAAACATTGATTTTGCTTTAAAGCACTAAAAAAATCCTGAAAGAATCAGTAAACAAATCTGACACTAGACTTTCCTTTATTAATATATAAATCAATAAGCATAGAGGAACACATTCATTAAGAACAGGAAAAGCTGTTATAAAGCAGATATTTTAATTACAACCTCAATTAAAATTATCCTTCAGCCCTGGATGACCTCCTGAACGTAAATCACTAGATAAACTCTATCCTTCTATAACTCAGAAAGAGCACAAGTTCCTAAAATTACCCGTAATGAGTAATTGCCCATAATCTCTCTGACATTCTATCTAGAAGGGAAGGGCATGGAACTGTGAGGAACATCCCGGCCATTAAGTTCAGCATCCTGATATTGCACCAAACAGTGAGTACAAAACTTTCAGTGAGCTGTTAAGATGTGCCATAAAACTAGCTAGGTTTTGCCCACATCAGAAATATTTTCAGGCTCCAACTGCTCTGTTTCATGTCAGGTTATGTCTATCTATTTATGTTTCAGACTAGTATTGGGACCTTGGTCTTAAATCATTTTGCCTTCCTTTGTTCTTATTCCTCTGATATATTAAGATGATTTCCCCAACCTGAAATCAGTCAATACAGCTGTTATCAAATATCTGTGTCATCCTTCCATCCTATTATTTTTATCACCACAGGGACTTGTAAGAACTTCTCCACGGCGTTTTTTTCTTTCTATGAGATTTGTTATTATACTCCCATCATTTGTTCACAGTCACATGTAAAGTTAGGCTAGTCAAGTCTTGGACTCTTTAATATGTTTTCTTTCATTAGTCTTTACTAGGAAATTTCTTTGGACATGTTGATCTAGTTGCTGCAAGAAACACTTTGTAGAATACTTGCAGTGAATAATTGAACAGACTGCGGTGGCTAGAGCTATTGTAGCACAGTATTAATCCTGCAGGCTTAGAATACCACACAACCAGCTGTGAAGGCATCTTCCTCTTTCCAGAGCTCAAAAATATTCAGTGCACCTGCAGAGTGCGGGGTTAAAGGTAGTATGCTGCTGATTCAAGCCCTTAAACTTTATTTCAGCTTTGGTAATGAACTGTATGCATGTGTGTAGGAGATAAACTGAACTTCAGAACAAGAATTTATATTATTTATGCATTTATATGCAGGAGTACCTCAGAACTCCAGTGGTTTAGGAACTATATGAACTGAAAAAACAGAAAGACAAAATAAGGAGCTCAGACAGAAATGTTTCTATATATCTAAGTATGGCAATCACAAGGAAATGGTAAAGCAAATTTAAGCAATAAATCAGTCTGTGGGAGCTCTTCATTTGTTCTTTAAAAGCTCTTAAGTGTGATGTAGACATCATTCTAAAAAAGTATTGAAGGAGCATAATGAAATTGATTTCATGAAGATAATGGGACACACTCCCCAGGGACATGGTCACAGCCCCGAGTCTGACAGCATTCAAGAAGCATTTGGACAATGTTCTCAGGCACGTAGTGTGACTCTTGGTGCTGTCCTGTGCAAGGATAAGAGTTGGACCTGATGATCATTGTGGGTCACTTCCAACTCAAGATATTCTATGATTCTGTTATTCTACAATACAGGAGAAAGCACATGAGCATGTTTTAGGAACCAGAGCCACTTTTTTCTTCTTCAGATTTGCGGGTCCAGTGACTGGAACTTTGATTCAATTTCATCCCTTCACGGTGCTTGTTGCTGCATGAAAATCATCCATAGACTCATGTAGTACATGTAGTTGTTTAAGTCTTTGAACTGAAAATGTAACTGTACACACTGTGCAGCCCTTTCATTTATTATGATTAAGTCTAATTCCCTGGGAACTCTTAGCATGCAGTGTTGCCTGTATTATTATGTAATCTTCTTTACAGAACTACTTCTTGCCTTGCTGATTGACTTTTCTCATCATTCTTATAATTAAAATCTCTTTTGATCACATTCGGCATTTCACCATCTGCACACCTTGGAACCGGCCTGCCTGTGACTTTACACCGTCCACTAATTAAACTGGGTTCTAATCGGAAAATCTTAATCACCCTTAATTTTCTGACTAGAAGGTGGTTGTGTCCGCACTCATTTCCCCAGCAACTTCTTAAAGCATGGATAAATAAATGAAAATTGACTGTACAAATGAGATTGCATGGTTCCATATTTATTCCTTCACAACTATTCTTGATCAGATTTACACCATTTACGAGAACAGTCATTATTTTTCTGGGTGTTATTTGGGCAGATTTTTTTCTGGAATACAGATTTAGGCTGTGTCTTTCACAGTGCATCTTCAGTACAGAAATGCAGGAAAAAAGGAAAAACGAAATAAAACAGAAAAGCAAAACAAACCCTAAAGCATTCTTCAAGAAAGATTGTGGTGAAAAAACCCACTTTGTTCCAGTTTTTGAGCCAGCATGGAAGTTTTTAACAAAAATATTCTGTATTTGAGTAGAAACCCTCCGAAAACTTCTCTTGGTCTATATGAGACTGAAAATTTTAAAACAAGTTGAAAAGTGGCACTGGAAAATGTCATAAAACCTTCTCTTATCACATTGTCACCCAAAAAGATTTCTCACAAGTATTTCCATTTACTTACAAGATTTAGAGTTTAATCCACTGAAGTGAGGGCAGCTTTCGACTGTACTGAGAAGGCTCCTTGATGGATGATTTAGCCAGAGTGGAATATTACAGAAACGCTTGCGATGTTACAGACAAGGCAGTATTGTAAAAGGAATAGTACGCTGAGGATGTTCTTGGTTGAGAGGAAACTCTCAGCTTGGGTTGTCTTCTCAACTCTGTGATGTTGTATAAATAATTTCGGTTCTTCTCCCACCTTTTTTCCTTTTTTTTGCTCTGCCTTCATCTTGTATTTTGGACTGTGAGCTCCTCCATATGAGTGGTTTCATAGAATCATCATAGAACCTTGGAATGGTTTGGGTTGGAAGTGACCTCAAATATCACCTAGTTCCAAGCCCCCTGCCATGGACAGGGACACCTTTCACTAGACCGGGTTGCTCAAAGCCTCATCCAACCCGGCCTTGAACACTTCCAGGGATGAGGCATCCACAGTTTCTCTGGGCAATCTGTTCCAGGTGCCTCACCACCCTCACAGTAAACAATTTCTTCCTTATATCTGATTCAAATCTAAACTTTTTGAGTTTGTTTTAGCTTCTTTACATTTTGAGCCTTTCATAATGAGGCACATTTTGTTATTCAAGTTTTTAGTAACTTCTGTATGGTAAATATTTATTTTTTTCTGTTTCCATTTCTTTCTAGAATTATGTTTTAAAGGGCTGTAAAGAATAAAAAGTGCTAAGAATGTCTAAACCGCTATGTAATTGATTATATTGTCCATCTACACTCTTGTGGCTCATTTGTCCGTGTAAGAACTCTTGATATATGTAAAAGTTGCTTGACATCTCTTTCCAGCTGGGGTGGGTTGACCCTGGCTGAATGCCAGGTGCCCACCAAGCCACTCTATTGCTCCCTTCCCAGGTGGACAGTAGATAGAAAATAAGATGGAAAACAACTCATTGGCTGAGATAAGGCAGTTTGTTAAAGCAAAAGCAAAAGTTTGCACATGCACAAGCAAAGAGAAAAAAAAATCAGTTTATTTTCTACTTACTGTCAGCAAATGATTTTCAGACACTTCTCTTCCCACATACAGTGGTTGCTCTGGAAGGCAAACATTGTAAATAATGAATGCCCCCTTTCCTCTTCCTTCCCTTAACTTTTATATCTGAGCTGACATCATATGGTACGGAATATCCCTCGGGTCAGTTTGGGTCAGCTGGCCTGGTTGTGTCCTCCCCCAGGATTCTGCCCAGCCCCTTGATGGTGGGAGGGAATGTTGAGAGACAGCCCTGATGCTGTGCCAGCACTACTCAGCAGTAGCCAAAATGCTGGTGTGTTATCAACACCTTTCCAGGTATCAATGCAAAGCACAGACCTGTGAGGGCTGCTATGGAGAAAAGAACTCTGTCTCAGCCAGACCCACAACCAGCACATTGTATGATCAGTGTATACACAAATCATATCCCACTTTTTTCAGGAGCCACTGTTTTCTGGAATGATGTGTTATAACCCTCTTGATGAGAGTTTTGGAGATTCTGTGCTGAGAAGGCGTTATTTAACCTTCCCACCTCTTCTTTGTAATTGAACCTTGTCTGATGTCAGTGGATGAGAGAAGTGCATTCCCCTCTCCTGAACTTTGCTTCATGCTGAGTATACTGACTGTCATATTCCAGTTAATTCTTGTTTTCATTCCAGTTACCAGGGGAAAAATGCTGAAATTCACCCCTTCTACATTATATATAATGTAATATAAAAGACATAGTAAATGCCAGCAATCTGATTGCTGTGGCTCAGCTTCCCTCTTTCAGTCCCAAAGGTCCTGCATTTGAAACTCTGGTAATGATAATATAAAATCTTCAAGTAATAAATTTTACCAAGTCAGACTCAAGAATAGAGAAGAGATAATGTTCTTAGGATTTCTAACTTGGATTCAGTCTCTTGCCATGACCAGAACTTCATTTGTGAGACTATGAGACTCAGAGAAGGGGCCAGGGCAGACTGCTTGCTGTTTAAATAAATAATCATTGATCATAAAATCATAAAACAGCCCAGAATGGAAGAGACCTTGAAAGCTCATTTGGTCCAAACTTCCATGGTAGAGGGCATAAAGTTGAGATTTCGAATGAGATTATCACCCTTTCCAACCACATCTTGAAACCCTTCAATCACATCTTGAAAGCCTTCAGTTATGGGAACTTCATCATGTCCCTGTAGAGGTTATTCCAGTGAATCATGGTTTTTACTGTATAATTTTTTTTCTTATGTCGCGGTGAAACTTTCCCTGGTGCAACTTGTACTCATTGCCTCTCATCTTCTCCGTGTGGTTCTTTGTGGAGTGATTCCATCCTCTCTGAAGCTGTACTTTTCATATTAGAACACTATCATGAGGTGCCCCTGAGCCTTCCCTTCTCCAGAGAGAAAGGACCTATCTCCTTCAGTTTTTACTCATTGTCTGGGACTAAATTTCCTAATCACAAAGTGTTTGAAAACTGCTCTAGAAAGTATGAGATGAAAGAGTTCATTTGAACTCCGGTCCTAGCTGCTGTATCAGGCAAGACACTTGTTCCATGCAGCAGCCTTGTCCTTCAATTATATCAGAGATACCTCCACTTTAATCTCCCTCTGTTCTGGTGTGCCCCTCAGGGTTATCAGTTATTGACTATGGATTAGCAGTTGGAGGTCAGGAACCTTATTATGTGGGACATGAACTTGAAGAGCTGCCTTGGGTGGTGCTCTGAAAAATCAGGGGAGAGGAAGGTGTTTAAGGCTTGCTCATTCCATTATCACATTGCTGTAGGTGGTGGGGTATGATATGTGCCTTGATATGGCCTTGTAGCAGTACATTGAAAGGGCACAGCTGGGGAAAAAAAAAGAAACCAAGTTCAAAACCAGTGGGTATTATACAGATGTCAGAAAAATTCTGCCCTCATACTGTTCATTGAGAGGAGGAGATGTGAAGTGTGTGTAACACAGCTTATAGCATATGTCAGTGGCAGAATTAACACTGAATTGCACATCTTAAAGATATGGAACATTGGCAGGACACTCAAAGAATACTAGAGGCTTTATTGATGTCATTGTTCTCCTCCTCCTATTTCCCCAATGTCTAAGCCCAGGAATATCTCATTAAAACAAGTCTTTTCAGGGAACACCAGGGAGTATGGGACTACAAAAAATTGCTAGCAAAACAAGAACTGCGAACTGAAACCATCAAGATCATTATCAGGAAAAGGCTTCAAACGCTGCACGTATAACTGGGATGGTTCTGAGTGTTAATGAGCATCCAGATAGGACAGGCATTTTCTCACCCCCTGAGGAAGGGTCAAAACTAATCAGACAAATTCACTGTGCCTGAGCACTGGAGGAAGAATAGTCATGAAAAGGTCCACAGATGTCAGAGAAAGAAAGTCTTTCAAACTAAGCTTGGAATGGAGAACTCAGGTACAGCCAGGTTTGGGGCAAGAATACATACACACAGGCACACAGACTTGTACATATGTGTATATATGTATGTGTATATATATATATATATATGTATGTATATATAATGTATTATAAATCTCTGCAGATTGTTTTGTGTAACACAAATTTAAAAAAAAAGACCAAACTCAATAATCCAACATTTCAAGGGGATTATATGAAAAGATCAAAAATTTAAAAATACCTTCTGCTGCTGACAGCCTATGCTACTTCTACTAACTTCTACTTCCATATTTTCAACACTTGACAATTTAATTATGATAGCATGGGAGTCATCTGCCCAAATGTGGCTGTTCCCTGTATTCTTGCCAGTTTAGCAGTCCTTTGTGTTGGACCTCAATTTCTTTTCCAAGATCTTCCAACTCTCTTATTGCAGTGATTTTACCGTGTCAGGACTTGACAAACAATTGACCTGGAACTTCTGCCAGGAGCATGTACCATTACCCAAATATACTGGCAGTGACCCACAGGTTTCTAAGGATTAATTAGTCTTGATCAAATAGAAAATTATTATACACATGCTTTGGATTTCCAAAGTTTCTTATATGTTATGACAAATTAGATTAATGTTTCTGATTCTTGTGATTTAAAATACAGCTTATGCCCAAAATTATGGCAGGCTAAAATGATTTGCTAAGGCAGAAGAGACAAACAAAATAAAACAAATGAAAAAAAAAAAGATAAAAACATCAAACAAGACTTGGGAACCGAATTCAGTGAATAGTTCTTGAATACATTTATTCGTTATTCATCCAGTTCTCATACCAACAGGAAAAAATAGCTTCTTCCACTAAAAAATGTAGTATATAAACACCAGCTCTCCTAATACTTGAACAGATTTTATCTGAGGACAAAGAAGTTAGGTTAGAACTACTAACTACAGCTGATGCTAGTTTTCTCAAACACCTCTATAGATCCTAGGATCACAGTGTTGGTTGGAATGGACCTTAAGGATTATCCAGTTCCAATCCCCCTGATATGGGCAGAGACAACTTCCACTAGACCAGATTGCTCAGAACCCAACCCAGCCTGGCCTAGAACACTTCCAGGGATGGAGCATCCATAGCTTCTCTGGGCAACCTGTTCCAGTGCCTCACCACCCACACAGTAAAGAATTTCTTTATATATAATCTAAACCTGCCTTCTGTCAGTTAAATTTCAGTTTAAATAAAATATTAGCTTCTAAATAGTGTATTCTCCTCCTAGCCAGTATCTTCCCAGCTGATATTACGCACAAATCTGCTTGTCAAAACTACCTTAACTTTGCTGTGTCAAGAGTAGTGGTGTAAACCCCAGAAACTTACCCCTAAAAACCTTTGCTTTTGCCTTCCCTTTTGTAAGCTATTATCATCATCTGTAAATAATAAGCACTATTCATGTAATTCCTTGTAAAATAGTCATCCCATTTGCAGGAGAATGTATGATGTCTCTGAAAAATTTTTATTATATGTTCTTGTCTGAATATTAAATTAGTTTGAAAACTAGGCTTTTCATACTGGTCCAATGTGTTTGGCAATTATAACACAGATTCTTTCTACATTTTTCTCATTAAGATGTAAGATCTGGCTGAATTGGGTGTAATTACCAGTATTTCCTTGCTCTTTTGCTAAGACCAAATTATTCTTATTGTAAAACAGAAGTTGATTCATGCTTTTATAACAACAAATTTTGAGTTGAACTCAGAGAATGTTTTTCAAGAGTGAATTTTCTCAGAAGGGTCACTTTAATCTTACATCTGATGAATTTGTGTCTCAAAGAAGCCAGCAAAATGTATTTTCTTTCAATTTTATGATGAAATCACAAAGTGAAATGAGTTACCCAGGTGCTTATGACAAACAACATTTAGGTACCATGAATAAGAAGGGGTCTGGCAGATTTGCACAACATGGCTGTGGAAAATGTGTTGACAGAGCAATGTTTTTCATTTTTTGACTTGAACACTGCACTACAACAGCTGCAGCTGCCAGCCAGAGAAATTGTACAACCCGCTCTAAGTGTTCATGTATTATTTGTGCCTGTCATGTTCCATCAGACATTTTGTCTGATGTTGATGCACCAAGTGCTGTGTACCAAAGATCAGGTTCGTGCCTTTGTGTGTCTCCTGCTCTTTTTATTGGTACGTCTTAACACACACAGAACTCCACGAGTCTTTATTTTGTCATGCAACTGCTTGATTTTTTACTAAACTTGTCTTCCCACGCAGAAGTTTTTATATATGTTTCTTTCCTGGCATTAAAGTCACTGTTTTTCTGACTTTGGATATTGTTGATAACACTTTTTCAAGCATGTGCTTTATTTCAGGCAAAAAATTTTGACCTCTCCATTTTGACAGCCCATTTCTGCATCTTAAGAACATGAAACACTGGAACACTGAAAGGGTACTCCTGCCAGTGGAAGGAAATCAGAACATCATCTTCTAAATCTTACAAAAGACTGAAAGTGCCTAAAAGAGAGGAGGCATCCCTCCATGTCATCTCCAAGAGATGCACTTCACTGGCATCAGTCAGACTTCCTTCAACCCACAGAGCTAACGGTGTTCAATAAATATTTGCCATCCTGCCTTGAGATCCAGAAGCTCTGAGTTTTAAGTAGCTGCACAGGAACTCTGTTTTGGTGCTAAAAATTGAAGCTGAGCTTTCCACAGGATCATCAGTGGCTTCAGACATACTAAGCCATTCTCTCCTTTACAGTGGGATAAAGTGCTTTGGCTGACACTGCTAGGTGGATGCCACGTAGAACTAAAAATGCTGTTAGAGAGGTATAAAATCCCTATACCAGAAACCCAGAGCACTTCCACACAGTTTTTAGGAGCAGAGGAAGTAAGGAATAACTGGGAGTTTTAATAGATGATGTTGCGAACACGTGCCGAAAGGGGAAAGGATGCTCTGAATCTGGATGTCACTCGAGAGTGAAGCAGTCTCAGTATCAAGTGACAGACAAGCTGGAGTGGTGGAAATGTGCCACACTAAGGCAAAGTTCCTTACTGGTGAGTATCTCATCAGGAGACATGGTTATGCCATGACAAAAAACAGCCCTGGGATATCTTGTTTCTCCTTCCTCCTTATCCCTCCTCTCCTTTCACCTCAAAGACCTTTTTGTTTTCCTTTTCTTCCTCCCCCAAGGAAAAACACATGGAAATGCCAAGGATATAATAAAGAAAAATTTTGAATCTTGACAGTTTTTCTAAATATAAAGTATTTGCCTTCCAATCAGATCTTCAAATTAAAAAAAAATTAGTGAGAAGCAACACTGTTCACCCAGAAAGAGTGGTGAGAAATATGAAATAAAAACAAAAAACGTGCTTGACCTGAATTTTGGTTTGGGAAAAATTGCGGATACTCCTGTCCATTGGATAACAAGTGCCATACAAGAAAACAAACCCCTCACAGATTTATTCCTCACGATATGGTGTTATGATACTAAAGCAGATGCCCAACTCACAGGAGACAGCAAACCTTCTGCAGCTCCTTCCTAAAGAGAGGAGAACCATCAGGAGCAAAAAAGCAGCATTTAGCCAGGACTGCATGAGCACAGCTCATTGTAAAATGTGTTCAAAGAACACAGCAGTCCAAGAAAATTTCACAAAATTAAGAAACTACCAGCCTCATCCAAACTGTTTTGAAGTCAGTACAAATGTCTGTAGTGACTTGAAAGCTCTGAGGGCAAAGCCCTCGATGTATAGTTTTTGCTGGAGATATTTGAAGATTTATGGTCTCAGTAATGAAGACAAGGCTGAAAGGGATCTCTTAGGTCATCAAGTCCAGTCACACATTATTTCTGATAACTCATTCCATGCTGTCTTTCCTTACGGTATCAATCTCTACCTGTGAATGTCAGAACAAAGGTTCAACAACCCAATATCTCTTTGATGAAGAGAAAAAGGCACAAGAGCTAATAGAATTGGTTTCTTTAAAACCTGAAGTTAAATATTTAACCTACGTGAAATTGAAAATTAGGTGCTTATGATCACTTCTATGAGTCTCATTGTGTTCCTATTATGTCCATAGTGAGAGGTGAGAAACCTGGAAAAAGAAGACATTTGCACTGCATTTATTGATTGAAACTTAGTAAACAACTCCAAAACCCAGCATGTAAAAGACAGGAGAGAGAAAAAATTAATCTCTCTTAGAAATATCAGTACTGTACAGTTAAAATACATGAAAAGTAAGGGAAAATGTTTATAAAGTCATCTGATTTGACTCTGAACCCAGAAAAGGGACTGCTGAGTAAGAAGGAACTATTTTTATAGTCTTTTTTTTTTCACTGTAGAACCGCTGTTAAAGCTGTTAAGCAAAGGTCAGAAGCACATAGGTAATACTTTCTGCTTGGTGTCTTCCCATTAAAAAAGTCAAAACAATATCTAATTCATGTTATTTGATATATTTATCATTGGAGAAATTTAATCCCCATGCTACGAGCAAATGCATAATCCAACACATTTTACTTCAAAAAGAATATCTTCTGTATTGAGTTGTTTTTGGGGGTTTTTAAACCCTCCTTTTCTCCAGTAGGTTTCCTTTTTCTATAACTCTCATCTGTTCTTTGGGTAGATAGTACTGTCCTGAAAGAAGACAAGTGAAAGATTCATAATAGGTCATTCACAGAACCACAATTACTTCTTCTCTTTTCAGTTATACATGAAACCTTATTTTCTTAGGTTTCGTGGAAAATTCTTGGGAAGATATTTTGTTTTTTCGGCTTTATCATGCAGATATCTGATGCTTAAAATTCATATTCTGATGGTGAAGTACAAGACTGTATCCTGTCACTGAAGCAATGAAGCTCTGATAGTTACATTTGCAGTGCATAACTATTAATGTAAAACTTTCCTATTGTCAGTATATTTATTTTATCCAGGCATTTTGGCAAACATTCTTGTAACATTTTCGGGAGTCACCAGATGGCACCAAAACATTGCAAGGTGCCAAAAATCTTTGCATTTCTTGCCGAGAAATGCATTACTTTGCAATAGTATTATTTTTTCTCTATTTCTGCTACAGCTCAGATAGTATCTCTTTAAATTCCACTGAGCAAGAGGCACTGGCACATGCTCATTGGATCAGAGAGGGCCAGGATGAACTTAAGGACATAGGCACATCATCCATAGCCATTATACCACCAAGAATATTATTATCATAATTGTAACCTTCAGATTACACTCCTTTTCTGAAAAACTGAGTCTGTCAAAGAATATTTTACGGGTCGTGCTTACTACATGAGTCAGATTCAACCTGTCCCTAGGAAGGCTCTAGTTCTTTCCTTGGTAACATCAGTTTCAAATCTGTCTTTCCTTCCCATGTCCACTGTGCAAAGGAAATATTGAGTACTTAGTTAGTTAATTATCATATTTATTGTAAATCTGTATCCTGCTTAAGATACACAGTTCTCAATAACTGACCAAACGTTTTCATTTTCCATTTCCTGTGTTCAACAATGACCAAAATCCCATACTCAAAGATGAATAGAACAAAAAATTGAAACATTTTAAGTTCTATTTAGAGATCTTAGAATATTCAGAGGTCTTTAGAAAAATATTAAATTTTAAATTTAACTTATGTAACTTGGTATATACATCCTATGGGGCAATTTTTTTACTGTTTTGCAAACCCTATCAATGGCATATAATTTTAAATTTCTTTCCTATCGGAATTCATGTTCTACCCTCCTTACATTAAGAAAACTGAACATTAACACCATTTTCTTATTCTCTTAATTGTTGTAAGTTGTCATTGTCTTTTTATACCAATGACTGCAATCTTTACAGATGTATTTTACAAATATTGAAAGAATCTGTTCATTTTTCAGATGAAAATGCTCAGGCTGAGGAACTGTACTGTGTATATAATCTGGTAGGGTAAGTTGGAGAAAAAACACAGAATCCTAGAATGGTTTGAGTAGAAAGGGGCTTTAAAGATCCTCTAATTCCAAGCCCCTTGCCATGGACAGGGACACCTTCCACTAGACCAGGTGCTCAAAGCCCCATCCAACCTGGTGTTGAATGGGGCATGGGGCATCCACATCTTCTCTGGGCAACCTCTGCCAGTGCCTCACCACCCTCACAGGGAAGAATTTCTTCCTGAAACCCAATCTAAACCTGCCTTTGTTCAGTTTAAATGCCTTTCACCCTTGTCCTATCACTACATGCCCTTGTAAGAAGTCCCTCTCCAGCCATCTTATCTTACTACAAATACAGCAGCATAAGTCATATTAAAATTTAGAAAAAATCTGAAAGCCTAAAAATCTTTCCTAAATTACAGATCCAACTAAATTACCATGATGTTTGGAAGGAAGAATGTTCTATTCAGCTATACGCTTTTTTAAAATACAGACGAAAATATGTAGAGCTTTCATGGAAATTTTTCAAAAATAAATGGTGCGTTTCTATGTAAGCTACAGACAGAATGGATCAGCTTCACTTGGCATGCTGAAGTCTCCCAGCAAAGTAACACTCATTTTGATAAAATATTTGCCTTGCCTTCTCCCCTTCTGAGTGTGGGAAGGGCAGAGCAGAGAGTGGAACATGCATAGTAGTTGTTGCTGAGGTCCCTGTTTCAAGAGCCTAAAGTAGAGGGCAAAACATTTCTTTGCTTTAACAACATTTTTTCACTGAAACTTGCCTAAACCAGATTTTGGTGTGGGGATTTGTTCAAAAGGCAAAGACAGTAGTCAGAATAGTATTGCTGCAATCACTGTTCTTTGACTGTGTGCAAGTCAAAGTACTCAACAGGTTCAAGGGAAACACTGGAAATAATGGCCCAGGGATAGTTACAGTGCCCCTGGAACAACTGACTGTGGCAGGTAATCCTTGGCTACCTATAGAGAAATTTCACATCATGATTCATGTCAGCATGGATCCTGCCCTGGAGCTCACAGCTGCACTTGTTCAGAAACTGTCTCATAAAGCCAAAGTGTCCCAGAGCCATTCCCTGATCCCCATTTTCATCTCGGTGTGAATGCAAGGCCATACTTTGATATCCATCCATCAAGTTCTGAGTTTCTGCATTAACTTATGGGCAAAGTAAGGAGGCAACATATTTTTCTCTGGAGAAAATCCACTGAGTGATAGATGGAGCTTCACAAATACACGCTCCAGAAAGCATCCAATCATTTAAAGAACTCCCACGACCAACCAGAGTAACCTTGAAATATTTTGGAATATTTGATAAATCTCTCTCCCATCTTAAGCTTATTTTTTTTTTACATGAAAAATCATTACTAAAAACTTTGGTTAAAGTTGGCTGAATTATTTGTAGACCTTCCATCACGTACTTCAAAGTTTTATTATCCTGGGTTTCTCTGAAACTGAGACTGCCTTTGAAGGGCTGTCACCTCCAGAGAGATTTTGTAGTGTGGAAAAGCAACTCCTAGGGGAAAACCACTCTAGGATCCCCTGTTCCATCTTTCCCATTTCTGCTTTCTGTTTCAGGTGGAATTTCTGATTGCTATTTTCTTCCTACAGATGCAAATCTAACAGTCAAAATATGGCAGCACTGAAGCAGTTCATAAACATTAATTAATGTATCCTCATTACATCCCTCAGAGGAGAGTGATGATAGAGTGGTGAAGGTGTCTTGGTATGGATCCAGAGGTGTGAGTTCATACCTCTCTCTGGACTTGTTCCAAACATCACTCCCAGTCAGCTCGGCTATAAATGAGTACTACAGCACTGGGGCTGAGGAAATCAAAGGCATCTGGATGGATATTAGCCACATCACTCCCCTGTGGGAGGTTAGCAACAGAAACCCTTGTCCTTGCCCAGGCACACATGATTGGCCCTTGTGGTGTTCTGTTTCCCCTACAAACAGAGCTGCTGCTATCCCCCCTCTGATGAAAACAACTGGGGCAAAGAGGGATGAAGACCCAGATTTTCAAAGATGTTTGAAGCTCTAAATCTCTGTAAACTCAGAGGGCATTAGTCACATGAACACTTTGACTATTTGAGTCTAAGGGACTTGTCTCAGTTCTGCAGCAGAACAGAAAATTAACCCTTCCTCGTAAGTCCAGTCAATCGGGATATTTGTTTTCTCTTCTGCAAATCTTTGATAGTGAAAATAATAATTATTCAAGAGATTCATCCTACTGTGTTAAAGAAGAATATCTTGAAAATGTGTATGCATGGTCACACAACCAGGACTAAAGTTTGTTTAGTCATATGAGATGAAAACTGATAAATACTACTTTGCATTCACTGCCTGCCACATTCATTACTCTTATTAAAAGATCCAAAACCGTTTTCAGCATGGGACAAGACAATCACTGCCTTGCAGGGCTTGTATAAAACTTTTCATTCAAAAAACTTACAAGGTGTTTATAAGCAGCAATTAATTGAGTCATTACGGTGTATTTATAAATGGGAAACCGAGATACAGAACTCATTGTTCCACTCAGAGCGTCACTTAACTGATGCCCAAACGGAAATAAAAAACAGTATTGTTTTCTTGTCCTGTACTCTAATCACCAAATCCATTTCCTTCTAATAAATAATTTGAATTGTTCTCATTTTAATGAACTATAAAGAAATAAAAACTTTTTTTACTTGCCCCAAGGTGAGTAAAGATCAAAAGGCAAAGCAGGTACACGGCCTCCTTTCTTCTAAACGTTTCATTGCATTGTACAAGCAAAACAATGAACATTTTGAAAATTAAATGCTCCATCATTAGCTAAATAGGCAGAAGTGATAAATAATAGGTTCTTGTAACATCATTTAAGACCATACTTTCCAGTGTAAAGTATCCCCTTTTATCAGATTTTTTTTTTGACTCTGCTAGATTCACTGGAACCAGTGAAGCAATAAATACATCAAGATATGGAGGTAAACAAAACCATAAAACACCCAATGTAACAACTGAAACACACACAAATACATAAATATTTATGAAGCAAGAGGTAATTCTGAAACACCCAGCAGGTTTGATTGGATTGAACAGTCCAATCAAAATATTGTGCGCTCATATGATTGAGGAAACAGGAATTAAATGACAGGGAAAAGAAACAGTGGATATGTAACGGATTCCAAATCACTGTACTGTTCTTAAACTTCCAAAAGCATAAAAAATATGATCTTCATTGTGATTTGAATGTGACAGTATCAGTTTCCTGATACAGAGCATTCCAAAAGAAATCATCCTATTTTAGTTTTGGCTCAAAAAAAGAGGGCCATCAACAGCAATCATTTAACACTTATAGATTTGTCCATCTGTTCATCTGGATGGAGATCCTCAATCCTTTCTCTCTACTAGATCCAAAGAAATGGATCTGGGAACTTGTCCTTTTTGTGTATAAATGCAACAGTCACAGTTATCTGATCAAAGTCCTATGGGATCGACATGAAAGCTGAAGAAAATACGATAGATATTTTCAACATTTCTGATCATTGGCAATTTTTCCCAATTTAAAGACCATAAGAGTCATTAAATCAGACTATTTATTAGGATCTTGTATGCATTACACATACAAGATATTATACATCTCTCTGGTGGGCAGCAATAGGACACAAGGAAATTGAATAAAGCTGCATCAAGGGAGATTCAGATTGAACACCAGGATAAAGTTCTTCACTGAGAGGCTGGTCACTCACTGGAACAGGCTCCCCAGGGACATGGTCACAGCACCAAGGCTGGCAGAGTTCAAGAAGAACCTGGACAACTTCATATGATTTAGTTCTAGGTAAATCTGGGTAAAAAAATTCTGAGAAGATCAAGGAATTAGGCTTGATGATCCTAATGGGTCCCTTTCAGCTGGAGATACTCTCGGATTCTATGACACCATTTCCTGGAAAGACCCCAGCAACCTGAGTTGTTTAAAGCACATTTTTCAGAAAGTTACGTAGACTTATTCAGAGATACTAAAGGTTGAAGAATTCAGTAATTTCCCTCATAGCTTGCTGTCATCAAACTAAAATTAGTCATTTCTTTTAGAGCCCCTTCAGAAGCAGGAACAAAGCTGTTGAGAGCTGACTAAGAAACTGAACAAAGTAGATGAAAACAGTGAGAAATAGATGTGACCTTTGTATTTCTGCACTTTTGACTTAGACTTCGTAAAACTCTACTTCTTAGTGATACAAATAATGGTCTTCCTACAGAACTAAACTCTTTCTACCAAGAATATGAACCCAGATGTTTTGGTGCAGATCTGTAGCTTCAGGGCTGAAGCAGATTTAACATGCAATAAGTTATTGCAATAAAATCATGAAAAGCTATTTGGGCTACACCGGTTGAGATTTATTGATCTTACCCTCTCCTCAAAATCACTGTGTCCTGGCTTGAATTATGATTCAAGATTTCTAAATCCTATATCTATGTGTGCAACAGAGCTACTTTATAGGTATCTAGTTTCAGCCAAGAATCTCCAAGACTCGATCTTAAAATTAACTGCAGTCAATACACATCAGAGCATTGTGCAAATATCTAATGCTTTCCTGACAGTGGGGAATATATTTAGAGTTACACATAGAATTTTCTTTCAGAATTCATTTCCATTACAAGAATTTGAAATACAGCAGGAGGAATTCTTGTGTAAGATGACAATTTAATTTTTTAAGAATATTAATTCTATTTCTAGGTAAAACACACAACGGATAACTGGTCTCATTATTTTTTTTGCCTGAATCGACATATTATTTGAGATATATATAAAAGCAAAATTTGTGGATTAATTTTCTTTGGTATTCAATGAGCTCTTTTGTATCACATCTAAATATAAATACAGGTGGAGGTTCTGCAACACTTATTTGTGCCATGTAGCCTTTGCAGAACTGGTATTGGTGTTGTGTCTTTCTATGGTGTGCTAGTGACCTCATCTGAACACTAATTACAGTACAATTTGAGCATAATTTAAATTAAATCAAGGGAAGGAACCTATTGTTGTTACAGCTCTCCAGTAAACAGATAATGAATGAAAGCTTGCAGATTCTGGTGCTTTTAATAGATTTTAGAATTTGAATGAAAATTATTAATCAAACTGAGGTATCACATTAAATTAACCGCTGTACAGGCCTTAATCTCTCAGCAGATTGGTTCTCAACCTTTATTCTCTCTACACGCTCTGCAAGATGTCTCACCTTGGGTCATTTTGCTTTCAAGGGTTCTAGTTACTATCTTTAGCCCCATAGATCACTTGCAGCAGCAGGAGGCCTTCCTGCTCCCCAGCCTGGCTGAATACAGTCTTTTTAACATTTCAGGGAGTGCTTCAAGGAGACTTTCAAAGGCAAACACAACAGTGTGGGGTAAATAAGAATATTAACTGCATGTGTCTGTTGTAAAAAACTATGCTTCCATGGGACTGATCCTGCCTGGCACTGAGTGACTGAAAATAAATTTTAGGATGATCAGTCAGGTCATAGTGTGTCTCTGTACAGAAGCAAAGAAGCAAGCTATTGCTTCTCATGATAACTATCCCTGTAAGTAATGTCCAAGAGATGCACCAAGTCTGTCAGCTTCTGTGAACTTCTCTAAATAAAGGACTGCAGAAGAAGGCTGGATTCTGGACCTCCAGGTGTAAATTTAATGTTGGATAAATTACACGGCCAAATGTTGCTGGTCCCTTTCTAGAGCACGTAACTATCAAGAAAAAATAACTTGTCTCTATAGCCCCGAGAGTGTAGATCAAAAGAGCTGCAGGTTTTGTTGACCTGACCTTGGCTGGCACTTTGGCAGACACTAAATTCCATGACCAGACCTGTGAACAGAGGACACAAGGAACAGCCACCATCTCACACTTCTGCATTGCACAGCACCTTGGCCTGGGCCTGTGGGGGGAAGGGATCTGCACACTAGGGACTGCTCACGGGCTGTACTTCCCAAAAGGAGTGTCTCTGGAGACAAATCCCTGGAAGGAATAGAATAGGATAGAATAAAATAAAATTAGAATAGAATTGAATTGGAATTAGAATAGAATAGAATAGAATAGAATAGAATAGAATAGAATAGAATAGAATAGAATAGAATAGAATAGAATAGAATAGAATAGAATAGAATAGAATAGAATAGAATAGAATAGAATAGAATAGAATAGAACGTCAAGGTCCTTCACTGGCCTTCACTAAATACCTTCACTAAAAAAGCTTGCTTACCTCTTTCTGGAAGAGTACATACTTCATAGACTTTTCTTTTTCCTAGAGGAAACCACCAGAAAGTCTTCTTTCTTTTCAGATACAAAAGTCAAACCTGTCAATTCACTAAATCTGTCTGTCCTATCACAGCTCCTCTCTTACACATTTACAGCTCTGATCAGCTCCTCTGAACAGCAGCCCTTCTGTGTGAAGCTCAGGATTCTTGCTTTGAGAGAGAGGGGTAATTAAAAAAAAAAGTTCTCTGTCACTGCTCCTTTTTTTTTTTTTTTTTTTAAATTGTGCAGTGACAGGAATGACATTCAACCAAATATCAAATGAAACATCCAGGAATACAAACTGTGTGCAAGTGAAATTTTTGAAGGAGGGCTCCGCAGAGACTTGCCTATTTTTATAAGCAATGACTCCTCCAAGGCAGTGCCATCTCAACCATGGAATTTAAAGTGAAAGTGAAGCTTCATGGCTGTACACACTGCTTAAATGTCACCTTCTATTCATCATGCTTATTTTACATCTAAACTAGTACTAGGTCTTCTGCATAAATGGGAAAAAGACTCCATTTATAAAAGTAATGTTTGGAGATACATGTTGACTTTACATAGAGAATGAGTAAATATTTTTTGCCAGAGCATGTACTTGATCTTACTAGAATCTTATAGTAACAAAGAACTTCTATTCTGGGAACTCCTTAAGCATCCTGTATGCAGAAAAAAGGTTAAATTATAGTGTGCTGAAGCTGCCTCTGAGGAGGTAAGATGAATGTACAGCTGCTTCAGGATTAATGTGACTTTTAAAATAAGTTACAGTCCAAGAAATTATTAGCACACACTGAAGATTATATTAATAACTAAACAAGAGAGTAATAACATACAGAGTACAAAATGAAACAAAACCTTTGAAGAAAAAAAAGGTTTTGTGTTTTAACAAAAATTCCTTTGATGTTTTGAAGCAGTGATATCCAGATTGTTTCAATTTCTCAAGATCTTAGTAGTTTATACAGTCATGTTTAGGACCTTCTTGGTTTCCTGGGTCATCGATATGCCAACAATGTTGTAACGCAGGGATCTTCTTCATACTAGCTTGGTTCTCTGCTGGACTGTAAAAGACCTCAAACTGTATGCTTGGTCGAGGTTAAACTTAGGAGTAGTTGTCTATTGAACTCAAAAGAAATTTTAAAATCCTTGCCCTAATGACAGCATAAAAATAAAGTAACTGTTGCAAAATATGATACGTTTTTTTCTTAATAGGTATATTTTGTTCAGCATTTGAAGAACAGGGAACTTACAGGGGGGTCCATAACACCTAAATACGAGATTGGTGCAGCGCAGACAACCAGATGTGAGTCAGCCTCGTCACCCTTTGCATTCAGAGAAACAAAACATGCACAAATGAAATGTCACTGGGTGTCAATTTTAGGATGGATAAAAAGTATCTTAGAGATCCTTCATGAACTATATCGGGAATCTACAACAGCTTATTCAGTTGTACAGATATGGCTTCCAATCCAAGTGTATCCGCAATGAATCTAAAGAAATTTTTCTAAACCCTCTTCAGTAAAACTAGAAAACAGGTCTGCTGCCCTGTTATTTATATCTGACTATGACACCTAAAGATCTTTTACAGTATAGCAAGGAAGGTAGCTGAGCCAGTATCCACCTCTATGCCCTATGATATTATAATTTCTTCAAATATCTTATTCACAATATTCAAATTAGTCATTTCAGATAAAACTAGATACAGGGGGAAATTTTACAGAACTGCTGGGGTTCTACTAAAATATTGCATAATAGAAAATATTTTCTGTTCTAATAGGTAAGAATTTTATCTGTATTTACACAAAAATAAGTAATTTTCTAATTTTTAATTAAATAATTCATTGATTACTTTTTTGTACAAGTTTGAATTCACTGGTCATATAAGCAGGTTTATACTAGTCAGTCTGTAACAGTCAGCACTCACAAGTCGAGAAAAATCAAACAAATGGCCAAAATGTGCAATGATTCAAGGCCCAGATCACTAATGCTGCTGTAGATTTAGGTCCTATTACACAGGTCATTAATTGGCTAAGGAGGAGGGAACAGAGTGGGAGTGAGCAAATGCTCCATGGTTCACAATCCCATCTGAGCAAGGCTGCTGTGGATGTACCCTTTGATCTAGCACATGTCACTGCAAGAGTCCACATATCCAAAGGGCCCTCCTTCCACCCGCTGATTTCCTTTCCCCTTATAGGAAGCTGGGTCAAGGCCAGCACAACTCAGAGGTGCTCCACAGCTGACATCTCTGCCTAGTACTGGTGACATGATGGGACAGTACAGGGACAGATAGGTTATACCACCACTGCAGGGCTGATCATTCTGTGCCTGACCTGTCCTTGCTGCTGTGATGAACCCTCACTCTGCTTTTGTACAGACCCAGACACTTTCTGCAGGAGTGCTACCGAGCTGGTCTCAAGGCTGCACCTCAATATGACCTTGGCTTCACAGTATGCTTTTGTAAAAGGAGTGTTCAGGGTGCAGCAAAGGCCCAACAAACGTTTTCAGAATGCATACACATCTATTGAAAGTGCCAAACAACTATAGTAGTATTATCTAGGGTGAAAAATTAATAAGCATCTTGTGATTTTAGTGGTGGAGGTTGAAAGAGATTTCACTTGTGGGACAGTAAATCCACGAGGAAATAGCTTCCAATTTCCTCAAAACTGTATGATGCTTACAGTTGTGTGAGAGGAGATACTAAGGCAGAGACTGTCTGATATAACACCTCCAATGGGCTTGGTGTGCAGAATATGACTGTATTATTTCTCAAATGAAGACTGCACCAAATTTCTCACTCCCTCTGATGAGGCTGATCTACACTGTCAACACATTTTACCTGGCAAATCAGAATTCCCCAATCACGATCTCGTTGCTGGGCCTTCAGCCATTTGTCTGTACCTCATTTTATTCAGGTAAATTTAGCACCTATTTCACATTGCTTCTGCTGTCTTTGTTACACTTATAAAACATTGTGCACAATGTTATGCACATCTCCTCCCTTTAGTGTGTGCTTCTGTGAGTTTCCTCGTAACCATGCCCCAGTAGATGAGAATCGGGTCAGATGTTTATTTGATAAAGTCTTTTCCCTCCAAGGTATTTAATCCAATAATTTTATTGGCTCCTTCATGCTACACATTTATTAGGAATTTATTCCCCCCAAGAACACAGTCTGTTCGCTAAGCAGTAATTTTTTGCTGTAGTAGTTTATCAGACAGATATGCCTAAAGATTTCTCTTAAGAGTGCATATTATGTATGGCAGGTCCATGCACAGGCACTAACTAGAATCGAGGAGAAAACAAGGAGATTTTTCTCAGCTATACATGAGCAAAGTAAGTGGATTAATGAAAAAGAATTTCAACTGCTGGATTCCAACCCATCCTTTGTAGCTTAATGGGAAGGTTTAATAAAAAACCAAACAATGTGGGGAACCTGCATATTATCTAATGCTTCATTTGGCCTGACTCATGACTCCAAGTGGAGCTTGTAGTTAACGGTTAATGGTTATCAGAGGGTGCCAATGCCTAGCAGCTTATGTAGCTTACAGATATGCTGCCCTTCAACAAAGCTCTCCTGAATCTGAGGGCAATCACAGGCTCCAGTTTCTTGTCAGAGTCCTTACCATAGGTGCTCTCTCTGTATGTATCCCTCTCTTTGTCTGTATCTCTGTGGATTTCTGTTTCAAAATTTTATGAGATAGTTTTACAAATTTGCAAGCTTAACCAACATGCTGTAGCAAGGATTTCCATAGCTTGATTCAAAACTGTGCAAAGAGCTGCTTTTAATAATTGTGAACCTGCCACTTGCTACCTTATTTGATGATCCAAGCTGTTAAAGTGTAACTGACAATGAGCAGTCATTTTCCTGATAACTCATCTTCATTTTGTAGATCTCTGTCATACCCTCTCTCAAAGATCTCTTTCCCAGGCTGAAGAGCCCAAGCATACTTGGCCATCCCTCATATAGAAGTTGCTTCACTTTGGTAATCTGAGAAGGAAACCCTTTCTTAAAACCATTTTTCAGCTTTATCAAATCCTTGAGAAAAAAAAAATCACTTAGCCTTTTTTGAAAATGAGGTGGAGGAAGGGGAGAATAACCTTGTGGTGCTAATATAAACAAACACATCATGGATTTCTATCTCTTTCTGTCCTTATCTTGACCCACGAGCCTTTCATATTTTCTCTCCCCTGTCCAGTAGAGAAGAGGAGGGAGAGAGCAGCTTTGGTGGGCACCTGGAGTCCAGCCAGGGTTGACACACCGCTCGACCACTTCTCTACTCTTGCAACACGTAACACTTGGCCTTGAATAACGTAGGACTGACAGCAACCTTTGTCTCCACACCCTTTACATTTTCCCAAATTCCTCATTAATTTTTTGAACAGCATGGTCCTTGCACAGCTTCTTTTGGTCATGCAAACATTCAATCTATCTTTTTTGTCCTTTTAAAACTTTCTTTACCTATTTAAAAGCCTTGTCTCTCTGCCTAGTGTCTCTGAACACCTTTGGTAAAGGATGTTGCTGACAAGACTTCTGGAAATCCACCTGAGGATCAGACAGCTACTACTGCATATGAAGCCTATTAGTAATGTTTGATAGATGTGTAGGACTTCAAAAAAGTCCAGTTCCAGAGGATGCTGAGCTCACTGCTACTGTGCGTATGGGTTAAGCAGTCATATTGCCCAGTGCCCCGAGAACACTTACTGTTTATTATCGCCTTGCAATTTTATTTTTATCAAGGAAGACAAAACAGCCATTTCAATGAAGTAATTCCTAATACAGGTCCTGATCCTGAACAGACACTCACAAGAAAGCCTTTCTTTATATTCTAGAGCATTCATAAATTACAACAATTATATAAAATTCATGTGCATTAGAGTTTGACTAAGGCTTACCTTGGATGAAATCAATCTCTTCTCTGATTTTTCCCAGTAGGATTGGCAGAGCATTGTGCTTCCAAGGGTAAAAGATGAGGTTCCTGGTCCCAGGAACTGAAAGCAGGAATAAAAAGGGGAAAACTCAAGATTTCCAACATAGCTGAGACCTTCATGTCTACATGATCCGCATGTACCTCAGTAATGACTTTTGAGTAAGGGCTGACACTTCTACTAGGATAGGTCCTCATCAGGCCACCCTGGTCTGTCCATATGATCTTTGGGTTATCTGTCTCCTCATCACTGCCAGCTTGGAAGGAAGAAGGCACTGGCCTCATGGCACTCACAAGGATATCTACCTGGCTGTGAAGTTCCTTCATTTTCTTACAGGACTGAGATTACTTTACAAGGGCAAGATAAAACACAGTGTAGTTCTTAGCATCTAACCCACTCCCCTCTGGACTGCTAAAAATTTGAATAAATATGTTTCAGTACCATGGAAAATCAGGGTTCTGTAGTTTGTGCTCCTGTTGCAGAAGAATAATTGTTTTGATCAACAAATTTTATTTCAGATCTCATACTTACAAATCTCATTGTTTCACAAATGCAGAATGTACAAGACAGCAATCAGGAAACTTAACCGCAATAAACATAAAATAAATATGAGTACCCCTGCAACATATTATTTGTTTTACAGTAACAGAAAAAAGGTGCGGCGTTTTCTGGGGCTAGATTCAGAATACTAGAGCCAGAAAATCCTCATCTCTCCCCTTTCCCAATTTTATCTAATTCTATGTCAACCTTCACTGTGAACTGTAGCGCGGTCACTTTTTCCGCTCTGGCCTCCCGGTGGCCAGACAGGCGACGGCTACAAAGGCTCCGGCCTATGGGCCACTTAATGCGGTCCTTTTACCAAAATACTTCAAAGGAGCCAGCTGTAAGCCACCTGTGGCAGGCTCACTGTGGAGCAGGCTGCAGAAAGTTGGTCGCTTAGCAACCAGGTGAGGGCAAAGAAGAAGCAGAGACTCCTCGGTGCCTTCAATCCCAGTTTATTTGTAGAGGGTGTGGAACAGGGAGGTCTGGAAGGGTAGGCAGTCCGATGAGAGAGTCGGGGAACGACCGTTGCACCCCCCCTTTTAAGCCGGGGCAGTGCAGGGAGGAGACAAAGGGATAAACCAATAGGGAAATGACAGGGGTTTGACAGGAACCAATAACAGAGGTATAGGGGAGGAACAGATTCAAACGAACCAATGGTAAACCGAACAGAACAGAACTTTCCAGATACAATTGAATATTCAACGAAGGGTTATGAATATACATAAAGGAGTAAACTAATGGGTGTAAGGAGAACAAAGAGGGTTCTGGAAAGAGGGGTGGAGTTGCGGTGGGGTGACACCCAGTGGGAAGGAGCCTCAGTCGTCAACCCCGCCTTCGGGGTCGGACTCTTGGGCTGGAAAGTCCACCCACTGAATGTCACTCAGCCCCAAAGTGGGCTGGGCCACCGCAACAGTGAACTTTTTACTACAGTCACTCTGTCTTATCCAGATGATCCACATGTATTCTGTTCTTTCACAGAAGAAAGATCTTCACAAGAAAAGAGAGCACTCACTGCTGTGAAGAAAATATCAACAAATTTCAATATTCTGCCACTATTCAAAGAAACACTTAGGGTAACTAATATACATGTATCCTTTTAGGGTTTGGGTGTTTTTATGTTACTGTCCACCTGTAATGCAAGAGTGAAATATATTCTTTGGGTTTCTTTTTCTGTTTCATTGTAAAGAGAAATTGTCCAAGGTTCAAGCTGTCATGCAGATAAGTTTGGGTAAGGATTCCAACCTCAGAGCAGTGAATTAGAAATTGAAATGAATTAGAGGTAAGATAACATATGTTATTCTCATGCTTTGGTTCAAAATGGTGAAAAAATCTTTTCTGATCTCTTTAGAGGTGTAACTTTATCATTCACGTCTGGTTTCAGCGAGCTGTAACTGGATTATGAAATCACTCCTGAGTGATACAGATTTATAAAGAGGATCTATTGCAGTTTGGTGTGGCTTGATTGACTTTTTGACAGCCCATGAATATGGATTAGCCCTAAACCCCCTAGAATCTTGGGAGTTAGGTGGATTTTTTGTCCACCATATTAAGCAAAAAAAGAAGAGCCTTCATATGAGAGGATAGGTGTTAAACAGGGATTTGATGGCAACCTCACAAGAAAAGGATAGAATCTAAAGAGGAAGAAATAGGGTAAAAGAATATTCAGAGGGTAAATGGTAATTGGGTGGAATTTTAGAAGGAGAAGACATTATGAGACGAACAGAAGGTCTACAATCCTCTTGGTTCATGTTACCAGAAAAACTTGGAGTTATGCCCAGGAATCCTGACTCTTTCCTACTTTTTCATGACAAAAAAAGGACCTGTAGAAGAAGACAATATGCGATCGGGAAATTAAAACTGTATGAGAACATATATATAAGAACACACATAAGTTTACAAAATGTATTTATGGATTTTACTTCTATTTCAGCTTTCTCAAGATAAAATGAGGAAAGAAAAGAAAAACATAAGAAATTCATTACTTAAAGAAGTTTCTGTTCTCTGAGATCAATACAAGAAGAAGAGGGTATCTGATTATAATATCTTGAAGAAATATCTATTCAACATAGTCTTAGACTGCAGAAATTGTTTCTGCATGACATTGCTGAGGCCAAGGCCCTAGCACATCCCAAAGGAGGTTGTATTTTTCAACAGATTTTGGAAACATACTCAAGCACTACAGGAATACACAAGAAATAAATGAATATTCCTCAAGAATACATATTTTGAGTGATAAAAAAATTAAGAAAATCTTGAAGGGAAAATATCAAGAAATAAAATTACTTGGTTTCCTTCTTATTGCAAATTTTACCTTCTTTTTAATCTATGAAAGGCATAAAAAATTAATGCTTTTACTACTATGTCATTGCATGTTTCTCATAACTGGATATGACATCATTTCTATTTTGCTACTCTAAATGGTAATTCATTTTGAAACTCATATTCTAGTGGATGAATTGGTGATCTGGCCATTTTTCATTGGTTTTAGTATCTGATGGTTCCTTATGCTGAGCATAATGAAACACATACCACAAGAAAATAACATTTTTAAATAACCGGAATGAAACCTTTTTACTTATTTGTCACGAGTAACCTATTTAAAATAAAATTTTAGGAAAATTGATCTGTTAGTGTTAGCCAATAATTTCTGTTTAGAGTATTTCTCTATAGTCTAGCTCAGCTTTGGTTGCCAAGTTACACGTATAATGTACCAAAATATTTTATGCTATTGACAAAACAGCATTGAAGAGAAGTTTTGATTGGAAGTTGTTAATGAATGATAGGATTAATAAAAATCCACATTCTCAATAAAATTATATAACATATACATGCAAATCCAGGATAATTTTGCTGATTTTTTCCCAACCCTTTTGTCTAAGTAATTTATTTGCTTTACGTGAACTGATAGCACCAGAATACAAATTGCAGTATCTCAGTTTAAAAAATTAGTAGGACTATACATATTTATTAGTGAAGACTTTCTTGTAGGTGTCATTGCAATCTTCAGCTCAGAACATTTTTTTACAAATGAGGCACAGCCAACATGTCACAGGAAAGATAACCAAATAAGCCTTTTATAGCAAATATTCCAAATGTAACTTTGAGTATTGACTATTTATTGAGAAGTTGGAGGTGAAAAAATGAAGCCTGAAAAACGTTGGAGATACAGAATTATCACAGCAAAAGAGATAACCCTGGTAGCTACAGTGCTCGCTAATTACAATGATCTCATGTAAGTGGCAAAGCAGTTAATATAGGAATAGATGTATGACGAAGCGTAACAAGGAAATGAGTCTGTATTGTTTTGCACAGGGTATCACAGACATCTTTCATCAGAACAAATGGGGATTGTTAGCAACACGGAAATCTGGGGAAGAAAATTTCTGAAATTAGTACCAATTCTTGCTGTCTACACTACTCTCATCTTCCCAAAAGAAATCATGTAAGAAATTCACGCTTTCTGTTGTTTCTCTGCCTCTTGTCAGATCAAGATTTTTGTTGTTTTTCATGCCTTTGAAATTAAATTTAAAATTACATATTATCAAGGTTTTTGTTGATGTAGTGGCATCTACTACAAACCATAAGAAGAAGGCTGCACTTAGAAGACCACAACTTATTCATTCTAGCATGTTGCCTGTTTAATGTCTGTCAGATTAGACTGAGCAAACACATTTTTTTTTTCTTACTCCAATGTCACTATTATGGTTTACAAAAAACAACATTATTCCCAGTTCCATAAGGTACAATCCAGTTATAAGGATATTGAAAAGATGTATGATATTATATACCCGCAATTAATTCTCCCATCATCCACCACCCAAAATAAATAGAACAGATATTCTCACACACCAGCATTCAATAATACAAATCCTCAGATATGTATATCATCTCATCAGAGATTCATCCAGTTATTACCTGCCAGGAATACAGTCATTCTGTATTATCTGCTAGCATTAACATAAGTAGAGTTTCTTCTGATAGATATGAAAGCCAGACTATTCACCTCTCCTTTCTCTTCTTTCTCCTCAGTCCTTTAATTCTCGTTAACCCACTTGTTGTACCAAAGTCTTACTGGAGCTTCAAGGTCATATCTCAAAGTTGCCAATAATCTGCATTGACTAGAGGACCCGTACAACTCTCCAAAACATCCCAAGCTTGTCCAGCAAATGCTATCTTCCATTTCCCATTGTAGTGTTTGAATCACCATTCTTTTTCCTCACAGTAGGGCGGTATATTTGGGTAGCAGCAATGTCCTGTATCTCCCTCCTGCTTTTCTATAATTACCTAAATATTTCCGTTCAAGATACGCCATTGCCATTTTATAACCCACAAGCACAACGGTCAGGGTTCTGTCTAACAGGAACAACAAACAAATTACAGGTAAGATCCTAGGCATCTTATTTATGTAACTGAGTTCTGCATTTATGTTTAGAATTATTATTTCTAGAACTGTATCCAGGCTTTTTTCTAATTGAGAAAAAGTACAGAGTCTGCTTTTGTAGCTGAGTAACATCTAACTATTAGGGGTCTACATACAGCAACTACGAGGTCTAATGCTGTGTAATACCTTGCGAAAACTTGGGAGACACAAAACCACACTCGCACAAAAAGTTAAATAGAGGACCAGGAGTGTTGTAGCTGTTGCATTTGGCAGATACAGCTAACATTGCTTCAGTGTGTCCTCAGAGCCAAACAGTGAGAGCTCATAACCCAAACAGGGGCAAAATGAAACCTGGTAGTGCTGTTTATGTCCCACATAATTCAATGTAACTTTCAGCTTCATCACAAAGCACAACCTTGCTCTGCTCTGTCCCCAGCTTCAGGTGTGTGGGATTTAATAGCTGTACAGCTGCCAGATGAGTCATTTGAGCTTGATGCTCAAACACAAAACCTATTTTTGGTTGGGGCTTTTTCATCACATCAGTGAGTTGAAGTAATTCCTTGCATGATTGGCCTTTTAAAACATAAAGAGGGATTATAAGAAAGATGGGAACAAACTTTTTAGCGGGGCTTGTTCTTATAGGACAAGGGACAATGGTTTTAAACTAAAATACAATAGATTTAGACTAGATATAAGGAAGAAAAGTTTTTACAGTGAAGGTGGTGAAACACCGGTGCAGGTTGCCCAAAGAAGTAATGGATGTCCCATCCTTGGAAGCATTCAAGGCCAGGTTGGATGGGGCTCTGAGCATCCTGATCTGGTTGAAGATATCCTTAATCACTGAAGGGGAGTTGGACTAGATGACTTTCCAACCCAATCCGTTCCATAATTGCTAAATACTGTGCCAGAAAAGGAGCTAACACATGCACACAGGGGCAAGACATCAGAAGGGCCTGACTTTGGCATTGGAAAGGTTAGAAGAAGCCTGACTTTGAAGTGCAGCAGATTTAGTGTAACATAAACCTACTCACTGGGTGATGTTCATCAATTGCTAACCTGTGCAGTGCAGAGCCAAAGCCCTGTCGCACTTTCTATCTACTTGTCCTCTTAGTTACTATATTTCCCATGATTTCTGTGGACAGCCATCTTCTCTTTCCATTTTCGTTATTCCCAGTTTCTCAGGAAGAATTCAGCCACCAGTTCAGATCATCCACTGGCACTCAAAATCCGCATTCATAGGGAGCTTACGATATGTCACGCTACATTAGTCACCCATAAGCTCAATCTTGAGTCACTGTGGTAGAGCCTGGCATGTTGGCTGTTAAGCAATTTCCCTTTTGTGCTAGGAAAGACACCTTAGTGATAAGAAAAAAAAATTAATACTTTGTATAATTACAGTTGTCAGTGACCTGAAAAAAAGTTCGCCCTTTTTTTTTACAGTCATTACATTTTGTTCTTCTTTGTAGCCATTTTACTGTCTTGCACAGATTTTTGTACTTGATATTTAACTCCTATGTGGGATGTATTTTCAGTCTATGTTAAAACCTGAAGTTGCGGTCTTAAAAAAAGGAGGAGGAATCATGAACAGCTAAGACAGAAAGAGATTTCTTGTACCAGGCTTTATAAACTACTTTCCATTTTTTATTTTATGCCTTTGCTATTTAATTTATCAATTAATTAACCTTAATGAAAAAGGGATACTTTCCTAAAGATGCACGTCTTACTATTGCAAATAATAAGAGCAATTAGCTACAGTGCTTTGATATCTATGAAATATATTGCACAAGAAATAAGGCCCAATTTTTAGAGGCATTTAGGCATATAGACATGCAAAATTGTCACTCAGGATAGTTTGCAAGTGCTGAGGCAGTTAAATTTCTTTCTGTTTAAGTGCCAGTTAAGCACTGGGCTGTCTGAATCCTTTGTTTCCAGTTTAGCAGTCAAATGAAAAATTTGACAAGAAAACAGGATCAAATAAAACTGAATTTTAGGAAAAAGAAATTCAATAAATATTTTTAAAGCACCTTTGTATTTCAGTACTTGGATGTAAGGGAGGAAGCAGAAACTGGAAATATCTCTTTCTGTGTAAAAACCCAGTGCTGAACACTATTCAGAGTGTGAAAGGCTTAACCACAGTTACCACATCTGGCTGAGGTGTTTGTTCACACACCTTCCCAGCTGCTCGTATTTCTCATCACTCTAAATCTTTCCATAATGGTTTCCCTTAATCTCTTCTTTTGGATCATTTACAGTTTATGTGGAAGATGTTAAATTACCAGAGACAACAATTAAGACAATTCACCAGCTCAGACATCAAGTCTCTCAGCTAGTGAGAGAAGTGCCTGGATTCTCATGCCTTCTTGATGATAATTTGTGCAAACAGCTACTTTAACCAGAGGCCAAAATCTTTCACCCTCCTCTTTATTCAAACACTAGCCTGTTCCTCCAGACCCACCTTTGGGATGCTGGGGGTATAGATTCCTGCATACAGAAGTGGAAACTTATTTGAGGCTCTAAACAGCCCAAGCCATTATTTTAATCATGAAATGTCTGTCAGACTAGAGTGCTAGTACCTCATCTATGGCATTTTTTTAAATCTAGCTCTCCATTGAAAAACTGAAAAAAAATAAAACAAAATAAAATAAAATAAAATAAAATAATAAATAAAATAAAATAAAATAAAATAAAATAAAATAAAATAAAATAAAATAAAATAAAATAAAATAAAATAAAATAAAATAAATAAAATAAAATAAATAAAATAAAATAATAAAATAAATCCAATTAAAAAGAGTACCAAAGCAGCCCTAAGTAGTGGGTTTGGCTGATAGAAATAATTTACCTCTGGAGGTAATGCAGAGGTCTTATTTCTCTGTCCCTCAGCATAGAAGGATCACAATGCTGACACATCTTAAATGTCACTGCAAAGCAAAAACCAAGTTGATACAAAATTTGGAAGCACTGCATTTCATTTCAGCTTTTTTGCCTGCGGCTCAGGACGTCTCCTGCTACAGGACTGAGGAGCAAAGCAAACCCAGAGGAGACTTGCCACCTTGCAAAATCCATACTTAGACTGTTTGGTTTCAAGGTCTAGTTTTTGATTGCAAAAATCATTAGAAAAAATTCCTTCTGAACTAACTGCTACTAGATAACTGTTGATTTTTCCCCAAACCCCATAAAAATCTAGGATGAGAAAGACCATTTTCATCTGGGAATCACTTTTGAGAATTCCCTTTCTTGAATTTTGTGAATTGTGCGAGTAACCTGTATCTCACTGGATTCTCATGGGCCCTAGTGATCGTGCAGGAGGACAGAGCAAAGACATGATCCTAATACATGATCTCTGTGCCATTTATGACACTGTAAAGCTTAGTGAAGCTCCCCGAATCATGTCCATTTCATGATAAAATGTGTCAGATAGCTCAAGCATTACTTGAAAGACCACAAACCCCTTGATCATTCTTGCTTACCTTCTCTGAACCTTTTCCAGTTCTGATATAGAATTTTTTGACATGAAGGAACCGTAACAGCCAGACAGTGTTCAGTGTGGGGCAAATCATGGGTTCATACAAGTAGCTTCTGTTTTGTTCTCTATTGCTTTCTCTATGAGTCTTTTTTTTGTTTATTATTACTTATGTTGAATGTGTGTATTCAAGGAACAATTTATTTCAGCCCCAAGGTCCCATTCTCCAGGAGCTGGAGTGAGTTCAGAGTGTCATTTTGTATGTGAAGCTACAACTGTTTTACACGTGCATTGTTTCATGTGTATCTATTTCCATCTGCCATTTTTTTAACCAACTACTTGTAAGGACCATCTGCAATTTGCTGGAATGGATTTCATCCTTTCCACCTTGAAGAACTCTGTGTCATCAGCAAACTGTCACAACACATCCCCTTTTCCTGGTCATTTACGTTTCTGTTAAACAGCAAGTCTGAGAGCAGCACCCTCTGTGACTTCACTGTTGACCTTCCTTCATGGAAAAGTCTGATCTCTTACTTACCCTTGTTCATTCTTTCAGAGCTTGTGATACTTTCTATTTTCCTGATTTGGATGCAACTTTCAAGGTTTTTCATTAATACCTGATGAATGCTAAAAATGTATCTTAATTTTGATGCTTAGTCATTCCTACTTTTTCTTAAGTTCATCACAATAGATTATGTGCCTGAGCACTGCACTTCCCATGCAGTTTCTCTGAAAAGTCTCTGTGTTACCTGGTAAGTTTGTCTTACCTACCTTTTTTAGCTTCTTTTTAAAAAAAACTCTTCATTTTTATATAGATGCTTTTATTTAAATTTAGCACAACTGTAGTGACTTTTCTTGGGTTTTTTTGACCTGTGTTGTTTATTTGGGGAGTTTTAACTGCCATGACATATATTTTCAGCATTTGTTTCAAAATATTTGGATTGTTATGGAAAACAAAAAAAGAGTTTTAATGATCTGTCTGCAAGGTCTCGGATCACAGAATCACAAAATATTCTGAGTTGGAATGGAATTATAAGGATCCTCCTGTCCCTGCACAGGGCATATCCAGAATCACACCACGTACCTGAGATCATTGTCCAAACACTTCTTGAACTCTGCCAGGCTTGGTGCTGTGACCACTGCCCTGGGGAGCCTGTTCCAGTGCCCAACCACCCTCTGAGTTAATAACCCTTTTCTAATATCCAACATCAATCTCTCCTGACAGAACTTCAGGCCTTTCCCTCAGGTCCTGTCACTGTCACCACAGAGAGGAGCTCAGTGTCTGCCCCTCCTATTCCTCTCACAAGGAAGTGGCAGACTGCAGTGAAGTCTCCTCTCAGTCTCCTCCAGGCTGAACAGATGAAGCGACCTCAGCTTCTCCTCAGATGGCTGCCCCTCAAGGACCTTCACCTTCTTCGTTGTCCTGCTTTGGGCATTCTGATACCTGGATAGCAGTGGTAATGATAGACCCCAGCAATCTAACTAGAGAAGAGGAGAAATGAAGGAGGGGTAAAAAAAATACGTGCAGCAGGCAAAGGCAAGAGCAGATGGGTTCGTGCAACACTCTGAGGACCAGAGGATGACCGAAATAGGAGTTCTGACCCCCCAAATATTAAGCCTGGAAGCAAAACTATTATGTGATTATTGTTTATAAAAAAGAGATAGAAGAGTCCTGTCAAGCCCCCTAGACATCTGCTGCCCCACAGAAACCACCCTTTCTTCATTCGATCTTATCTTTGCCGCAAAGAAACAACCTATTTCTCTGCATGCCAAGTTCTCACTTTTGATCGATACACGTCATTCTGTCTTATCCAGAGATTATCAACCCTTTAACCAGGGATTGGAATTTTGAATTACTTAAAAATAATTTTAAATGTATATATCTATTGTGAGGATCCAGTTCATAACTCATGTTAGCCGGCACTACCATAACAGAAAATTACTCCTAAAGAGAGCCACAGATGTGGGTCTCCTGAGGTGCTGGCCCCAAATGTTCTCTGGGAGAGCTACCTACTTTGGAATATACATTTTTACTTTCATTCTTTCTTCAAGAAAAAAAATTTATGCATAGCGTAAGTCAATTTTTACTGTAGAAAAACCTTGACTCCATAAAATCTGTATTCCTCAAAAAGTCCCGGGTAATAGATTCCACTTGAACAAAAGGGAACAAATGTTATTAAATGTGTCATTAAATATTATTCCGTCCACTTTTGGTAAGCCAAAATCATTTATGTTCCAGATGCATTCCCTTTCAGAAAAATATAACCGCTCCAATTCCATGTCTTCCTGATACTCTGGACGTAAGTCCTACTTTAGTGGTGAAAACATAACCCAAAATAAAAAGCAAAATACAGAGTACAAAAAAAAATATGTTTGGCCTTAAAGGAAATGTCTCGTTTTTGAAAACCTCATACTGAGCAAACAAAAGCAAAAGTGTCTGTTGATGTAATATTTATCACCCAAATCAGTAATGTTGCAATGATCAAAGAAAATATATTTAGCAGTAGAGTGCTGGGTATAGACATTAGAGTTTGAAAACAGGAACCGTAAAAAATTGAATCCTGAATACAATTTTAATACATTAGACTCCTGACAACAGCTCTGTCCTGTTATAATTCTAGTGCAAAAGAAAATACTATTGTAAAGACCAAAAGAATAACTTCTGAAAAACTATTCTTTTCTTAAAATAGAAAAAAAAGAGAAGATAAGGCTTTACAATATTATGCTTTCATGAAATTCAGCAATGTGCTGTGACAAAACAACAAAAAAGAAATATCTTTTCTTTGAACTTTTGCTTTCTTTTTATACAATAAAAGTATAGTAAAGAACAGGGAACTCTTTCTGAGGGACATATTCAGTTTCTGCCTTACCATGGCATATAAGCCTAAACCAATGCTCGAGTTAGACTTTTCTCTCATTCAAACATTTTTTACAAAGAAGATAAGTGAATATTCCTTTACAGCAGCATTTACATTGTTGAATATGAGGCCTTGATGGTAAAGAAAACTTGAGGAGTCAAGAGGAAGTAGAAGGTTTACCCCTTTATCTTAGTGTATGTGGTAAATAATATTTTTTAAATGGATTTAAGTGGAAAGAAGAAAGGATTAGATTAGCTATTAGGAAGAAGTTTTTGAATTTCAGGATCTTTATTCACAAGAACAGATTGCCAGGAAACGTGCTGATGCCCCATTCCTGGAAGTGTTCAAAGTCTGGTTGGATAGGGCTCTGAAAAATCTGGTCAAGTGAAAGTCTTGCCCCCAGCAAGATTGTCAGAGCAACATGATATTTAAGGCCCCTCCCAACTCAAATCTAACTCTAACCCTAACCCTAACTCTAACCCAAATCTAACCCTAACCCTAACCATAGATTCTATGGATCTTTGATGATTTTTTCAAACCTAGACTTCTTTTTTTTAAACTAAATTTTTTATAACCTAAAAGCTGTTACTCAGTGAGAGGCAGAAACTGTTGATGAGAATGTGAACCTGCACTGAATAATATCTGGTGGGTTTTCTTTCCCACTAATAAGTAGATATTGTAGGTAATTCTACTATTTTGAGTACATTCACATCAACTTAAACTCAAATAATAAAAGTAGAATATCTCCTGCGAATCACTATCTCCCAGTTGACACTGCCCATCTTTCCATCTTCAAGTCGTAGAGTTATTCACCCTTTATCTTGTCAGAAGTTCTAACTTCCTGAACATAGAGGGAGTTTCTTGTTTCAGCCTTAAATTTTGTATTGTTCTGTTTCTCTGGGTTTGATTACTGAATGGAATCAGTATTGCATTTGTTCTATAAAGATTAGGTAAATTTTTTTCACAGTACATTGATGTACTAGAACAGTAACTTTACAGAGAAAATTTGAAGGAACGTTTTACCCCCGGGGTCTACAAACTGTAAATGTTGAGGCAACTGTACGTGCCAATTGTGAACAGATTGTACTTTCTGGAGTTCCAGCAGAAATTGTAGGTGCTTACCAGCTGCAAGACTGAATGACCCAACATCTCCTCTTCACACTTCCATTTACACAGGTTTTAGTGAGGTTAGATGCTGGTTCAGGGCTGCAAAGACCTCAACCTAGATCTTCAGTAGCTTGAATCACAGAACAACCTACAATTGTTACCTGTCACTTTTTGTTTCCTAGTTCCACTAGGGCAATAATAATTTATTCTTGAATTTTCTTAGCAGGAAATTATGGTCTATTTTAATTATAATTATTGCCACTTTTGTCAAGGAAGCTGGAGTCAGGAATTTGATCATATTTTGTTTCATTCTCATTTCAGGTAAGCAGTAAGCAAGTAAGGACACCGGGTATTCTTGTAAACAACAATGACAAGTTATGTAGTGGATCTTACAAAAACCTATTGTTCCCTCTGGTTTCCTTGACGGAGTTAATTTCTCCAGTCACAAGCAAGCCTGGAGTATCCAAATTTTGGTGAAACTTTCCAGCAGTTTGTTGAATTCTTTTTTACTGAAAAAATCATGTGACTTCCATTCAAAATGCCATCACACTCCAGAGGATTTGAAACAATTTTATCTCCCTCTAGAACAGAAATTCAATTAATTTATCCTGGTTTTACAGGTTTTATGTAACTCTCTCTTTTATTCTATTAATTGTATCTAGATGTTGCTACCTGTCTTTGTACGAATCGGTGCCTTGTTTACAAGTTTTTGAAAACACCACTGTAATTGTTCCTAAGTCTCAATCCTTCTACTCTTTTTCTGTCTTCTAGAAAACTTCAGAAATTAAGGTTTTCTAAGCCCTGGCTGTACAAAGAAGATTCATTTCTTTACAGAGCAAGAGTAAAATATTCTGATTTCACTTGATTTCACACTCATTGTTCTTCACGCAGAAAATTGTCATCAACATCATTCACTGTAATTACAGGAAAATAACACTAAGAGCCATAGTACCATACCCAAGTTATCTTTTTATTTTTCTTTACAGTGCTCCTGAAGAGCAGAATTCTCTTTAGCTTATGAAGACACCACCCCTAAAAAGCAAAATGCTCCCCCAACATTACACAGGAAGCCTGTGGTACAGCACATATTTTACCCCTTAAATCCCAGTCTCCCACTGTCTACTCATCACAGCAAACATGGCATTTTTTCCACAATGCACAGTAGATGCCGCCTTGCCCAGCACCTAGATGCTGTGATTGCTGTTTCATGTGGCAGCCTACTGTGGACCACTCCCACAGCTGTCCTGACTAAAGTCTGTGAAGGATGCATTTTGCCGAAGCTGAAGAAAGTGGCAATCTCAGCCTCACAGGCAGGGCTCTGCTATCATCAATCTCTATCACAGCAGTTAACCTAACCATCATATTTCTATTTTTTCCTAAGGAAAAAATAAATATTCAGAGTATCATGCTGTTAGACTGAACATAGAAGTTCAATGAATTGTTCAAAGGCAGAGCACACAATTTGCTCTTCCAGCTCTTGCTGTTTTAAAAACAAAATGTGTTTTCAGATTTAACTTATATTTAATGTCATGTTAGACCTAACGCTGCTCCTAAGTGTTGGTTTGGCAAAACTATAAAAACTTTTAAAATAAACTGAAAGTATAACTGAGAAGGATTATAGTGAAAAAGCTTAACATATTTATTTGTAAATCTGCTTTTTCTAAAATGATTTTCCCTGTATAGACAGTAGCAATTTCAGTCATCAAGATAGAACAGTATTTGTTATTCTGTTATGTTATCCTGTTATTCTTCAATGCTGCAAGTCTAATAAAGAGTCCTGATCATCCTTGAGCCTTTTGGTTTCCATGTTCCCACATAGGAAATCCCAGAAGGTCTTCAAAAGCTCATGGCCGTCGCTGGCTTTGCTACAGCTCCTGCTGTTGTTATTGCTCACATAACTGGTAACAGAGTTCTGGGGAGAAACTACAGCAAAACAAACCCAGTGCAGACTTTGAGGGGAGATATCCTGAAGGGCAATGCCTGACGTGTTACTGTTTCACATCATCTGCTGTGGCACCAGAGAAGAGCTCTGTGAATTTATGCAGGATGTAGGAACACAGTTACAGGCAGTATCATACTGAGTGCACGTATACTGTTATGCAGCTGTCTTTTTCAAAAACACAGCCATAGTCATGGAGTTTGCTTTTTAAGTACTTGATTTTTTTTTTTTTTTATTTCTTCTTCCTGTAACAATGACTTTATCAAAAGTTGGTTACTTGTCTGTAAAATTCATTTTTATTTATGATATGAATTTTCAGTGCTTTAAGATAACTGCCACAAAAGCATCCAGGCAAGTTCTGGAGCAAAATCTGCTTACAGAGTTTCTTGCTTATTCATGTGGTTTTTGCTGGTTTCAATTTATTCACTTCTTCTCCTACACCATGTTGAACAAGTAAAATCCCATTTTTAAAATGTTGTTAAATGAAAGAACTGACAGTCTAAGAAGTCTGAGAATCTGAAAAATGCAAGCACAGCCAGTAGCATTTATCTAATGTCTTCAAAAGGGAAGCACAAGGCAATAAGGAAAGAAGCTACTTACTGGTCTGTTCTTTGAAAGGGACCTCAGTAACCTCTTTCTCAGGCAGAAAACTCTTCCAATGTGTGGAAAAGAGGTTTAAGGATGTATCATAACACATATATACAAAGGAATAAATGCTCTTTTAATGACCTATGGTAGTGACAAGTTATTTCATCCGCCTGCCTAAGCTCCAACTCAGCTTTGGCAGTCACTGCGTTGGAGAATATCATCAAAGCTTCAGGCATCTCGTGCTGAACACTTCACTGCTGAGGAAATAGTGGTCTTTTGAAAACCATATTCCCCCTTGATCTCTGATTTCCAATAGGGAGCATTTCATAAATCCCTGAACAGGGACTAGAATAAGTCATGCTGTAAAAGCAAAAAATATCTTCTATATTTTCATCCTCCAAAAATGCAGTTTAAGATTGAATAGACCTTGTCAAAAATCACTAATTTTATTGATGCAATGTGAAATTTTGCAAATGGGACACTTGAATTTCTTTAGTTTTTAAGGGGAGATTTTATTTTTAGACTGAATACATTCACTGCAAATGATGCAAAGAGCATAAAAAAATTACAATGAATTCTTTGTGTTTTGATGAGTCAAATTCAAAACAAAGTCATTTGGGATCAACTAAAAATAAATTTGAGGATTTTGATGTGTTTTCCATCTCTGTCTCTAATAAACACAAAAGACAGTGTTCAATAAATTTTACTTTGTATAGGTATAAGTATACCCTCAATATCTCTCACCCTTTTTAATTTTCCTTGTTTTCGTACATTTCTTCCAGATTTATGCCTTTCCCTGCTTTTTTTGTCTCCTCACACACACTCTTTCTGTGTTTTTTTCTATGCAAATAGAAATTAAGCAATGCCTCAGTCCAAATTTTTTAAACTTGCAGTTCAAACTAGACTAGATAGCAGGAAAAATAAGCCATCCACGCCATCCGTCTTCAAGCACTGCACTGCTGCTACAGTACAATTACATTATGTAACTGAAGTTGGTAAAAAGCAGTTCACACTGTCAAAGAAGTTTCTGAATAATAACAGACATAATAACATAGTGCTGACAGATCCTGATTGACAGAAAGAGACAGGTCTTCCCATTAAAAGAAAACATGAAAGTTAGTGAGGATGACAGTGGTAATAATACTGTAAAGCTCAGCTTCTTGCCCTTTGCATTTTAAAGATGGTAAAATTCTGTGACTTTTTATGTATACGTATATATTCTCATATATATTTCAGAGTCGAAACACTTAATCTAATTAGCTGCTTTCCCTCAAAGGAACTCTCTTAGCATTTGCATTAAGGCTTTTTCACTCCATTGTCACCTGCTTTTCTGGAGTATCAGAAGCTCATGGGAAGAGGCAAGGGACAAGAAAGCCAGTTAATCCCTTCATGGTCTATCATCAAAGCAAAAGAAACCTAACAGGACAAGTACCAACAGACTCAAACCTAGGCCCGTGCAAAATACTTTAAGTAGACACATATACTTGTATATACACATCTAGATAAATGAGCACTATGGCTCTGATCTGCTGTATGCTGACATTTCCTTTTCCATCATCATCTACTCGTACTCCTGTCTACAGATGATTGGTGGAAATGGGTAGCTTCTGGAAAAAACCATCATTTTTCCACCTTCTAAATGAAATGTTTTGATCTGGGATTTGTGTGTGTGTGTGTGTGTGTGTGTGTGTTGAAGCAACACGTCAAGCTAATTCAAGCAACCAATTGAGAAATTGGATGCCCTTTGCACTCTATTGACATACTGCATTCACATCTGCCCACGTTTTATACCAGAATTATTTTTATCAAGGCATGGAGGCATTGTATTATATTAAATAATGTCTTCAGGCTGGTTGTAGGCACTGAGATCCACTCCTGGCTCTATCCAAATGTTCTGAATACCCTTGAACATTTGGAATCTCCAAAATAGAGCTATTAACAACTGGGGTCCAAATAATTATCCCTCTTAAATCACAACATAAACAAAGGTCTTGCAACAAATTCGCTCATCTCTGCTTCCCTTCTTCCTCAACAAAAGATGAGGGAAGAAAAGATTGTCTTTGCAGTACGCTCTGAGTTCCAATAAATTTGGGTTATGAAGTTCCAGCTGAGGCCTGAATTACAAACCTAAAAATTACCTTCCAACCACTGCAGTTTGTTAGTATTGATGGAGCAACAACACTTCCTGGACCTCAGCTGACCCCTCAAGAAACAGCAGCAGAGAAAGATGTTTCCTGCTGTGATATTGAATTGCACTTGCAGAACTGACTTAAGCAAGGTACAGGCCTCCATTTTCTCTGCAGAGGATCTAAAGAATTAGAAGGATTCATTTGAAACCTGGCTCGCAGAGTGGGATCTGGCAGTCTGTCTTAGTACTAGATAATTCTCACCACCCTAGTTTTGCCCTCAGATTCTTTCTCAACCGTATTTTGAGTTTAGTCCCTCTTATGGCAGATTTCATGGCACCTGTAAAGGTTGAATTTAGGAGCTCCTCTCTCCAGTGGTACTGTAAGTCACCTAAGACATCAATTTGAAGTTTTTGTGGCAGTCTAGCCGTTCCACCCCTGGAAGGACGGGGCTCTTGCCCTGATCCATCCAACATCCCACAGAAAGGCCTAAGGAGGGAACACATGGGGCAACACAGACTTTCAAAGCACTTTGCACACTTCTCATTAGCAAGTCTGTATGCATTTATATTATTCATGAGATTGAATCTGAAGAAAACTAAGCCAGAAGCAGAACAGTTTGGTTTCTGCATAAAGAATCATCCAAACCCCAAGACTGGAGTTATCTCCTCTCTTACTGCATCCCAATGTATCTCACTCCTAGCTACAATTCTTCAATGTAAAATGTTATAAATGTTTTCTAAAATAAAACCTCATGATTAGCAAACTTTCTGGAATATGGAGCTCTGCATCCAAATCCTGTTCACTGTGAAGGGCCTACACCTTCTTCTTCCTATTAAAAAGTCTAGGAGCATTGACACGACGTGAGATGTAAATGGCCCACTAGGTATTCGGATATTTCAGCATATCCTGGCAAGAAATAAGCAGAGAGACCACAGAACACTTTAAAGGGTTTTTCAAGTGCTGAGTGAAGTTCAAGTGCACTTCAGGCCAGACAAGCTATGACAGTCTGTTTAAGGCTCATTCCAACCAGATAATTTATTTGTCACTAAAGAACTGATATTTAAAGTATTTTCTGAGACATATATATGTCACAGACTTTTCTCAAAGCAAACAGGGCTCACATTTGCTTTAAAAGTATGTCTAGAATCCTCAGAGCTGTAAGACCTTCATAGCTGGTACTGACCTGGAGATAAAACAGGATTCTCCAGACAACAAGAGGAGCCTGGACCTGTCATTGCAAGACTGAATGAAGAGTAAACAAGGGTAGAGGCAAAGCAAGAGCAGCGAGCTTGTAAAACACACATGGCACAGCCATATATGTCTGCAGTGGGATATCTGAGGTGCTCCCCTTTGAGACAATGCAGCAGTGCTGTTAAATAATTCATTTCTTTTCCCTAAATACTATCAAAGCTTAAGTCTCAGATCTCCACTTCAGAATGAAAAGCAATACTTGCCACTCACAAAGGCCTTTCAAGTCTGACCTGCTGGGTGTTTTTCCCTCACTTTTTAATTTGGCCAATATCAACTTAAACAAGAAAAATAGAAAAAAAAAAAGAAACCCACACCACTTTAATTATAACCTCTTCCTTGTTGTAACAGAAGCCACAAAACCTAAAGAACACATTTTGGCTACCTCCCTTGTGGATATTTCAAGGTTGAATTGGCAGCAAATAATTAACAGCTACTGGCATGAGTAGAGCTGCTGTTTCTAATGAGGAACTTGAAGTTTCTCCAGAAAGTTGTGCTGCATTCCTGGCAATTAATTTGTTACTGAGTGACAAATTTGGGATAAAGGAAAAAATGAGCATACAAAATGTTTTTGGGATTTACCTCATTCTGCTCTCCATTGTCATCAAAATATTACTTCATCTGTTCAGGATCATACACTTCTCATTTTGGGCAGTTGAAGGTCTGCAGTGCTAACTCCCAGATTTAAAGATTAAATGTAACACAATCTTTCAGGGAGGTTGCACATCTTGACTATGAAATATAGTCATATCATACCATATTTCAGAAGATTAATATGACTTTAATTGAACCACCAGAAGATATGTCAGAAGAATAATGCAGAGAATGGCACAGCTATTAATTCTTCCTCTTCTATGTCCGATCCAATTCTCACTCAAAAGGATTCATCCCAATTAGTTTAACAGAAGATGGATTGGACCCACAGGGTGGATCCAAATTACAGTGAAGGGCCCAGGAAACCTTTGCTAATTTCTGTAAGCAGTAAATAGGCTCCTTATTTAGTATAAATGAAATTGATACTGAAATGGATCGAAGTGGCGGATAGGATTTCTGTTTGTCTTTGAAGAAAAATGAATTTTATTCTAGATTTCTTTTTCCAGATTGATCAGAGTTACATGAAAACAAACAGCATTATTCAGGGGTCAATGCATTTTGTACCAAAGCTTAGAAAAGATTCCATCTTTGTCAGAAAGAAAATCCACTCTCCAAGTTTGATAGAGCAAAATGTTCCAGTAATAACAGATTGATGAAAAAATAAATGAAAAAATCTCAATTAAATTTCCTTTACATGTCCATACATCTAAAATCATTGTTTAAACTTTTTTTGCCTCTCTACTTTTTACCTTGGGTAACCTAGAATAATAATCTTTAGCAGAAACATAAAAGAGGATGATGCCAGCTGGAAGGATCAGTGGATGGAAAGTTGGACTCTGATCTCATCTGTGACTTTGATTCATAAAGCCTTGAGCAAGAATCAGTGTGTTACAGACTTAGATGTCTACAGATGTCTATGTTTGTCTTCACAAATTTATTTCCCTAGATTCTTTTTATTGGCAGTGGAAAGACAGGATTTTGTGGAGCATTGTTCATTTGAGCTATTTTTTACATTTACCTTAGAAAGAGCTGAGTCATATCTCCAAGGTGCCTAATTCTCTCTAAAGACTGTAAAGACTTTCTAGACAAGCAGCTTAGGTTTAGACATTCATATCTGCATGTATAAATCCTACTCAGGGTAGTCCTCCACCTTTTTTTCTGGTTTTATTCTTTCCTGTGCTCAGACGTTCAGATGTTCCAGACAAGAATATATTTAGCTGCAGAGAAACTTTGTCTTGTTGAATATTACAGAGACAGTATTCATATACTCTACGCCTTGAAATGGCTGCAGAGAGATTTAGTAGAAGTGTTATTTCTTCATGCAAAGGACATTCCACAGTTTCTCTACTCATGGCACATGGACACATCTATGGCTAGATTTTAGGCTTTCTTCTAACCCTACTATGATCAGAAAACTATGTTGCTTTTCCTCAGGATTCAGTTACATTGGTGTTGCTCCTCTTTGCTCTATTGCCCTTTCGGAATTGTACAGCTGAGCTGTGCCCTAAATTGTCTACCAGCTATGGAGAAGTGGGTAACCTCACAAGGCGAGTGCATTTTCCTCTTGCTCCCCTTTCCAGAGTGCTCCCATCAGCTCAGATTTTCTGCTGGAGGAAAGATAGTGTGCTATTCAACTTCTCAGCTACCTCTGCCTCCCTTTGCCGATATTGCACTTGCTTTTGCTTTCCCAAACCTTTATTAAAGTAGTTCCAGCATTATTCCCAAAGGACAAAAGTGTTAATACATATGAAGGATACCTTATTAATGATAAGTTGTGTATCATGCCACAAATGAGAGCATGCAGCTCCTTCCTAGCTCTGAATGGCTGCAGCATGCTAAGTATCCTATACTGTGGCATAAAATATTATAGATCACCTCTCCAGCATTAAGGTTTGCTTGTTTCCTTTCATCAAAAGCAGCTAAATCCCCAGTCCCTCTGGCTTTTTACTCATATTCATATTAACCTTTACAGCAGAAGTCTTCCTTGTTGATCATTAAGTCTGAACCAGTGATATTGCCTACAAGTGCAGAGGCAAGAACAATGTGCAAGTGTCTGCTTGTGTTGTATATGTGATTAACTTTTGTGGTGAGGAGGGAGTTGATTTTGTATCTTCTTCCTTATCAAACCATTTTATAAGAACAGAATCTATTTCTTCATCCTCTTTCACACCACATCAACTTAAGCCATCTCTGAACACGCAGTAGATCTTTTCCACCTCTAATATCTGAGATTTATTTACTGATGCCTGTGGCAAGGGAGGAACAAAGCAGTAAGTACAATATATGACTGTTAATAGCAGGATTTCGATGCTAGTCATGTTTGAGCCTTTTACTACTGGGTAATAATAACTTTTTTATGAATGTTTGGAGATAACATACATCTCATCACCTTGCTCCTTATGGAGTGGAACTGTAAACAAAATATTTTATGTGAGTACTTGCTATAAAATTTAAAATAAATCAAGTTAGTCTCTTAGCCTGGTTAAAAAGACTCTTTCTGCAGGTTGGTTTCATCCTCTTGCTCCAGGGTGAAGATCCCAAATCAACTGCCAGTCGTGTAAATGTCACACCCAGTACTATCTCTTGAATTTTAGAAATTGTTTGGAGGTCAAGCTGCTTAGAGTCCTCTGGGGAAGGAGGGCTTGTTAATGCAGACCCAGAAATATATTAACATGTGGCTCTTCCACCGTAAATGATTTAGAGCATGGGCAAAGGAGCCCTTATCTGTTTGCACCTTCCTGAGTAGCCATCCTGATTTTCTGGCCTGGCTATCAGGTGGTGAAGAAAAGCAGATTCCATCTCAAGTCAATTACAAGATGCCACTGTAGCCAAAAGATCTTTATTCAAAGCTCTCTGAAGGTCAAATTCAGCCTCTGGCTTTGATGGCATATTAATCAAAGATCTATTTCACTGCTTTTACTTATCCCAGGTTCCTTTAGATTCAGAATTTAACACTGGAAATGCAGATAAAGACAAAAATATGGTTCACCTCTATCAATGCAAACTCTTTTTTCCTATTTAGAAACACATCTAAATGATTTTGGCTGACCTCTTTCAGCTGGAAAAGTAGGAGTTGACTTTGAGGGCTGCCACATTTGAAGGCTCTCAACTCCAAGGACCCACGTGTCTTCATCTAATTTATGCAAAGTCAGTACCTAAAAGTTCCAAAAGTTTTTGCTTGCTCAGATTCAATCTATTTAAGTCACATATCTAAGGAGATTAATTGCTATAGGTTCCATTCATAAACAATTGATAAATACAGTTTTCTCTAGAGGGCAATGAAATCTGTTAGGATAGTAACTGCCTACTTAAGGTACACATCCCTACACATTAACTATATAAAGTTAGTAGAGTGGTGAAAGTTCGTCATGTAAGCAACTCAAACTGGTGTCCAACTTTTTGTGAAACAATCCTATATGTGTTTTTAGACTTAGCATCAACAGACATTAGAATCATAAAATCATAAATAGAATCATTAAGGTTGGAAAAGACCTTTAAGATCATTTTTGCCCAACTTTCTCTTTGTTGGTATGCCTTGCTCCTGAGCTAGGAGGAGGCTATCCTTGAATATTAACCCAATCTCTTGGGCACTTTCCATCTAGGGCTTTATCCCATGGTACACTACCAAGCAGATCCCTGAAGAGGTCAAATTCTGCTCTCCTGAAGTCCGTGGTAGTGAGTTTTCTGTACTCCTCACTGCCACAAGGGTTTTGAACTCCATCATTTTCCGGCCACTGCAGCCCAGGCTACCCTCGAGCTACACACAGACCCTCCTTGTTGGTGAGAACAAGGACATGCAGCATAGCACCTCTTGTCATTGGGTTCTCTATTGTTTGGAGAAGGAAGTCATCATCAACACATTCCAGGAATTTTCTGGTTTGCTTATGCCATATGTTGTCCCTCCAGCAGGTATTGAGGTGGCTGAAGTCCCTCATGAGGACCAGGACCTGTGAGTGTGAGGCTGCTGCTCTGTCTGTAGAAAGAGTCATCTGCTCATTCTTCCCGGTCAGGCAGCCTGTAGCAGACCCCCACCGTAACATCACCTATCCCTGCTCTCCCTTCAATCCTGACTATAAACTCTCACTTGGCTCCTCATCTGAGAGCTCCATGGAAGAGCTCCATGCATCACATTTGGTCACTGACATAGGGTGACACCCCCTCTTCTCACTCATCTTCCCTTCCCACTCTTCCTAAAAGAGCCTGTATCCTTTCATTCCAACACTCCAGTCATAGGCACCATTCTAATTCATCTCTGTGATGCCAATAACCTGCAGACATGTGCACAGTTCCAACCCCTCTTGTTTATTCCCCATGCTAATGCATCTCCATAGAGGCATTTAAGTTGAGTCCCTGATGAAGCCGACTCACTGGCTAGAGAGGCTGAAATGCCTTTGTGTTGTTCTTCAGGTGCTCTCCTTCATATCTTCTACCCTAAAACAACCTCCCAGGAAGCTCCAGGGCCAGAGACTCCCACACAGAATGCTCAGCTGTCAATAGTGGAAGAGAAGGCAGAGTGTCATTGCCTACATAGGATCGGAGAATAAGGCCTGCAGAGAGCAGGGTGAGACACCCTGGCTGCAACTCACAGGAAGCTCAGTAGGATGATTTAACATTGATTTTTTTTTTTCAATTTTTATATCTTATATTTCTCTAATTCTCTAATCTGTGAAATAATTCTATATTTTTCACTTTGTTTTCATTCTTGCTGTGAGTTGTATGTCTATACTGAGAGAAACCTTGCTGTCGATTTCATCAAAAGGATTTCTGTAGCAAAAGAAACATTTCTGTTGTTCCTTACTCCCACTCGGAACATTAACAAGTGCAGGATAATGGATTCCTATCTACATGCTGTGACCTTCTTCCTATAAAAATGCATGTACAGTACAGTGCTTCTAACTTAACAGCTACAAACTGTTTTTGTATTGATACCATAATAGATCCTCAGCATTTATCATCAGTTCTCAACAACAAAATATGTCCTACACTGAGGGTGTTACATTTTAATCTCCACTGGGAGCAGAGTAAAGTGATATACAAAGGAGATGTAAGGCCTCTTCTATGTCCATTTTTTACATTAAAGTCCCATTACAATGCTGGTAAAATCTAAGAAAGCTATGTATTGCAAGACTGAACATTTGAGGACAATGAAGGTGGAGGGACATAAACCTTATGTTTTCTGAATTTTATGTTAAGCTTTTTTTCCTTGATCGTACCACACTTCTAGTACTTGTGATGTTTTGATGTTGCATGTAGATAAACCGTAGGAAATTCAAGATCGAACATAACAGGGTAAGAACATGTAGAGGTGCTAGTTTTTAAGCCTCAGCTCTGAAATCTGAAATCAGTAAAACATCCAAGAATAACTATCAAAATTAACATCAGTGACTGTTCACTAATGGAAAGTAAAGGTGGTAAAATCTACATCTCTTTTTCTTTGCTCACTATATGCAGAATTACAAAACCAAGGAATTTAGAGTGAGGAAACAACAGATTGGTTTTCCTAGTCATTTCATGTGATATTCCACACTCGATTTGCTAAAGATTTCCAGAGGTACTCTGTTCTGTACATCTGCAAAAACAAACTTTAGCCCTTCAGATATATTGATATGCTGGAAAAAAAACCCTGTCCCTGTGGCTCGTAACTCTGTCCCGTGTAACATCTGAGTTACTGGGAAAAACTTTGCTTTTTCCCCACTAAATTCTTCCCCAAAGCTTGCCTGGTTTTAGCCCCATCTGATTATTACAATAAGACTACATGAAGGGGAAAGAAGAACAACATTGTAATTGTAAAATGTTTATCTAAGATATTTTCTCTATTTTTTCTCCAAAGTTGAAAGTTTTCTCATAGTGGGATCAGGACCTTTTCATCAAATGAATATACATTAAAATATATTAAATGAATGAAAATACATTAAAACACACTCAGTTATGGAATTTGAGTGTTAATGTGATGATAAAAAACATTTTTGAGAAGGGTCGGTCAGTCTAGCTCCACTGACTTGAGTGTAACTGCACTGATTTATATCAGCTAAGGGACTGGACCCACATGGTAAGTCCAAAGATGGCACTAAACATATATGTGATTGAAGCATCACCCCATACCACAACAGTGCTTGTACTTCAGTGTATATATATGTAGTTCTTATTTGATTTCATAGTCATGCAAGCTCAGAATATTTCAGCAGGTTTTATTTGTTGACTAGAATGAATTGGAATCTATATACAGTATGTTTTAGTTACAAATTGCTGAGGATTCAGCTCAGGTTTTCTACTCCTATTGCCATTGCAGGAGGGATGAAAGAAAAATCAAGAGAAATTATTTCCAAAGGAAACAGAAATATCTTTACTGCTCACTAAACTGTGCTCATATGAACTGTCTGACATGGCTGGGAAGATTTTAACTGAGAAAAAGCTACCTTTTTTTCCTAGAATTCTGCATTAAAAGTCAAAGCATAGGATTCATGAAGCGAACAGTTTCCAGATCACTCCATCCCTGCTAGGATGAATGTTATAAATGACCTTTCAGGGAGACTTCTGTTACTCTGAGACAGTCACACCAGCCAGAGAACTTTACTCCTATATTTGCACTGAATAATATCAGGTTACTGCCTAATCCTGACCTATCATTAATCACCACAGAGCCAGACACACACAAAAAAATATTAGCAATCAGATAGAAAAGTCTGGAAGGAAAGAGACTCCCTTGCCTGACAGATGCAGAAGTAAGTGCTCTGGCAGGCTGTTCAGATTTGGAAGGCCCTCTTTGGAAGGCTGCTCTCACAGCAAAGAGGATCAATAGAAAAAAATCAAATGCATTATCTTTGTTTACATCCTAGGCACAACAGTGTAAAAATCCTCACCAGGCTAAGGAGCCTGACGGGGTGTGATGGATGCCCTGTTTAAATGATGCCTTTGAAAGCTTTCACAATGCTCTGACAGAGGACTCACTGGAGAATAATGACTTTCCCTTAAATTACAAGAGCCTGGGATGAGAAGGCAGACAGTGTGAATGTTGCACTATAAATTCAATATATTCAACTGCTTCTGGTGCTAAAGAGCAATTGTAAGTGGTGAAAACATATCCAAGTTTCATCTTTGACCCAAGGATGTTTTGGTTATCAGTAATGAGAAAGCTATGGCATTTTATTTTGAATTATTTTTTCTACTTACAGAATATGCTTGCAATCAACAATAGAAATGTGCTTCAGGCTTGAATTTGCTACACTGGCAATCCACACAAAAATAATACATAAAAATTCAATGGAGGCACTCGAGTGTGCATTGTGTATTATTCTTAAGTGTGTACTGAGAGTGTACCAGTACAGCTATTTGGTATAATTAAGTGTGTTATGAAGCTTTGGAATAATAGATGAAATATCTGGAGATGGAAGTATTACAAAAAAAAATAGACCTTCTGTAGTTAAAGTACCCATAATTCATGCAAAGTATGTGGGGTTATTGGTAAGGGAAAGTTTGATCTTTCTGTAAAACATGCACGCTCATGCTCTTCCCCTATATTACTGAGCTAAAAGTAAAGGAAACCTCCTTGGAATAAAATTCATGGGCTGGCAGAAACATTTACTTTTGTTGGTCTCTGGTCAATAAGTAAACCTGTGCTAAGCAAGCAAAGCTCCTTGACCTACAGATTGCATCTAGATACACCTGGATTCAGATTACCAGATACCACATCTGGAAAACAAACTTCAAGCTATTTCAGCCACCACGTGCACACCACAATAAAAAGCCTCTTTAGGAGCTGAGCCCTTAATATAAAACTTTTGACAATATATTTCTCTTCCCAGCTGAGGTGGCTACATACTTCTCAAGGACACTATACTGAACAATCACAGGGGAAAAATGCCTCATACTATAGTGGCTTTCCAAAGACCAGACTTAGTAAAGGACTGTGAAGGACCTCATTAAGAGAAGAGAGCAAGTCAGGTGGAAATTACTTAATTCCAGGATACACTAAACTCTCTAGGAGGTCTAGCCTTTTTTTCTTTTGACATTAAAACAATCCATATTTTCAAATTCCCGTTACTTGCTAAAGGTAGCCACTGATAGCTTGTCTGAAAGGCTTGCAAGTTCTTCTAGAACACGTCATTATGTGCAGCAAATACCCACATCCTAGATCTATCATGCATCACTCTGATTGCCATTTTGTATAAGAGAAATGGAGATAAAAAGAGACTGAAAACTTGTGGGGGTTGAACAAAATTAGAAAATACTAGTTCAAAACTTAAAATAAAAATTAATTTCACCCATGGATATACCAGTCATAACTAATGTGTATAGCCTCTGTAATCTGCTGGGAAAAGGAACAAACTACAATAACCTGAGGTTTCTGTAGTCTAAATTGAAATATGCAAAACCAGGTTTCTGTGTTCATTTCTTGCTGGATTTTCATTAACTGGTCAAATGGATATCCCAAAGTCACCACAGGAAGATGTTGTAAAAGGAAACCCAAAAGATGGGGGACTGCCTTTTGTTCTTTTTGTTCCTTTTTATTTTTTTTTGTCTTTTTTTTTCCCTTTTTTTTTCCCCCACTAAGCGTCATGGACTTAGATAGAAACATATTTTCTTCAAAAATTGGCCAAAGAATGTCAAGGTGTTCTATAGAAATGGAATACTGGGTATCTGAGAAAGATGGAGATTTGGCCTTTAGTCTGATCTGTCCTTTACTTTTCTCCTCTTACTCTTTGGCAGACTTCCAGGTGTCTAATCTCTGTGCAATCTCATTCTCTGTATGGAGAAGAGATGCTCTAAGTAGACTAGTGAGATTCACAGAGCTCCTACTGTTGTATTGCTCCTACCATTGTTTTATAATCTTTTAAATGATGACTGTATAAACAAACTGAATTTAATTCTGTTTGAATATTCTTTGGCTAGTAATCAATTTTGTCCTGAGAAAATATCCATAAATGACATTATATCTTTTTTATTTATCTAATCCCTTTGCGTATTTCTTGAAACTACTCAACCATGAATAAAAATATTCAGTGGATTTTGGAGATGTTATATGTAAGAATCTCTGACTATTTATGAAAGTATCAATACTAAGTGGGTAAACCTCAATTCATCATAAAGTTCACAAGTGGAGGTCAGTCATTAAATTTTAACAGCAATAGTAATAACAGTAATAATAGTAATAATAGTAATCATCATAATCACCTTATTTTTATTCAATTTAACATGTCAGTGTGCAATTTAATGAAGTTCAGATATTCACTTCAGCTAAACATATGAACCAAAGACCAGAAATCCTTTCCTGGAATTTGATTTTCACTTAGGTCACAGGATGGACCTGAACCCCAATCCCAAATTCTGAATTTGGTATTTGACCTCACAGCTCACTTTAGAGTTGACATCGGCATCCTCTGCCTACATATGAGCAAGCCTAGCTACATGATGTGCTGACTCTGGCAGCCCTTTATACCTTGCTGTTCCTATAGAGTTATTGAAAATGGAATTGGGTTGTCTCTACTTTAATCAAGGGTGAAAGCAAGACAAGTTGCAAAGGAGAGGGAATGAGCAGTGCAATTTGTTGACTACTGCAAATCTTGCTCCATAATTACATTTTGTTCTGTAGTTATTTGAATTCACTTAGTACTCAGAGCACATAATTTAAAAAAAAAAAAAAAAAAAGAAAATAATTTACATTTCAAGGTAATGGGGTGTTAATAAAATATAAATCTGACGGCGGTCGTGGCTCATGGAGAGTAAAAAAGACAATTACTGCTCTGAATGTTCCACTAAAAAATAAAAACTTGTTGTTTTTGGAAGTATTTGCTTAAACAGTATTATTTGATTTGCTAAAAATTGGCTGAGATGTGTGATTGGAAAATTTTTTTTCAGTGGAGGACTGGGAAGGTATGAGTCCTGAAATATGGGAGTGGGAAAAAAAATATCCCCATCAAGCAATGCAGTTTAATGATTTCAGATGATGATCGGCCTAGAGAATATAACTTTTTTAGCTGTCTATGTTGTATTTGCCAGTAGGCGCCTTTGGAAATTGGTTTGTAAAAATTAAGAGTAGGATTAAAAGGAAAGAGAGGAAATTAAGGTTACTGAGAAGGTGTTTGGTCTCAATCTGCTTTTCTCATCAAATGGCCAGAACAATGTCAGCAAGGTGTGACGTGCTTAGGGTTGAGAAAGTGAATGATGTTTGGATCTGAAAATGATTTTTCTCTCCTAGCCCTCAAGGAGCTCTTTTATGGTCTTAAGTAATTTTTCAGTCACTCAGCCTTTTTGTACCACACTGGTAATTTAAATTTTCAAAGAATGTTAAAGCCACCACAAACTGAAAAAGCTAATGCATCTTTTCAGACGTAATTGGTAGCTCTAGTTTGCTTGAAATAATCTCTAAAAATAATTTTTTTAACTCAGTACTTGGGAATGGAAAGCCACGCCAAGGATATTTCCACCCTGTGTACTGATGTTTCTGTGTATATTAATGAGTATAACAGGAAGGATTTATCATAAGAGTGTGTAAAAGTGCTGCACTGTCAACTGTTTTATGGAGTATGAAATTGTAAGTGTCAACACAATAATAGTAAGATGGGGGTTGTAGCACAGTTAAGAGTGACCAAAATCAATAAATTCAGAAAACTGTCTGGACGCATCATAAAAACAGTGTGTTCATAATGGTTGCCCTTCCGTGACAAAATGGAAAAAAAACCAGAGAACAGAAAGTGAACAATTATGATATTTTAGGGCCTAGCATCAACCTTCAAGTCATGTGCTTTGGTGCTGGGCAGATGTCTGTAGCAAAGCCAAGACTGAAAGCTCATTAAAAGAAATGGGATTCCTTCTTTTGGCCTACATGATTGAAAAGATAAATGAAATGAGAGACAGTCTATCCATTCACAAATTGCACTCTCAAGTCAGCCTTAAAATTCAGTCTCATTGTAATGATGCATTTACCAGTCTACAGTAACAGTGGAGCCAAAACAAGTCCTTGTTTTCCTCCTAATTAAACATTGGTTGTGTCTGTGGCGCCCAGTTCATTGTCACGGCACAGAGTATTAATATTGCGCAGTAATGAGGAACTATTCAAATCCTTTTCTGATTAGCTTTTATTAATTGTATGATGATGATCTTCAAGAAAAGTGATTTAGAATCCCATAAATGTAAATTTGCAGAATTTTGAGTCTAAATGTCTACAACTGGGAAGTAACTGTTCAAGGATGCCTTGAGCATATGATAGTGTATATAAAATTTTTTAAAGATATATTATTTTTGCACATGCAATATATGTTATATATATATTCATAATATACGTAATACATAATATTTTGGGGGAGAAAAAAGTGACATCTTATGCTTCCATTTTCGTATGCCCAGTTTCAGATGGTGAAAATAAAGGTCTTGATGTGTAATGACTTCTTCTGAAATGCTCCCTGTTAGGACTTCTACCAGAAAGACTTTTTAGCACAAATTTAATTCAAATGCAAGAGCAATGCAAATATTTGCTGACTCAAAGCTGGATATAAGCACAAATATTTTGCTGAATGTGTACCACAATTTTGAGTTCTCCTCCAGGGAAATAACACATACGCAAAGACTGAACATCCTAAGGTGCAGCGGTCCAAACTAATTTTTATTTTACCATGATATATTGATGTACATAATTTGAACAAATCTCACCCCACAAGTGAGGTCTTGTATAAAAATTACCTCAGTGAGTTAATTCTGGAATAAGAAGAGCTAAAGTTATCCTCATTGTACAGGGGCTCATTTCTTAATATGGGATAGTTATAATTGGACGTCCACAGGCAACTGTTTCATTCTATTTGCTCCATGTCACTACTGCCCTTAAATAAATTGAAGGTCTCTTTATGCATGAGTTTAGAATTCAAACATGGCATAAATTGAGAAATATTGTTTCCCCTCTGGTGCATAAAAATGGAGGAATGATATTTGTCCATTGCCTTCAAAAAAATTAATTTTTGGATGAATTTAGAACACAGAAACTGAAAACTGTTTTTCCATATATGCCTCATTCTTGCCTTTGGTTCCCTAAAACCTGTGCAGAAAAAAATCTTATACAGAACTTCTGAAAACAATCGTGTCCACTGTTCTTCCACTTACAGTGCCAAAATACATTGGAAATATTTTTGTTTACTAAAGAACTCACAGCAGAAATGAAAATATTCTGTACAGAACTATACAAATGAAACTGCTCAGTTCAGAGTCTATCACTGGTGATTTCTGTCTTTGCATATGAGAAGGAGCTGTTAAGGTTTGTTTAATTATTACTTATACCAGAATATAGTCCACAGAGAAAAATTTTTTGCAAAATTTATCCATCTTAGAGGGGAAGTAATATCAGCTAGGATAAAAGCTGAAGCTTTTCCAATTAAAGCTGCTGTCAGTAAAATGCAGAATGTGATTGTAAACGCAAAAAAGCAGTTTAACTTTAGCTCTCCTGCAAATACACCATGGATTGGGGATGTGAGCACCATCTGTCCAAATACTGGCCAAACCAATCTTTTTAATAATTATATAGATTCAAACACAATCACCATGACATGCAGTGTAATCTTGCTTGAAGGTTCTTTAAGAAAAGCAAAATCTCTGTTTATCCATGAAGGACTAGGTGATGAGTCACTTTCTGAGTATTTATTTAACCCACTTCCATTACATTCATTTGTTGCATGTCTGAATATGGGTTCAATAGAGCTTGAGATCAGAAGAGGAACAGAGTTACAGCTGCAGTTCTGTTAAATATTAGTCTGAAGAGAGAACAGGCTCAATCTTTCACTGGTATTGATTGTCCTAACTACCATATTGCCACTTTGACATTATAAATATGGCATGACTTATTAATTAGCAGTTTTATTACTTTTTAATCTATTGTCTCCTTAAGAAAAGTGTTTAATAGATCAAATGAAATTTGTTGGCTATTTTAATTAAAAATTATTCAAAACAATGATGTAAAGTAGCACTTTGCTTTTCTGGAAAGTAACAAGCTGATCGCTCCTATTACTTTTTAAAATCATCTGAGGTTGACTAAGGAAAGAGTTTTAAAGATCTTCTGGAGACAACAGAGAAATGGCTTGCTTTTCTGCACACAGACTTTACTTAAATTTGAATGCTAGAGGACGCTAAGTGTGGTTAACACACCTGAAGGATGGGATGCCATTCAGGGGGACTTGGACAAGCTCAAGAAGTGAGAACCTCATGCAGTTCAGCAAGGCCAACTGGAAGGGTCTGCACATGGGTCAGGGCAATGCTCAGGATCAATACTGGCTGGGGAATAAAGGGATTGAAAGTAGTCCTGAGAAGAAAGACTTGAGGGTGCTGGTGGAAGAAAAGCTGGGCATAAGCCAGTAATGTGTACTCACAGCCCAGAAAGCCAACCATGTCCTGGACTGCATCACAAGAAACACAACCAGCAGATCAGGGGAAGTGGTTCTTCCACTCTCTCCTTTGCACCGGTGACACCCTATCTGGAGTACTGTGTCCGTCTCCCACACCCCTAACACCAGAAGGACATGGACCTGTTGGAGAAGGTCCAGAGAAGGCCACTAAAATGCTCAGAGGGCTGTTTCATCTGCTATGAAGGCAGGTTGAGAGAGTTGGGGTAGTTCAGCCTGGAGAAGAGAAGGCTCTGGGAGACCTCATAGCACCTTCCAGTATGTAATGGTGGCCTCTAAGAAAGATAGGGACAAACCTTCTAGTGGGGCTTGTAGTGATATTACATGGGGTAATGGTTTTAAACTAAGAGAATGTAGATTTAGACTAGATACAGGAGAGTTTTTTACAGTAATGGTGGTGAAATGCTGGAAAGAACAGGCCACCTGGAGAGAAGCCACATCCCTGGAAACATTCAAGGTCAAGTTTGACAAGACTCTGAGCAACCTGGCCTAATTGAATATTTCCCTAATCATTGCAGTGGGGTTGGTCTAGATGACCTCCTTTCCAACCCAAACAATTCTGTGATTCTGTGATTCCATTGTCATGACTTCTGGTTGTGTAGGAGTCTGCTGCAGATTAGTGGATGCTATTAGTAGTGAGAATTATAGAAGGGAAGTCTTGGTCCTGTGTAAGTTTTATTGACCAAGTATTTCACCCAATATTTTTAAGTGTGAAGCTAGGAATGAATAAGGCAATGCAACACAATACCTTAAGTCATAGTTGGAAGTTTAATAGAAAAGATGGAACATTCCCAGCTTGGATACACTTCTCCAAACTTCTTTCCACTAGTAAGCAAATATTTTCAAGCACAGATCAGGAAGAACAGATATTAATGTGTCAGCAAAGCTAATGTGTCAGTTCATCTGTTAAGCAGAGTTCTAACTTTTGCAAAATATATGAGTTTGAGTTTAGTTATATTGCATTTCAAACCATACCAGTATCTATACAGTCTAAAGTTCCTCTGTACCAGCTGAGAATCTAGACCACCAGGTTGTTAATAATTCTAGTTTGTGGAAACAAAGCACAGTTTGCAAAAAGGCATCCTTCCAACGATAGCCAAAACAAGTAACTGTTGCTATGGAAAGGGTGTATTGAAAAATGGTATAGGAAAATACATCCCTAAAATACTCTTCCAACTCGAACAAACTGTGTCTCAACAAAGTCCTGACCTGGGAGCAATATATCTCTACTCAATACCTTGTGACAGATTTTCTCCCATGAGATTTTCCAGCAAGTTTTCAAATTCATATAAGTTTAATACTCATAGATGTGAATTTCACAGCCTATTTACATGCTGTATAAACATTATTTTATGAGCTTGCCTGCTACTCTTCATAACAGATGCTGAAAGCTCAATACAATAACCTCCTTTATAAAGGAAACCCATAGGTGTTTTTCAGAAGTCACTACTTAGAGAAGCAGAAGGGGCTGAGACCTCTTCGTGAAGCTCCTTTAGTATTCAACAGCTGTATCCAGGTTCCACATTCCAGTTAAAAGACACATGCACAATACTCCTATCTTCTTTATAAACTCAAAACAAATTCCTTTTAATGAAAGGCAGGCATTTCAGTGTTTTGATTTATGTGCAATTGTAAATGGTCAACTAGGAGAAAAATTATTGGTATTGCTCTCTAAGAGGGAACAGCAACTTTGTATTAAGAAAGTCCTTATTCAAAGGCTCATTCTTAAATAGAAAAGCAAGGGAAAAAAGAGAGCAAAAATGTGAAGTTGTTACTAACCTGCCTTCTGACTTCATATATCCTTTAATGAGAAAGCTATAAAACTGTTCCTGTAAGAAACTTTCTTTTGCTAATGCTGTAAATCCAGGAAATGTACCTGTCAAAATATTATTCCCTTGAATAAAATCAAGGAAATGTAAATAATTAGGCCATTATCCAGCTGCGAAAAACAACTGTGTTATCCCTTGGTCATACAGCAGATAAAAAAAGAAAAAAGTTTTCTGACAGACACAGTTTACTACTTGGTGAACACCTGTTCTCTTGATTATATTATTAAAATGATCATGATACAATGGTTAAATTATTTTTTGTTCACCAGCAATCTAAGGTACAAAATGCACACATTGCTCTTTTGTGTTACCATGACATTTAGGTTGTACTGCACATCTTCTGTCCCAATACCACTACCATAAATAATTTTTTTTAAATTTGGAAATAAATTTTAAAAAACGACCAGTGCATAACCTCCCTTCTTATGCATAATTTATATGGCTTCATAATTAATAGATGTGTCTGAAACACAAATTAGGTATTATAACTAATGAGACTTTTCTTAAGAAAAATGTGTTTCATCTCACAACAATGCATGGGTTATTTGGAGGTGTTTATTCCTTTTAAAAGACCAGTAGGTAAAAATATTTCATAAGCATCATAATTTTTTTTATAACTTAGAGATTATTTTTATATACTTGTTTTCACATGTAATGGTTCCATTTTCCTTTTGTTGGTTACTCTCTCTTTTATTGCAAATAAAAATATGTTTGGATAAATTGCACATAAAGTTGTTTATTGCTGCTTAAATCTTCTGGAGGTTTTTAAAAAACATATCATGCAGCAACTCTCATTCAAATTGGGTAAAGACTGCACCTCTTGTTAAAGTCTATGCCTTACTTCTTCTACACTAGAATCTTGCAGGAAGATAATTAACAAATGAAGCTGGAGAGGTTTGCTTGTATTTTAGCTGGTGTTCACAGACCCAGATCCAGCAAGCACGAAGCTAAATTTGTTTGCATGTTGTAAAGGCCGAAAACACTGCTGAATTCTTTATTTTCAACTCCTGCTTTCATTTATGGGCCTAGATATGAAAATGCCCCCTGGAACAGTGCATAGGGTCAACATATAGATTAGTAAATAAAGCAAGCTCCAGACAGTCCTTCAACCTGAGCCACTTGGTGTGGTATTACTTACATAGATTTTTCTAAAAACAGGAAGGCCTCTTTCCCCTCTTATGGGAAAAGATACTGCCCCTGCATTGTGCTTGAATACGTGGTGAGAATCTATCAGCCATCGTCAGCTAAAACCACGCCAGGGAGCACAGGACAATATAGGAGAGTATGGGATGATCGCAGGACAGAGCTCACACCCAACCAGAGTTGTACTAATTAGTATAGGAATTAGTCAAAGGTTTTGGGATAGGAACCTGAGTGACAAGCTTGGGTGGTGAGAACAAGCAATTCCTCACCCAAAAAGAGCACAAAGCTGAATGTGAATGCAGTTGGCTTCCCAGTGCAGGAGCTGCAGATTCTTCTTTGTTTGCAGAAGTGAGAAAAGGCAGGAGTGCATCTGCTCTTTACTGAGGAAGTTTAAACCCCATGTCTTCAGGTGACCGTAATTACTCATAGTCTTGAAGAGATCTGTTTATTTAGCACAAATTTTGGTTTTTGAGAGGTGGAGTATACACATGCTCTATATTTTCAAAGGCACATCTGAGAAAACTTTCATGCTTGAAAACACACATAACTACAGTTAGGGTGGATGAATCTGTGGCTTCTGTCATGGCCTACAAAATACTGTTTCAGCTTACATGAAATGGCAGAATTTTATGACGAGTGATTTGGGTTAATTTCTGGGTGTGCACTACAAGTACAGAAACATTTAAGCACTTTCTGAAAAGTAACTTATGACCATGGAAAGTGGCTGAGCTTGGTCACTGAAATCATCAATCGCTTTTGAAAGTGTCAGACAATAAGTAGAGCTAACCAATATTAAATATTGGAACATAACCATTTGGTGACCTACCACCTTTTAAATGCTTCACTCTGCAACTGCTGACTAGTCAAACATCAGCAATGTCAAACAAAGAGAATAATTTCCTTCAAGAGGTTTTTTCATTTTGCCTGATTTTTTGCCCACTGAAGTCAATGGCAAAATTATCTTGGATTTAAAGGGCACAGGATTAGGTCATTAGTGTCTCGTAATCCATTTGCCCTAAACCTCCTGGAGAGAGACAAGCACTGTAAGTGTAGAAGAGAAGACATTTGTTTTAATTTTGCTTATTTGAGGTAACAAAATCTGGCACCAAATGCATTTGTGTGTCTGGGTGTAATTATTCTCCTTTCAAAGAACTGCTATTTCTCTCTCGCCTCAGGACCATTAAGGTGTTAAGTACAAAGACACTGCTTGATGGAAGCAGGCTCCAGACAGTCTGAGATGTGAAGAATCAGCCCGGTGAGAGTTACCACATCAGACTGTTGATTAAACAAAGGTAACTCAGTACCATATCACCAACAGGGAGTGCGAGGGGTGGGGGGAGGCAGAGGAAAAAATTACAAGAGTGAAAAGAGATGAAAAATCCTAACCCTCATATCACAAAATTATTTCCTGCTTATTTTTTTCTGCTTTAATGTCTCTCAAGTTTTTACATTACTGTTGAATATAATCACAGCTTTTTTGGCTGCAATAATTTGTAAGGTAGAGGTACACAAAACCAGAAGCTGGCAGCAGAGGTTTCCTTATCAATAGCTGCTCTCTAAGTGTGATCATGGGTTTCCAGAGCTGCCTCCCACTCGCTCCACCTACTGTCCCATTAGTCAACAAGGACAATCACTCATCACAGAAACAGGCTGAAGAAAGATGCCTCTATCTTACAATAAATTGATCTGGATATTAAAATGCAAATCAGTCATCATAAACCTCTGCAAATTCACACAGATAATAATAACAAATATGAAGTTAGCTTAAGGTTTTGAATAATGACATTGAAAATAATTAAAAAGAATAAAAAAGGCTTTTCCCCCATTTACTACCCATCGATTTCATTAACTCCAATTTTTTCTGTATTCCACCAATAATATCTGCGGACTAACCTGTGACAAGTGGGAAAAAGAAAAGAAACACTCGTGTTCTGGAGCTGCATTTGACCAGATGGTTGCAATTGGAGCAGTCTTTTCTGGTCATATGGGACATTTGCACTGTCACCTCCAGTGGTATCTTACATCGGGTATTTTTCTGGCTTGAAAATGGCAATATTCACAGCTGGACGTGTATTATGCATGGTGCAGCCCAGCTATCAGCTCTGGAAGGTCTCAGTCAGTCTGCGCAGAACGTCTAAAAAGAAGTGTTTGAGATATATTGAACTGAACGCTAAATTTAAAATTTCCTCGTGGACTTTAGAAAGAAAATCAATTTTTTTCACAATTTGAAAAGACAGGCTTTTTACTTCTGTGTATCAGGGATGATACTGGGTTTGAATTTTGTGTTAAGACTAATAAATCTTTGTCTCAGAAACACATTGGGAGGGGATTCCATCAGTTTTTGTTCTGGAGTTTGTTTGCTATTTTGTGTGTGTATGGTCACAAAAGGTGAGTTTTGGCTTAAATATTTGGTTTGTGAGATGTTGGTGGTACGCAGCTGTATCTATTATTTTACAGGAAAGAATCAGTGGAGATCACAAGGCTATTGCCAAGATCATGTAAGAGCTTCCGTTAAAGAGGTTATAACCCAGATAAAATCTGTTTTTATCACGATAGAACCCAGCTAGACAAATCTCATACCCAGAGCTGCTTTCTGAGAAGTGTCAGTCTATCTGGAATAACTTTAGCAGGTATGGAATACTGCAAGAATCTGTATGCATAGAGTGGACTTCAGGATCTCACTCTAAATAAATCAAGCTCTTTTGATTCCTTCTTTCTGCTGCTGGAGAATGTATTACAGGAAACAATGCAATAAATTCTGAAGCTGCAGAGATAAGTAACCACTTTCTGGTTGTTTTTCATACTGATGTAGCATATCTTCAATTTCTCATTAATCACGGAACATAGAAGCCTCATCAGTAATGGTAAAAGAAATGCTGCAAATGATAATTATCACAATAAAGGAATATAATAAAATTATATAATGATAGAGTGGTTTAGGTTGTTAGGGACTTTAAAGATCATCTAGTTCTGATGGTCTTCTGCCATGGGCAGGGACACCTTCCACTAGACCGGTTTGCTCAGAGCCCCATCCAACCTGACCTCGAACACTTTCAGGGATGGGGCATCCACAGCTTCTTCAGGCAATCTGCCAGTGCCTCACCACGTTCACAGTGAAGGACTTCTTCCTAACATCTTAATATCATTCACTCCAACAACTCCTACATTCACTCATTTTTCCTTAATTAAGGGGCACTCTTAGAAGTAAGCAAATGAGAGAGCAGCACAGACATAAGAAAGAGTATGTATGAAACATCCACGGTTATGATGGAAGCAAGAAGCAGCCTCCAGCATCACCACCTTTCCAACTGACCCCATTGAGCTTCCAAAAAATATTAAGGTCTTCCTTGAAGTTGCAAAGTTTGTATGCCAAATGAAGTGAAATAGGGATTTATGTAAAAAAATATGTACCTGAAAAAACATGAGATGTCAGGGAGAGAGGAAGTAGAGAATAAGGCAGGGAGAGAAGAAGTGAAGGATAAGGCAGGGAGCAAGTTCTGGCATGCAAAGGTTTTTCAGAAATTTGGGGCTTAACTGTGATTGACAGGACTGAATATTATCATTCACAACCAGCATCTCCCCATCCTTTTTAACAGCCAGTTTTGAATAAGAAAAACAATAAATTTTTTACTTACAAAATCGGAAAGCAAATCTACAAATAATTCTCCATCTCCCAGATGGAAATAGGTCTCTGTAGGTTTTTATCAACTAAAAGTCATCTTTTCCCCTTAGCACACTACATCATTAAATCATCAGACCATCATAACAAGGACAATATGAACTGCTGAAATGATGGAATGCAGGCTTGGATGCCACAAACAAGAAGTGTATTCTCAATGAGCCATTGATTGAGCCAGTGGAGCAGACTGGCAGCATACTTGTGATGCTGAAAGCTGATTGATAACAGGGGTAGATTATTTATAGCAAGCTTTACAATATGACTTTTTACAGAACTTCTTGGAGAAGAGTACAAACCCAGCTTGCTATTTTTGCTCATCCTGAACCAAGGCTCCACATCTGAAATGCTACTGTTACTATGGATAAACACCTATTCTGAAGCAGCATCCTCTAGCAAACCTGTTTCTCCTTCTGCAAGTGAGGCCTTGTTTCATTTGTGCAAAGAGTCATTAGTGCCCAATCTCGAAGGAAGAAGGGGCAGGCAACTCAGGAAGACTACAAGGATGTTGTGTGGTTATGCAAGTTAAAAATCAGAAGGGCCAAAGCCCAGCTAGAACTTAATCTAGCTACTGTCGTAAAAGACTATAAAAAACATTTCTAAAAATACACTAGCAACAAAAGGAGAGCAAAGGAGGATCTCCACCCTTCATTGCATGCAGAGGGAAACATAAGGATAAAGGGTGAGGAGAAGGCTGAGATACTAGATGTCTTCTTTACCTCAGTCTTTAATAGTTGGTCTCCAAGTACCCAGCCCTCTTAGCTGAAAGACAGACAGGGAACAGAATGAAGCCCACATAATCCAAGGGGAAATGGTCAATGACCTGCTATGCAACATAATCCTATACAAGTCTCTGGGACTGGATGGGATCCACTCAAGTGGTGAGGGTGAGGGGTGAGGGGCCCAACAGAAGTGCTCACTGAAGCACTTTCCATCATTTACCAGCAGCTCTGGCTAACCATGGAGGTCCCAGGTGACTGCAAGTTGGCAAGTCTATCTACAGGAAGAGTTGGAAGGAGGATGTGGAGAACTGTAGCCGTGTCAGCCTGGCCTCAATACCAGAGAAGGTCATGGAGCAGATTCTCTGGAGTGCCATCATACAGAACTTGCAGAGTAACCAGGGGGTCAGACACAGCCAGCGTGGGTCCATGAAAGTCAGGTTCCTGCTATGTGTAATTATGTATTAATTACAGTGTGGTCATTCTTCTCCCAAAAAGTGATTATGCCAGACAGAGTGATAGATTCACCTGAAGATACATAGACAACAGAAAACTTTGGAGAAATATATGTTTCTTAGCAGCATATCTACAAGTCAGAGACAAAACTATGAGGAGGGTAAATGACTGGGCCGACTTTATCCAGAGAATGTAGGGTAGAACTGGGAGTTGAACCCCAGAGCTCAGACCCATATCCAGATCCTCAGCCTAAGAAATGCATTCATCCTAATGATCTTGGAGGTCCTTTCCAACCTATATGATTATGTCAATCTCTATTTCTCCTGCCTCTGCTTAAGCCTCTGTACTATTGGTTAGTCTAAGTGAAAATAGCTAGTTAAGTTCTGACAGGTGTCATGGCCTACTGATCTGGCAGCACACCAATAAACAGGTTTGTTGCAGTTTGACTTTCAGAATGTTGTGATTTTAGGGGTGTAAATATTTTTAAACAAAGGACAGTTAGACATCATTAAAAACTAATGAACAAAGAAAACCCCAAACAAAAAAACAAAACTAAAACCCTATTGAACCTAAAAAAAAAGATCTAAAACTACCCCAAACCCAAGCACATAAACGGCAGAGGTATGAGAACTAAAATGATACAGGAATATTTGCCAACTGACACCTTACAACAATCAATGGGCAACTCTTCGGAGTCATTTGCCAAGTAGTAAAAATCAAATTGAGTAGAATGTGCTCTCAGTTCATATACCCCATCTACCATGTTCCCCTCCGGGGACACCTGACCTCAGAGGACCTCCAGGAACACCTGGGACTGAGCTTGCATGGCCAGAGGGGACAAATTGATCATTCTGCTTCTCCTGAACTCCAACAACCACCTCTCCAGCAAAGTGGGAGAGGTGAATTAAAAGTAAACAGTTTTTGCAGCTGTGCATTCTTCTACATATTAAAAACTACTCTGTCACAGAGGCAACAAATACTCAAAAATCCTTCACATGGATCTTGTTATTGCAGAGTAATTAATGCATGTGCTTAAGTCTGTCCTGACCTAACCCATGGCAAATAGATGCATTTGACTGGCTTACTCAGCACTTCTCACCAAAGACATGCAGATATGTTTAATTAAATATTGAAATTAAATTAATGAATTAAAAAATATTACCTGAGGAACGCAACATCAGTCATAAAAGGGATTTCATTCAGAAACAGAGATATGTCTGAGTACTGAAAATAGGAAAGAGGAAGAAATATCACATGGGGAAAAAAACAACTATTGTCCTATAAAATCTGTAAGGCATAAATACGGCCTTAAAAAAATTAGTTGGACAAAAAAAATTGGTTGATGTGCTTTGTCAGATGTCTTAGATTACATTCATTTTTCTTGAACTGGCATAAGTAGACTTAGCCAGTTATCCATGCACAGCAATTAAATCAATAATGTCTCCATGTTTTATAGAACTTCCTCTTTAACACTTACAAATCTAAAGTATTTTTACCAATATTTCATCCAATATGGTCCAATACTTTAAATAACAACATTTGGCAATCTAGAGAAAGCTTGGATGTTTTTTTTTAGTAAATTTAGATTTACTGTCATGGATGAAACACTGCCTAAGAGAGAACAGCAAGAGGCTATCTGTGCAGTGAGGCCTCAGTTTGAATAAGCTTGGATAATGATTAACCTTTTTCCCTTTAGGGAATTCTTCTCTGCCGCTCCCTGTTCAAAACCGGTATTTTTTGATTCATCAGGAATATGTTCTTTATATTCACATGAAGGGCTCAGAGCACATAAATTATCCAAGACTGAAATTTCACTTAATTTCAGCTACTTAAAGTTCAGCATTGAGTCTCAGACAAGGAGCTAAGCTCTTCCAAAAGTCAGTAGCAAGGCTGAGGCACTTCCGAAGGATGTTTCATCCCTTGCTAAAATAGGTATTCAGATGTGCAAATATTCCATTGGCTAAAGACTAGTCTGTGGACATATGTAGGTAGCACACATATGGCTGAAGTCAGGTGTAGCAATTCTAACCTTAAAACTAATTAAAAATCCAATGGGGATGATTAGTGGCATAAAACCATAGATTTTAGGATTTCTGGAGATGTCTGTCTATGGAAATCTAACAAGCATCTGTTTACTTGAAAACAGAATGTGTTTGGTATGTAAATTATTGACAGTGGACTTTCTCATTGTCATTTTCACAGTGGAATATTTTCAAAGCAGACTCTGCTTTAGCATTACTTTTTCCCAGTAAATAGATTACAGGCTGAAATTAAAGATGTTGCAGGTATATTTGTACATTAAAAAGCCTGATAAGCCCAAAGATACAGGGATTGGGTCCTCTAGGCACTTTGATAAGCACATCTTTGCCTTCACAAAACGGTATCAACTTGCTTTTCTAGTTAATTCCTTCAAATATTTCCTCTCTTATTTAGAAATAATATTACGTCAGTACCACCGTAGCCTTATTAAAAGAACTGCAAATAAAAGAATTCTTATTACGAGGAAATCATCTCAAATGATGCTGAGATCTGAATCATAAGTCTACTGCTTCAGCATTCTGCACAAATTAAGGTACTTCCTTGTGGTTAAATTCATTTTACAAGAAAAAAAACTTAACTGCTGCCATGAATACAAGTGTTTCAACGTGAGCATCTTCCATTTGCACATGTTTCTGAAGACCACCACTAGCTCAAAGTTTCTTAGAGAGGCAGGTAAAGGCACTTTTGCTGCCCTAAGAATGAGGGGCTGAGGTACAAATGACTTTGTTGACTGAAGTGGGTAAGAAAGGGCAAAGTTCGGGCAGAAAGAGTGGAAAAAAAGTCCAGGAAAATCTTGGTGGAATACATCTCCACTGCTAGGGTGATCAAGAAGATAATGAATAGAAAGGCGAAGAACACAATAGCTGTGAGCAGATTTAGTAAGATTTCCTTATTTATAGGGTTTGGACATTAACTTCTAACATCTGATAACAAATCTTCTCAAAAGTAAGATAAAGTGGATACTTTCTGAAAGTTTTTTATCTGGGCATGGAGAATATGCTCTGAGACTCTGAAATTCTGTCTCTCCTTCTTCATCCAGAATTTTTAACATTAAATTAGCATGGATTGAGATCACACTAAAACAAAAAGTGTAGATAGCAGAAATAATACTGTTCAAAAGCTAAATCCATGAAAATACCCATATTTGAGTGAATCAGTGAATGCATTAGCCTGCTGGTATTGTCTGCAAAGCAAATTAAGATCCCTTTTACATATATGGCCCTTTAAATACACATAAGACATGGCTGATGTTCACTAGTCTTTTTATAAAAGTGATGTTTTGGGTTTTATTTAAAAAAAAAAAAAAAGCTCTGTTGTTGATATTTTTAGCCACGACTAAAACGATAAGATTATAAACATCTTCATAAATTTAATGGAGTTCACTCCAGCCTTAACACAATTGCAAGTCTTAACCCCAAATCACCTACTGAAATCACTGTCATAGGTTAGTAAAAATCAGCATAACTGCAAGTAACTAAATAGAATTTTAGCATAAAGTCCGCACAAGCACTAAAACTGATGCTAGAAATTCAATATTAATTGTGTTGGTAAAAATAAAAATCTATAAGTCACAAGTGATGAAAATAACTGAAGGAGTTTATATAATTTTGCTCATTGCATACACGTTTTTAAAGTTCTCTGTGTATAAAGCTGAATGGTACATGGCGCTGCATATAACAGCACCATTTTCTTTTCATAACCAGTTTGGAGTTAATGTGCTAATTAATATGTACACATGCAAATCAGAGCTCTTATAAAAGGGAAAATACACAATAATGTTTACTTAAATAAGATTAAATCACCCCACCTCATGCTGTTTTCCTACACACAGCATTTTGCCGCAAGTGTAATTAGACAAATAAGATGTTTCCACTAGCACTGCATTTTACAGATAATTCATTTTTCAAGCTATAGTGCCAAGCCTCAGTAAGATCTCTTATCTGATATGTGTTATACATTGCCATTTCTATCCAGGTTCTTTTCCTGTCACTGGAAGTATCTTAATCATGAAGAATGTTGTTGTGAGCTTTTTCTTTCCCCCTAACTTGTCAATGAATTTGTAGATAAATGATTCAAAATATTTAGTTAATCATGTATGAGCTGCCATTTTAATAAGTTTGCATTGGCTACATATCTTTATTGATATCTCATAATACTAATAGTGAATTTTAATCCTTTATTTCTTCATTATTCACAATAGTTACTCATTATCAAATATATCATTCTGGAATATCAGAATATCATATGATATCAGAATGCCAAATGATGACCAAAAATACAAAAAATAAAAATACTAGTAAATGCCATTTTGATGAAGGAGTACAGCTTTCTGACTTTTTAAGTTTAACAGCCTAAAACAAGAAAATGCTCATTTGCTAAAACTGGAACATTTAATTTCATTTAACACGTCTGGGTTTAGACAGACTTCCCCTGAGTTCAAAACAGGGAACGGACAGAGTTTCTGCCTTCCAGGTATCTCTGTTCCAGCATTTTCAGACCCTGAAATTTCATGGTGATATTCCTGTCAGTTGCTCAAGCTGTGCAATTTGTGATTAAAACATCAGTTTTTCTGAAGAGCTGCAAGATCCAGGAAGCTTCTATTTCATCAGAAATTTGAAATATATTCTAATTCAGACTGAAACTGAACCAAAACCAAGTATATATAATCTTTTGGGGAATTGTAAGAAAGAAAAAGAGAACAAAAGAACTGTAGAATAATGTTCGGCTGATGATACAAAACTGAGGGGAGTGGCTGATACACCTGAATGCTGTGCTGCCATTCAGCAGGACATTGATAGGCCGAAGAGTTGGGTGGAGAGAAACCTAATAAAGTACAACAAAGGCAGGTGTTGGGTACTGCACCTGGGGAGGAATAACCCCAAATATCAGTACAGGTCAGGGGCTGACCTAGACTGGAAAGCAGCTCTGCAGAGAAGGAACTGGGAGGTTTTGTGGATGACAAGTTGAATATGAGCCAGCAGTGTGCCCTTGCTGCCAGGAGGGCCAATAATATCCTGGGGCCAGGAAGACTGTGTCCAGCAGGTCAAAGGAAGTGATCCTGTCCCTCTACTCGGCCCTAGTGAGGCCACATCTGGAGTATTGTGTTCGGTTCTGGTCTCCACAGTTCAAGAAAGTCAAGGAGCTACTGGAGCGGGTCAATGAGGGGTCTGCAGCACCTCTCTTGTGAGGAGAGATGTTTAGTCTAGAGAAGAGAAAGCTGAGAGGTGATCTCATCAGTACATATAAATATCTTAAAGGTAGGTGTCAGAAAGATGTTTTTTAATGATACCCAGCACTACGACAAGGAGAAATGTCCACAAACCAAAAGTCAAGATCCATATCAACATGATGAAGAACTTCTTTATATTGAGGGGGACAGAGCACTGGAACAGGCTGCCCAGGGGAGTCATGGAGTCTTCCTCTCTGGAGACATTCAAAACCCACCTGGACATGTTCCTGTGTCACTTGCTCTCCCAGCAGAGGGGTTAAACTCGACGATCTGCAGAGGTCACTTCCAACCCTAACAATCCTGTGAATCTGTGAAGAAACTGGAAATCCTACTATAGTTTTTGGAGCCATAGTATTTGACAGAGGCTGTAGAGAATTAAATAGGAAGAAAGACTTAGCTGAAAGACAAGGAGATGATTTCAGTGGTTTTTACTAGAAATTCTTCCCCACAGCTCTGTAAATAGCAGGAAAAACAGAGGTATGAGGACAGTCTACTAGCTTATAGAGGAAAGGCTATAGACACAAAATCTGAGTCTGATATAAAAAAAGTAGTAGGTGGGGATGATGTAGATGATTACAGTCTTTAAAGGTAAAGACAAAAGTTGCAGTAGAGTATGATGATGATGACAAAAACATACGCTGTACTGACAAAAATGCAGATACAAATGTTGAAGGGGACAAATTGAGGGAGAACATACAAAAGTAGATCACTCTGCAATAGCAATCAGACAAGAAAGGTTTATATGAAAAAGGTAAAAAGCAGACATAAGGAAAGACTTCTTTCCACTTTCAAAACCCGGTGACTCTATGAAGAATGCTGACACAACGTTTCAGAGACATGTCTGTGAAATACACTTCAAGGTATGAAAGTACAGTCTCAAAACCAGAATGCTTTTACATATGATCAAAGTAAAGCTGTGAGTGAGCTAATAGCATCCTTGCAACTATGAGCCAGAGTATCAGAGTTCAGTCAGTCAAGATACTGGCCCAAAAATATGCATTCACACAGACTCGTCTAGGCAAGAAGGATGCAAATTGCTCACACTCTCCAGCTCCATTATCCATTCTGGTAAACTTTATAGAAGTGAATACATGGGAAATGCCTAAAAGATTCAAGGTACTCCTTCACATCTTTCATACATGTTGTAGTTACATTATCCGCTTTAAATGTTAATATTGGCTGTAACTGTGACATATAAAATGCAAGAAAATTATCTTAATTATAAGGCTTTGGAAATATTTTATGAGATAGTCCCATGAACCAATGTTGAAACATTGGCCTCTATGTACTTAATGAGGTTAGGTGATTTTTCTGGTGTGACATAGGAAGTGTTATCCAAGGAAAGAAGGAAAAATCCCCTACATATTTTAAACCAAAGACATAAAGTTATGGAGAAAATAAATGAAAAATGGTCATTTATTAACTTTAGACTTGACGTATGACCTTCTGTTACTGCACATGTTCCCGTGGACTATGCTTCTGAGGTAAAGAAGTTTATTCTTATATACTTTACCTTGCAACTGAGTTTTATTAAGTATAAAGATAATTGCAATAGCCCATTCAGAGGGGGAAAGTCTCGCACACCACCATGACAGTATTCATTTAGACTTCTATATTATTTAATGATCAGTCCTGCAATAAAAGCAAAAATAAATAGGTGAAAGACCAGTTCCTCCATTCATCATAGGTCCATTTTAGTCGAGCTCTAGGGAAGAAATTACAATTTGATGCCTTGTGTAATAACCCCTAGCATCTCAACTAATGAGCTTCTGAAGTGACAGAACCATTTACTTTTATGTGCAGTTGACCGTTTTGAACTTTTCTTGGCTCTAAATATAATTTGTGTATCTTTCATAAAGTCAGTTTCTTTAATTTTAAGTTCTACTAGTTAATTCCTCCTTTCCTCTTAATGATTCCTGCATGTGTTGATATTTTTAAAGAAATATGAACAGAAAATTGGGGTAGCATAGTAGAGAATTAAAAACTGAAGATCAGTCAAAGGCCAATAATACATGTTTTGCTAGACTGAAGCCTGTGTGAGCCAAACATGCAAAATCAATTTCCCGGGAAGACCCTCTATTATACATAGTAGATAAGCAGGTTCTGATTATCATGTTTGGATAGGATTTTCACGTACACTTTCTATATATTACTACTCAAAGCTTTATCTAACCAAGGCAAACAATTTTATTCAACAGGCATCAGGAAAATGCATATAGGAATTAAACTTTGTCTTAATGAAAAATTGATTATTCTTCCAGAAAAAGGTGTCAGGTTGTTTCTTTTTTCTCGGAGTCTTCATAGTTAAATCTCTCAGGACAGCTGATAAAAAGAACTTGAAGTGCCTAATCTATAAAGAACTTATAAAGAACTGCAAATAACCTGCACAAGAAGTAGTAATTCACAGAGGACAAAGAAAATGGTCTACATTTTAAGTAATGAATCAGGCTCTTCTTTTTACTTTAACTTTTATTTAAGTTTGGCTAGTATACAGAGTTATGAAACACTACAAATTATTTGATCTTTTTTAAAAATTTTATTCTATTTTTTGGAAATTGTGTTTTAGGCTAATATATGGTCATCATCCCCAGGAGAACTATGTATGTGCATTACTTCTGCTCTGTAATGTTCAATAATAAGGAGTCATTTATTTTTGAAAGGTGACAAGATACACTGCAGAAAGGAATAGACTCTTCTCCACGCCAAGATGATTTTATTCAACATTTCTTTAGGCTTGTCCTCTTCTATCAAAGGCATTGATGTAGACATTGTGCTTTCAGTCATCAGCTACATTTATTTTCATGAAACTGTAGGATTAATGTTCATAACTTACAGTGCCGTAGTTGAGATCCAGATTTTCCAAGAGGCTCACTCAGGCACCGCGACCCTCAGCATCGCCACACTCAGCTCTGGAAATGGAATTCATAATCTCAAGTGGAGGCCTAAGTTCCTTTTACACAGGGGTCAGATAGAATTCAGTGCTTAGTTTCACAGCCCCCTACACACTGAACTGACAAAGCCCAACAGTAAGCCCTGAAAGGAAAGCTTTTCCTGGCACTCAACACCACTCCCAGACTGGTGGCTCAGGCAAAGACCCACATCATTCCATTCCTGCACAGGAACCCACGGCATTTCTTTTTGCACAGATGAGTGACTCAGGTCATCCTTGTCAGTTCAGTCCACCCTGGATCTGGCAACACAAATTCAGTTCCCTCTGCAGCCAGAGGTGGTTTGAACTATACATCCTCTCGTTACAAGTTTTTATTCACACTCAGAGCTTACCGGGATAGTGAATTTTCTATCCTTCTTGACTTTCTAAAGCTATAGTAATCACCTGGAACAAGCAAGAAATTTGAAAATACTGACTAAAATTAGAAATATGTTACAAAGATCTGATCATCCTAACTTCCAGTAAAACATCAAGTACTGAGATGCAGTTCCCCCTCTCCTTACTTTCTTTTGACCTACACTGTGAGAAAGAGCAATGGAGCCTAATAAAATTCTTTATATTTATATATCCTGTATACTAATACTTTTGAGTTTGAATATATATTCTGCCTGTTAGAATTACGTTTTGCTTTTCTTTTTTATGTTTGCAATATGACTTTGCTGGCATCCTGCGAGCTTATCTTAAATAGCTAACTCTCAGTCAAATAATATTTGCTCTGAAAGCCTTTGATATGCTAATACAGCAATGTAATTTCAGACTTGACTTCAGATTAATATACAGTAATTACTCACAAACAGGTGAGACTCTTTCCGTATTACTGACCCTGTTTACAGATCAAAGACCTGGCTTAGCACTCACATCAAAGATGTGATTTAACCTTTTCAGTTTCATCACAATGAAAACACCTGAGTTACAATTACAATAATCTTTAATTGTCAATGAATAAAAGCATGATCAACCAAAGACAGCAACTCTGTCAGTTAGAAGCAGCAACAAGCATAAAACCTGACCTACAAGTAGGAAGATTCAGTCTGAATTCTTAGTAGACCTACCCATAAGCTCCACTGTGGGTAGTAGACTAAATTCTCTGCCTTATATCATAAAGAGTATTCCATTAAATAATCTGGATATAAAGAATACCTACTTGAGAGGAAAGAACTTTCTATTACAATGCTGTCAGAGCCCCATCTAGCATGTATTGTTTTAGAGTATGTGCTTCAACCGGTTTATGGATACACATTATCATGTTAAAGAGCATTTTCATACAAGTAAGTGGGAATTACTCTTGTGAGTAATACTGCACAATGTATAAATGAAAGATCAGAGATTAATTCCTTTTTCAAGTTAATAAAAAATTCGAGAACACGCTTTATGCTCTGTATATATATTAACTAGTCTTCAGTAAGGAGTAAATTGTGTTAAGAAATAATTCTCATTGCTTGTCCATCAATGTTTCACTTAAAGTTTGCAGCACTTATATTCATATATTCATATTGCATATAGTTATACAGGAAAACCATATAATTTCTATTGTTCAGTCAGGTCTCAAAGGCTTTAAAGAAGAAAACTCAATGAATTATCAGTAAAATTATTAATTTGCAGCAGTCTTTAAATACATTCAAATAAACATTAATCAAGATAAAAACCTATTACTGCAATCATGAACAACAAATATTGTTACAATTAATTTACTCCTCTCTTTTAAGTCTCTAGCTTACAAACTGGGGCATTTTATTCCATCTTTTATGCCCTGTTCTTTATAGCCACTTACGTAGATACACGACGGTGATATGTGAGTTTTGCAGATTCTTTCTGCACAGCATAAGTGCAAAAGAGTACACAAAGCATCTTTTGCCTCCTCTCCCATCAGTCAGCAATATCAGCAATACAAGTCAGCAAAATTGTAAGAGTATAATTGTCCAGGGATTTCTTTGTTCATGGTCTCCATTTTTAGTCACTTAATTCAAGCTACCAAATATCACAACTGATCTGTGCCGATTGACCTCTCTAATGGAGATGGGAGCCTAGTGGCAAAAATTTCTTTAACAGCAGTGCTATCTCTCACCACAGACTGGCTGATGATGCCAAGCCCCTTTCATTTGCATTTCATGTCTTTACCATTTTTCTCCCTTACTTTCGTCCATGTCTTTCCAAAAAATTAATCCTGATGCCTTCAGACTCCTTCTAGGCGATGATTTTTAACTCTATTAAGACTTTAAGACGAGGTTGGATGCAGCTGTGAGCCACTGGTCCAGTGGAAAGTGTCCCGGTCCATGGNTGCATTCCGTAATTCTATGACAATGAACATTTTCACTGCTTTGCATATGCTTATCCATCTCTGTACCCTCACCTACTTTCTCCTGCCTGACACTCTGAGCCAGTTGTAGTGAAGACAAGTTGTTTGATCTTTTTTCTTATCAACTTAACACACCGAGGTCCTTATCAATGACTAAGACCCTGACACACTGGCACACTAATTGCAACCCATTCTAGTAACAGTCATAATATTTGGAGCAATTAGAGAGCTCTGCTTTATTTTCAAAGCTAAAGGACAAAATTCTACTTCAACCACAGGTAGTACCTCTGGATATCACATGAAAGAGCTGTTTGCTTTATCTGAGTCAGCCTCTTTTCTTGCTTTGGGAATATTTTACAAATAATAAGAACGTTTCTTCATAGTCGCATTGCTTTGCAAAAGATATCATTTGTTGGCAAGGAAACAGCCTGCAAATCTTTCTTTCCAGGACAAATATTTCTTATTTATTATTACTTTTCCCTAGAAATATATAGTAAATAACGTCCAAGTCATCTTGGCAAGGCACCATTTTTGCCTTTGTCATTCATCAAGGAACTAGAAAACCAGTACATCTTTCCATTCAACTTGTGTCAAAGATACTGGCATTGCTACAGAAGATACCAGCCACTATTTGTTGCTTTGACACTCAGAGTAACAACACTGGTTTCAATGAACTCAGTTTGTATGGCCACATAATCCTCTGTATGCACACTACTTGGAAGCTTTGTGCAATAATATTTGTCGTATTCCCCATTTCTGGCTGCAGTTAACATCCATGAACAAGAAAAACACTGCAACTTAAACTCAGCAAGCCAGAAGAGACACCAACATTACTTAGGTTTATATTTCTAGGTAGAATAATACCTCTTACTCCTTCAAAACCTGCTAGATGAAATTCCATCTTCTATTCAAAAGAAATCTCTCAGTCCCTCAGTGGGATTCAATGGGATTTTCAGGTCTTGAGACACAGATCTGGTGTCCTGAACCTCAAGGTTCAAAATGGCGCTTTCCTGCAACCTATGGGAGTCTTTGTGCATAATCTGCATAAGAAAATTTGTAAGGTCCAGATTGAAGTTTATCTCTGCATTCTAGGACAAGCTTTTAAATATCAATTTGAAGTCCTTTTCTAACATCAGGGAGTCTATCCTGCACTGCCAAAGCATGTACCAAGTCATTGAAGACTGACATAGAACTGAAAACACAGCGAAAAGTTCAGATAACACAATGCAGAAAACCTCTATTAGGGCAAGATTCTTTGTCAGAATGTCAATAGGAATTCACCACTGACAAAATCAGGAGCTAGAGCAGCACTTTCTTGCGTAAGGACCAACTGAACTCGTTGTCACCCCGATCTGTACACTAACAAGCCATCTGAAGTAGCTCTATACTGCTTTGCATGTTTTCCAGGAGAGGACAATCTCTTACGTAATTTTTAATTCTCAGATCAGATCAGCAATTTGCTGTAGGCTGAGCTGAAACCCTGAGAGACATTTATACCACCTCTATGTCTTAATACAGCTCCTAGGCAAGCCCTGGCAAATGCCATTCAAAAAAAAAAAATTAGTAAAAATTGGATTTTGTTTGTGTCTATTTTAGCCCTCCTCCTTCCAAAGATGAACACAATCACATAGACTGGAAATAACTCTTCATTTGTACTGGCTTTGTAGGCAAGGAAAAAAGTAATTACTTGTCAATGGGCACAAAATACAGGCAAAACTTCTTTCCATAAAGTTGAGAATTTTACAAAAGAAATGCCAAGTGCTCCTTGAGGACCAGCTGCAGGATGATTTCTTAGCAGTAAGGGGATTAGAGACATGACACATAGATTAGTTGGAATAAGAAATTATCCACTGTGCTAAAGGAAACAATGAAATTAAGTGTGAGCATTACTCATTTTGCCATAGTCCTTTGGTCCAGTTTTGTTTAATGAAATACACATATGTTTTTAATGCTTATTTTCTTGTCCAGTTGAACTGAAATGGGGACTCTACCAGGAACATATTAATAAAACTGTCTTCTAACTAATGCACACTTATAAAAGGTAATCAGATTTGACAGATTTAGCAATTTAGCAGAGGATCATAAAAATAACCAAATTTTCTTCATAAGCCTCTTAAGCTATTAAGCACCAAAGTTTCATATCCTAATGAGAGTTCGAAAGAAGACTATTTATGGTCATTTGAGAACAACACATATAATAAAATTTACTTCAAAAAGTTTCATATCCTAATGAGACTTCAGAAGAAGAATATTTATGGTCATTTGAGAACAACACATACAGTAAAATTTACTTCCAAAACTTCTAGAATTTATTTATTTATTAATTTTTCAAAATATTCTACAAGAGAAGATAATAATATCCAGTTTTAAAAAAAAAAGAGTTCAAGTCCCTACTGGCAAGGAAAATCTCATCAGAGATCCAGCAATACAGGGGATGTGTGAGGTCTAGTTTACAGTTTTAGGTTACAGTGTCTGTCATTTGTGTTTGTCACATGGAGTTTGCATCAAAGGCAAAACCCATCAACATGAAGGACCATTCACAGTGGGAAAAGGTATTATCATCCCATCAAGTATGAAAACTGTCTCCATCACAACACATGATAGCCCCAATGAGCCATCAAGGAGACTGAAATTTTTGGAAGGAACCAAACCTAAATCAATTGCTCAGTGATTAATACCACTTAACCTATATACTTCTCTCCCAGCTGAATGTGAACCAGCTTATCTTCCTATGTCTGTTTTTAGGCCAACTCTACCCAGAGCTGTGGTATATAGGGTAGAAGCAACTCTGTTCACTCCTAATCTCTCTCCATCAATTTTGCACAGACTTGCAGCCCTGGGGAAAATAGATCAAACTTTTCTGTGAGCTACACAGTGCTGTATATGTACTATATAAACACTTTGACCACAGCAAACGCAAGGTCGTTTGACTTAACCCAGGAGGCTTAATTAAACTCTAAATTGGTATAATACAGGATGCATGCAGATATCTATATTGCTCTCACATAGGGAAATCTGTGAGACTTACCGCTTATTCCATGAAATGCAAAAGACTGGATTATATCCTAAACATCGTGTGAAGTCAGTGAAAAGAGAGATGAAAAAGACTGTTCTGCTTCTTTCCATGTATAAGTCCAACACATTGCTAATATTAAAAAAAAAATATATACAAATACAGAAATAAAAAGAACCAGATTTCCTCTGTGCTTCCAGTTTCTTGTATGACCTTCAGTAATTTCAGCCTCCCTCAGTTCCTCTGCAATTTCACCTCTGCTTTTGTCTGAAAAAATAGCATTAAATTATTTTCTTCACAGATGACTTTATAGCAGACAGTAAGGATTATATAAAAAGCGGAAGAAAGCTGCCAACTACTGTTAGCAGAGCCATTTTCACTTCTAGTTCCTTTTTCCTTCACTGCTTCTGCCATTGTTTTCTGTTTTCTGCATCAGAATGAAGCTATGCAGCACAGGGAGAAATCTTCCTTCAACAGTTGCATCTCGAGATTTTGCAATGTTTCATTTCTTTGTTCACTTGCACAGAGTCTTTCTGATGGAAATCAAGTCCAGGATTTTCCTCCTAGGAAAGGAGCAAGATAGCTCCATAGTGAACTTTTATATTGTCTCTGTATGATGGTTTTGCCTTGGAGAGAGTTAATGTTTTCCAGAATAGCTGGTATGAGGCTGTGATTTGGATTTTTGCTGGAAATAGTGTTGATACACACCAGGATGTTTTTGTTATTGCTGAGCAGTGCTTACAATGAACACAGAGCCAAGGCCTTTTCTGCTCCTCAAGCCCCATAACCAGTGAGGGGGCTGGGGGTGCACAAGGAGTTGGGAGGGGACATAGCCAGGACAGCTGACCCAAACTGACCCAAGGCATATTCCAGACCATAGAACATCATGCTCAGCATACAAAACTGGGGAGAGAAGAAGAAAGGGGGAGAGGTGAGCCATTCAGAGTAATGGTGTTTGTCCTCCCAAGTCACCATAACGTGTGAGGCAGCCCTGATTTCTGGGGACAGCTGAAGAGTTTTCTGCCGACAGCTGAAGAGTTTTCTGCCTGTGTGAAATGGTGAATGATTCCTTGTTTTGTTCTGTTTGCGTACACAGTTTTTCTTCATCTATTAAACTGTCTTTATCTCAATCCACAAGTTTTCTTACTTTTACTCTTCCAATTCTCTCCCCTGTCCCACCAGGGGGAAGTGAGGGAGCAGCTGGATGGGGATTACTTGCCAACTGCAGTTAAACCAAGAAACTTGGTTATGCAAGAAATGTAGGCTTGAAAAGACCTACCATTGGGCGGATTGAATTGTTTGGAAGATAGTTAAAATGTGTCATGAGCAGATTAGGCCAAGCAGTGTCAGAGTGACAGAGGAAGAGCAAAAGTTTTAGCATCAGAGAAATTGCAAGGTTTACCTGGAAGGAGAAGTGGAGCATTCATCGCTATTTGCTTTTTAGGCAACAAACATTTTGCTCCAACACAGCTGAGCAGTGTTCATCACATATTTATGGTTATACCATGCCAGGGCATCCACATATATTTTTCATGCTGCATGCTCTAACTGATTTGCAATACCCTGAATTATCAGGGTATAATCAGATTTGTAATACCCTTGGTTGAAACTAACCACAAGATGGAAAACTAGACTGGCCATCAAAAGAAAAACTTGTGGATCGGTGCTGGAATAGGTTCTGTCCTTACAAAGGTTTCCCATTTCAGAGGACACAGACTCAGAGCATCCCTTGGACAGGGTGTAGTAAGAGATGTTACGGCAGTACGGAAAACCATATTATGCCATAAAGCAATAATAGCTCAGACAAATGCCCCCGAGCCTACAGAGTTCACTCAAAACCTTAATGATAACTAGAAATGAGACACAACAAGGAGTGTTCTCACTGTCTCTTTTCAGGTTCCTAGAGTTGTCAGGGAAGGTTACACTCCCTATAAAGTGCTCTGAATCATGCTCTGAAGGACAGTACTGCTGGCTTAAGAGGGATCACGGAGTAATTTCTTGGGCATTTTGCTAGAGTGACAATTTGTATTGGAATCAGTGCATTAAATGGATGCATTAAATGAATGCCAAGACAGCTGCAGGCATTTAACTTTTATACCATTTCAGAGGTACTGAAGCAAACTGTCTGTGGAGATCTACCACACAGCAACAGAAACCAAGAAAACTGTGGGACAATAAACTCAATCACAGAACAGGGGGACAATGACGCAACCATCTGTACAGCTCATGAATTGCTGGTCTCTTCTCCCAGTCATTTTGTTTCCCAAAGCTGGCTTTGCTGCATTGAGGAAAAAGTAAGTTTTAAGTCCTCAGGTTTGTTCCAGAAGGAGGCAAGACTGCTGAGAGGGCTGTTGTGTGGTCCACTACCACAATCTGACGCCAAATACCAGTAAACAACAGAGGGAAGATTACTTACAGCCACTATGAGCATTCACTAGAAGTCTGCATGTGAATCACTTATGAATCACTTATGAAAATGTGGGAGATCAAGAAGGGAGAGTCAGAAGGGCAAGGTGGCTCTAACAGGGAAAGCAACATTTCCAGATGCAGGAGCGCTGTTAATTCAGATGGCCATCTCCTCTTTTGGTTTTACTGCAACACATGTGGTGATATTATTCAACTGGCATTGAAGCTGGAAGATGTTTTTTGCAATAATCATGTGCTTCTTTTCATTATATAGTGATCTTCCCTGTGATGGATTTTATTCTTTGTTGGAATTTAAAGATAATTTAAAAGGTACCACTCTTGTCTTCCTTTAGTCACGCACCATTTTCGGTTCTTTTTCTCAGGACTCAAGTTTCATAATAGCAAAAGCAGAAAAGTGATATTATCAGGGCAAAGTTGATAGAGACTTGAATCTTCTCTTAGCAAAATATTCTTTTGCAAAGATTAAAAACAGTGGAGTTGTTTTCAGTTTCTGCTCTTACCTTGTGATAAAATTTAAGACTAGGTTTTTTGAAGGCTTTTTGGGGTTGTATGGGTTTTTTGTTTCTTTGGGGTTTTTTCGGAGGGTTTTAGTGGTGTTTTTTTTTGATTGGTTGGTTGGTTGCTTGGATTTGGTGCTGTATTATCAGCCTAGAGAATTACATTGGTTACAGCATAAATTCACAATATCCTGGATAGTTAACGTTTAAAATGGATACGGCAGACCAAGAATAGGAGAATAATTATCACAAAGGTGAAAGGTGTTGCTCAAAGTGATGTATAAGGTTAGAGTTTGAGCTAGAAATAGATTCAGACCTCCTTGGAGAAGACCACGGCATGACAAAGCCTATAACCTCTTCTTCTCCCTGTCACCTTTAGGATTAACATATTACAGCAGCTCTCCAGCTTCCCCCATTCCAAATTCACATTGAAACCAAGGTCTCAAACACCCCAAATAAGTCTCCCACTACACATTATTCCTAATGTCTCAGCCCACACCAGTACCAGCATGTGATAAAATTATGCAGAAAGAAGATAAATCACCGAATTGCAGGTCTGTAAAACCAGCTAAGTTTACACTCTAAATATTGATTGTTCCATTTCTGTAATGCTTAGGCTGCATGGGAGTGTCATGAATACATTATGGATGATACTCGGGTCAGTGCTGTATTAAGACATTTGGACTGCTCCTCGGTCCTAGCTTGAGGAAACTCCACAGCAGGGACACTGCTGCACACATATCCTAAATAACAACACTGAGCTGTGCTTGAAATTATGAGTGACAGAATAATTTACTAGCAATGTGGGATGCAATTAACTGTAATGAGATGACACTGACCAAAATGAAATTTTGAATTGAATGATTTCCTAGTAACAACAAGACTATTGGGATGCAGGACTAAGCCTCTGTGTGAAATGCTTTATTTTTTCCATCATTTATCTCAATACAATCATCTGAATGAAAGTTGGGGTAGGACCAGAGATTGCAAAAGGAGAGTTTGCTAGTATGCACAGGAGAGAGACTGAATGTCTTAATACATTGTTTAATAAACAACCAGCATGTGTTTAAAAATATTGTGCCTTCTTATTACCCAGCCATAGAATTCATAAAGTGCAGTGGCACCAGCCAGCACTGGATTAATAAGAGGTAAATGAGAAAAAATGAACAAAAGCAGAAACCGCTCCCATAGACAGAACCCAAACATTGCAACCAAGTCTTATTCTAAAAAACAGATCTCCAATAGCAATGAACATGAGGTAAATGGAGCGAATGGGGTGGTACCATCTGCGAAAATGGCAAAATTCTTAGAATAGTCATGAGGGGTGTCCAGTGGCTCTTATGGATGGTAGTATGAGATTTCAAAGAGATAAAATGTGGGTCTTTTCTGATCCAGAACTAAATGCAAATGCAAGAAATTCAAACTCCAGTATCTACATGCAAATTTAGAAACATTAGAGATTCTCTATTAATTGACAGGATGGGTTGTGGGATGTCTGACCCTACATGACTGGAGAGACTGCTGAGAGGAAGATTTCACCCTGCAGAAATGCATCTTAATAGTAAGGACAGCAAAACTGTCTGGGAAAAAGCTCCCAGCAATGACAATCATTGGTTCAGAACAAATATGGTCAAACAAAAGGTCAAAGACAAAGTAACAAGCAGAAGCAAATTGACCAAGAGGACCAATGCCCAGTTTATGTATAGAGAGAAGAAATACAAAGGCAGAAAGAAAGCACCCGCAAAAGGGCAGCCATGGAAGGAAATGGACAAAGCAAGCAGAATATGTCGACGTTCAGAATGAACAGCTTCATTCTGAAGAGAAGGAAAGTCGGTGTAAGATGGAGAGCTTGCTACTGTGGGATGAGGTGGATGATGAGCCTGACTCATGGAAGATATTCGAACAGAGAGCAGCATCACAGATGGAAAAGCAGAAATATTTGTTAGCATAACTCTGACTCAGTGTTAATGACCTGCTGAAAAACTTTCTAAGAAAACAGAAAAACCTCATTTTTTCTTCTAAAGGATGATGGAGAAATGAAAGCTTATTCACAGTATCTGGAGGACAACAATTGAAATATTCATATTCATCTCCTTTTCACACAAAGAAGCTGATCTGTTCTACTTTTTAATTTTAATGATCATTCAGGGTTGTACTATCTGGATTAAAAATGCTAGACCAAAAACCCCTTTTCTGGAAAACTAGAGAATAAATGGAAGAGCAAGTTTGAAAAGGCAGGATAACCTATGAAGAGGTACTTCTGTTTTGCAAAGATGCTTAAAAAAATAGTTAAAAGGAAATAAAATATCTGATCCCAGAATTTGATGTGCTTTCCTTAAATAGACAGTTAGAGGGACATCCAAAGCATCATTTACTACATTTCCTATTTGTTAATTTGGAAAAGCAAACCATTTTACTGTCAAGCAATAAGTACAAAAAGGGAGAAAGAACAAAGAATGATGAAAGCATTTATTGATGAAACTGGTTCAGCTTAAACTAAAAATGCCAGTACTCTGTGTTAATTAAATCCTTAAAAGTGATTTGTTTTTAAAGACAATATTAATTAGAGAACCCTCACAAGAGAAGACACTGAGAGTTGTATGTCAAGTGACAGAGTTTTTTACTGTACATCTGATTCTCAGATCTCACTGACACAATGAACCCAAGACAAAACATTCTCTAAACAAAACTTGCTCCCTGGGTCTTCTTAAAATAAGGAATGTAATTTCTCAAATGACATATACACTATTGGAGGAGTAGGAAGACAAGAAAGGTGGAGAAAGAAAATGCCACATAATTTCACCGCACCCTTCAGCCCAGCTTTCCAGCTGCTGCCAGCAACCAGTTTCTGTAGGCTTCTGCTCTCTATGTGACCTCTAGTTACAGCTCCTTCTCCTGTTTTCCTTTCTGCCTTTTCCTATATTACTTAACCTTGTGTGATCTGTAATCAGTTGTAACCTGTAGCTTTTGTAAATATAAGATCATTCCCACAAAAGGACAATGGTATCTGCTGCTTCATAGTTTTTCCTATGAAAATAGACATTTTTGGCTCCCAACGATAGTAGCTTTGGTTTCTTACATGAGTAGGCAAAATCTTACAAGTGTGAGCTTTATGTATTATTTTATATATGATCATGGAATGATAGAAAGGTTTGGGTTGGAAGGGACCTTAAAAATCATCAACTTCCACCCAACATGCAATGAGCAGGAATAGCTCCCCTTAGATCAAGTTGCTCCAATCCCCATCCAATCCGGCCTCGAACACCTCCAGGAATATAAATATATAGCTGTCATCTTGAGCTGGGGGTGAAGGTGAGTTTCTGTGCTGTGTCTGTCCTTCATGAGTAGTTTACAAACCTCTTTGGTATTTAGGTTTGTCTGCTACTGAGAGTATACCGTTCCTGCAAAATATTTTGGAAATTGCTTTCAGATCAAGAAATCATATTTGTCTTGAAAATTCCATGTGCACACAACACAAAAATTCCTATTAATCTATGCTTTTTTTCTTTCATAGCATTTTTTTCTAATTTATTTTAGTATTCTTTCTCCTCTTTTTTTTTTTTTTCATTTTCCAGGACATAGGAAAGGGTGTCCTACGGTACTATTGATACTTGCCATCAGCAGAGTCAGCAGTGTCTTTCTTGTCACCCTCAATGTGTTTCTTGTCCTTGTGATGATACATTTACTCTTATCCTTTGTAACTCCTGCACAGTTTTAGTCCATGGGAGAAAACACCATCCACCCTTAGTTTGCTGCCTCCAATGAAAATTGGCTAAAGTGAGATCACCCAGATTCAATTCAGACACAGTCTTCTGGTGCCCAGGCATACTTCAATTTATTTATATTTAGAAGGTCATTTTTTCACATCAATGATTCAACACATGTTAACAATTCAACCACGCTTGATCCTCCTTTACATCTCTGGAAAGGCATTAATTTAAATAATTTTTGAATTAGCAGGGGAAGAGAGCTTAATGTGATGAAAATTTCATACTCCCACTCCTCCTGAAAACGCATAGTTAGATCTTTAGATCTAATCTAGATCTTCCAAGGTATTTATTCCTACTTATTCCTACTAAGGATAATTTGAAGGTTTTAGCTTAACCAACTTTTTAAACCTTCAATGTTTCTTTCAGAGGAATGGAGATGCCTAAATGGGACACAAGTACAAAAGAATCCTCTGAGAACTTGGAGTTTAAACTCTGTTTCTCGTTTACCCATCTGTAAAATGGGCATGGTATTTCAGCATTATAGGATGCCAAGATACAAAATGTTTTTGAGATGCCCAGGTATAGCATTCAATAAATAAATGGCAGTGAAAATCACACGAAGTATTTAAATAGGCTTCAGCTGACTTAAGGGAACAGCCTTCATCTCCTATTAACAGACTTTGAGTTTGTACCCCTACGAAAGCCCTACATTTGTTTATTGCCACTAACCTACAACTTGCTAACCAAGTGATATATGCTATCTACCATCTCATTTGTACTTTTTGGGCTACTTCCTTTATACGAAAAAAAGGCCCTTTCCTGGAACCAGAATAAGTATTATAAATTTTCAAAAGATTTTTTTTTTTTTACTCTGAGATTTCAGGAGAATTTTCCTTAACAGAAAGATAAACAATGAAATCTCATTGGTGAGAGAAGATAAAAAAAAAAAAAAAAGAGAGAGAGAGAAGACCTGAGCTGGAGATGGATCAGACCTGAAGCCTTTTTCTGAGATCTTTTGTTTCAATATTTTTCCGCAAATCTCAGAAATTATGCATTGTTTATTTTGACATCAGATTTAATCAAGATGTAATTAAACCTTCAAAAGGAGTTCTATAATGGCTTGACTGGCAGAGCTTAAATGTGATGAAGAAGACAGGTGTCAATAAAATACATTTTCTGCAGATGGAATTGGTCACAATTGTTTTCTAGCATCCCCTTTTATTTGCATATGTATTTACTGTATTGTATTTTTCATAGTGTTTCATAGGTCTAATTTCACACTTGCTTCCATCAGCTTTGTGCCCTGCATGTAATTTGAAGTTCGAGTAAACTGGTTTTTCTACTTCATTCCTTGAGTACCAATAAAACCTCCATCTGTGTTAAAAAATTAATATTGATGTGCAGATTGAGTATAAAAATGTACCTAGACCAGCTTCAAACAACTCCTGATGATTTCATTAAATCTTTTTAATAGCCACTGTCAGTGAGAACTCTGTGTTCTCAGAGAAAATTACTTGCTCTATTTCTTCAAAATCCATATTTGATTTTTAAACTAAAACTGTCCCAAGCTAAAATAATAGACAATTATTTTTCCCACAGTCAAATTGAGATTTGTCAACTAAGATCCTTTATGGGACATGCAGTGGATGTAGCGTGTTTTACTTGGAAACAAGAAATTACACTTTGTAGTTTAGTTTTACTGATTGCCCTATTACAAAATGCTGGTATATTAACTGGCTTAGTTATTGCTTTAACAGTTTTATTTCAGAGTGGGAAAAGGATTATACTGGTCCAAGGACTTTTATGGCTCTTCTTTCTTTAGCTTATTAGGCATACTAACTGAAATGTGATTACAGCAATCAAACATTACAGTAGCTGGGCCAGCATAAAATGTAATATGGAAAACTCTCATGATTTATTCAGGGTACTTCCCACAGTCTGTGAATTTGATCAGGACATAAATTCAGATTGCTTCCTCTCCATTTCAAATTTTGAAATACATGTAATAGATTTCAGTAGAGAAAGTAATATGTCAGACTGTAGAACAGGTAGCAAATTCATAAAGCTCCCTCAAAAGACTTGAGGATAACACAAAACCGTTGTTTTCCTCACTACTTCTGGGGAAAATATCGCTCAGCTAGGACTGTATATGTAAGTTATCATGAGATGAAGTAGGGTGTGGATTTATATGTACACCAGCTGCGCTGGGAGTAGCAGTTTCTCGCAAGCACAATTTTATCCTGCAATAAGCTGTCATCACTTGCCCTGCAGAGAAAGTGAGAGCCTGTGCAGAGTCATTGGCCAGGAGTAAATCCCCTGGCTTCCTCCACATGAGCTTGTTTGGATTGCCATACAATTAGAATCAATAAGCAAATTGTTTTTTAAAATTCTTTCTACTGATTCTATTTCAGGCAACTTCTTTCACTGCAATAAAGCCACATTGGTGAATCTCTCTCTTTCTTTTAACTGACTGATCACAGACTTGACACCAAGCATACTATTTATGGTCTTGCTGAGTGCTGGATCATTGAAAGTAAGGTTAATTACAAATAATTTTATTTACTTAAGTTAGGCATTCTGTTTAAGCAAGTCAGCAAGTATGTTTGTATCATCAGTAGACACACAAGATCCCGTAACAGGTCATAACAAAAGTCCGTCTATTTTGGCATCTTTGCTATACAAGTGCTTACAACAGACTAACATGAATTGAAGGAACTTGTAGCAATATTTCCCCAAAATATTCTCACCCTTTCCAACCCTTTCTAGCTCAGTGACTTATGTCTTTGTTTTTATACCCTGAACAGGGTTTTCTTCCAGGAATCTGTCTGGTAAGCTGTTGACCCCATGTCATCTTTTAGCATCCTAAATGCAACATGGGGCAGAGTTTCTTTGAGCAACCACCTCTCTCAAAGAATCAAAATCTCAATATCACAGATGCCAAAGATTCAATAAGGCATCTCTTTTCCGCATATCTTTTTCTGACATTTTTAGGTTTTCTATTCAGTGAAAGATACTCTGTGCGTCCATCCAACACGTCTAGCTCTTCTATCAGTGGAAGACACTGTAAACATCTGCTTTTTTCTTTTCTGAATTTTTCCCAGTTCTCTCAGATATATATTTTGAAATGGTAGTAAAACTATGAACAAGATAGAGATGAACAGTGGATTCATGCAGTGAATAACTGAGCCATCTGTCTGGCAATACATTATCTCAGTTATTGTGTTGCTAAAGCACATGATATGATCAGGCTCTGATCTAACTTTGGACAGCATGCTATTGTAATACAGGTAAGAATAATAAGATATAACAGGGTTCTGTTGTAACACACCTCAAAAAGGGCTCTCTGACACTGAAATTAGATTTTTAAGTATGTATGAAAATATTATATAGCTACGTTTTGAATGGAACCTGCATTTTGATTAACACATGTTACAAATGGTTGGGCCACGTTTATGAGTACAGCTTTTATCAGTTTCACAGGATTATTTTAAAGGATTTCCACTAGTGGGAGGATTATCTTTGTTTTCTATTCCTAAGTATGCAAGTGGCTGGTGATTCTCTGTCAGGACTGCAAAGGAGCTTTTCAGTCACCTGTCCCATACATGACCTGTTTATTCCTGAGGACTCTCTATGGAAGCATAATACAAAGCACAGCTATCAATATATTATTGATAGTCTATAGATTCCAAGGATAAGAATGAAGATTTTCAGATTAAACACAACAAAGCTGCATTGTGTATGTGCATGAGTGCCTCTGGTTTCTCTTAGACACATATCTGTAAGGTTTGCTCATGAATTGAGGTGGTACCAAGAAGCAAAGAGACCATCCAGCTCATTCATGAGCATGCAACAGTCCTCTCTAATGAAAGCAAAATGCTTGATCTGATCAGAAATGTTTTCATTATTAAAATATGACAATCTGAAACATACATATACTGTGAAATATGGCAGCTATAATAAAACTTTAAATGCCATATCAGAATGGAGAAAAATTTGCATTGAAATCTTGATAGATTATTGGCCAAGAATGTCTGCATCATTTATGAGGGCTGCTCAAGAAGAAGTTTTAAACTGTATTTTCTGCATTTTAGCAAGGAAAAATACATGGCTTTTGAAACACGGTAGAGTACATTACTAAAACAGCAAAAATCTCATTAAACTATAATATACAATCAGAAAATTTGAAAAGTGTCCCTCTTTCAGCTCTGACAAACAGTCACAACTATGGATACTCTCCAAGAGCATAGTACAGACACATAAATTGTAAATATATATCCCTCCACAGTAGACTACTTTTCTTTAAATTCATTTGATTGCTGAAGTAACTTACGTTGTATGCAATTTGTGTGTCATTCTTCAGCAGCATTGGGATTGTTGAAAAGTTGCAAGGGTTAATTCCAGTAGAACAAATACCTGGAGAGGATATTTATTGTGCAGTTGCCAGTGTTTTATTGTCTAGTGATACAGAAAAAAACTTATCACTTAGGCAGCCAAGAGAGCTCCATCATTGCCTTGGGAAAAAAAAGCATCTCATATTTCATAACAAATATCATAAGTGTTCCACATTTTATCACTGCATTATACACCAGGGAACATTCTGCCTTAAGCTATCACATCTGTCTCCCATGTTGGTCGTCCTTACGCAGCAGGATGAATTAATCTGCAGGAGCATGCTATTTCCACACTGAGATTTTCAAGTGTTACTTCAGGAACCTGATGGAACCCTTCGTGATGGTTTTTCACATGATGATGTGACATGTTTGAGAAAGGAGGGAGAGCTAAAATTTACCTCTGGATGGGAGCAAACACTGAGGGGTTCGTGTCCAAACAATAACATCAATTCACAATAAAATCCTTTCCTGGATTTCAAAGATCTAGTGTGAAAGACCAATTTATAAAGATGCTTTTGGTCAACTGAATGATGTTAATTCTACAGTTACAGAAGAACATTAATTTTATGAGGTTCATGAATTCTTGGGAAGTTATGTACTTATTAGAAAGCAGAAGAGAATGTCATATATTTTCTCAACATGGCTACACTCTCTTTCCAAGAGAATATTATAACATTTTCTAAAACTTCTCTCAGAATCAAAATTCAAGTATGCAAACTTCTTTCATTTATTTAATGGATTTAAGTTAATTTCAGAAATTGGTAATAATTATTTTCTAGATAAAGTGGGAAGATAGTGTAATACTTCAGTGTTAATAATGGATGACTGAAAAAAACTATCTCAAAAATTAGAAAGAACTGGTTTACAAGAAAGTGTGGAACCGCTAACAAGAAGTGTCTTTTTTAAAAGTGAGCTCAATAAAGAGGAAACTAAATGAAGGATCCTTTGCCAATATACATGATTTTTGAACTTCAAGAACTCATTAAACAACATGTTTTTGTTAGTGTTTTGTTAATCTAAAGTGTCATTTTACATAAGAAAACTCTAAATTTGGGGAACAAAACCCAATCCTCTCTATGAGCACTCAAAGCTGTGTTTAAAGTGAAACAAATCATTGAAATAAAAATAATTCTAAGTTGGAAGAAAAACAGTTTAGGAGTGTAAAATAAGTAATGAACACAGAGATAAAAGCTTGTATTCTTTCAGACATTACTCATATAGCTTAAAAGACATCAGAAAAATAGTTTAAAGTCCCGTTCCATTCACTGGAGCCTCCTTCCCAGACAGGTGCTATACGAGACACCTACTTTAACATACAATGAATCTCAGTAACTCACAGATTTCAGGTAGGGCCTAAGTGCTGCCCTGGAAGCTGGGACAATTCACTGCAATAGTGAATGTAATACTGAATTAAGCGTGTCCATGTATTCATGATTTGACAGTTGATAATTTTGATTAATTTATCACATTATAACCTCATTCCCTCGTTAGTACCAGGAAAGCAAGAAGTTCAAAACTTTATTGACAAGTGCTCTATTCTGGCTCCATAAAGAATGGCCATGGTTGGATGTCTTACATGAACTTGTTCTACTAGAAGCAAATTGAAATTAAGAGCAAATGTTATTCCTTTGTTAGAAGCAATTATCTTCTCACAATAGCTTCATATCAACTACAAATTCAGGGCTGCACCCTCTTTCAGGTATGTGACTCGGTATGATTTATTGAACTCAGTCAATCGGGAAATATGCATTGTTTCATAGAGAAAAGGGGGGAATTTATTACAGCTTTTTACTTCACAGATTGTTAAATCTGCTTGTCACAGAATGCAAATCACATGCTGCAAGTGCAAGTAGACATTTGATAAGTCCTTTCTTAGTATACGGATATTTTATTTTTTATTTATCTCCCTATACCACCATTCCCCCACCATCACCACAATCTTCTTTAAGTATGTTTGAGAAAAAAGTATTACACACTGTGGTGGCTTGACCTTGGCTGGAAGTCAGGCACTTACAAAAGCCATTCCATTATTCCCCTCCTCAGCTGGACAGGGAACAGAACATATAGCAAAAGGCCCTTGGATAGGAGAGATCACTCACCAATTACCATCCTGGCTAAAACAGACTTGACTTAGGGAAATTAACGGAATTTTTTACCAGTCATAATAAGAGAAGGATAATGAGAAGAAAACAAAATCTTTAAAATGCTTTCCCTGCACTCCTCCCTCCTTCCCAGGCTTAACTTTATTCCCTATTCCCTACCTTCTCCCTCCCAGCAGGGAGAGGAGTCTTATTTTAGGATATGTATCTATAGGTAAATGTAAAGGTTCAAATGCCAAGTAATTTTCTGAGAAAAGTCCCATTCTGCAGGACATTTCACAATTTCTGTCAAGAGACTGACCATGGCACCGGGAACGTAGATTTTAAATGTACAATGCAGTGTTAAAGACGGAGTCATTTCCCTCTTACCTTTCAATACAGCAGGAGTGGGTCTAAGAATAACATTCAGGATATCTGGAAGAACATATTTCAATTGCTCCTACTCAATGGCTCTAAATATCTACCCCAGAACTAAAGATCTTCCTTTCACCATTTTACTTCTATGGCATTCCTTGTTTAATACAGCAGAGAAGATTAAGAGCTTTCCTAGTGTTACCAGGGTGGCTTTTTGTCTGGATTGGTTTAGTTTATCTAAATTATGCTTACAGTACAAGAAAGAAACCATTTAGCCTGAAAACAAGAATCTTAGACAATATTTGTACAGGAGATTTAAAGTGACAGACTTAAACAACAACTATGCTGTCTAATATCCCTCTATTTATCTAGCATTTCACAGAACATACAAAGGCATTATTGCAACCCCAATGAAAACGCTTGGAGTCACCATGAGCCTTCAGTAATGGATAAAGCATTCTTGCTTTGTTGAAGCCACCAGGCAGGGTCAAAATTTAATATGAAAAGTAGAAGTGAAAATCAGTCTTTTCCCCCTCAGAGGAAAGCCATTCCAGCTAGGCACCTCAGCACTTTTTGCTCTCCATTCAGGCAAGTCTTTGGTTGCCTTAGGACTATGACTGAACTTGAAATCCAACACAGCATTAAAGCAAGAATTTTCCCTTTCTAAAGAAGGCAATAGGTAAGTTTGTCAGCAGGCAGCAGTGAAGCACATTTAGAAGCGGTTTCATAAATATAAAATTATCGACCTGGCATCAGGGCCTCATTTGCATCTTTGTTTAACTTCTTATGTAGATCTTTGCTTTTACTAGAACACACCAAAAATATAACAGCCAATCTACAGCTAAGCACGAAGATCTCTTCAATTTCCTATTTTCATATTTTTCTTTCACGAAATTAGACTTTTTTTTTTAAATTTGATAAAGCAAGTAATTCTTCTTGCCTTTCATAGTTGGATTATTTTAGCTATGCTATCTGAGAAATTTTTCCGCAGTGTTTAATTTACCTGTAGCACAATTCAATTTTTTATTACTCCCTGAAGATCTAGTGCTTTTATGAAACTTATCTAAATAAGATACATCAATCAGGATGGCATCACTAACTAGACTATGATATTTTCCAAAAAATTATTAGCAAGCAGGGAAATCAAATGCTCTCTATCTCTTTGAGGGCATTCCCTCTTCTATTAGGAGTATCATTAGGTTTATTAAATAGCTTCTCCAAACTTTTGACGTGAAGGATGTCCTCCATTAAGAAAGGGTTAGAGTGTCCTTTATCGGAGGAAGCACAGCCTTGCAGATTATATGATAAAAATTGCATGTGATCTGACTGTATTGAATGATCAAAACTTTCGTTTCCATAAAGACATGATTTTTTATAACTGACATTTTCTGTAAATATTAGGTAAATATTAAGCTTTTCTTTTTTTCATTTTTGTCTCAGTGGAGATATATTAACATAAAACCTACAGACATAAAAAGTGTCTCTGCTCCCAGAAAGTTTATCAAATGGTACAGTTCCCTTTAAGAAAATTTGCATAAAATTTCAGCAAAACTGGTATGTGAACAGCAAAGTTTCATATTGAAGAAACAACGCAACTTCTAACAGGGTTTATACAAAAATCTTTTTTCAAACTCTGGAAGGAAATCTATTTCTGAATTATCATCTAGTAAATTCCAAGTTTATCCTATGTTTTCTTAACATAAAATGTATGACCATTTTGGAGAGTTCCTGGTCAGCGTGTGAAAACAGTTTGTATTCCCCCACTCAAAATTATTTGCTCTGCTTCGTAAAGGAAGGTCCCACTCAGGCAGCAGGGAGTTAAACCATGTTTCCAAACTCAAGGTGAACACTTGTGTGTTGTAAAACTAGCAACCTGACCCTCAAAACCAAGCTCCTTCAGGGACATCTATCTCAGTAACTTTTGAGACAGTCACTCTGCGATCCTTCAGTAGAGGAGGAAGATCAAAATGCTCTAGAAACATTATTCATGAGAACCATTTTGCACATTTCTCTTTGGGTAAGTGAAAACACATCCTGCAAGTGCTCCTTTTTTTCCTGCATTGACTGTAAAGTAATTCTACTGACTCCAGTTCTTGCAAGCTGAATCAACATCTAACAACAGATGCCTATATTTTCCCAAAGGATTTACAGAAGAAGCACCAACCTTTTTGCATTATTATTCAGTGTTTGTTTGGTAGCAGGGCAGGTTTTGCAACACTGTTTGCATAAATTCATATCTCACATTCTCACTTGCAGACTTGTAATTTGCAGAAAAGTGCTAGGAAACTCTCAACAGACAAATCCAGGCAAAGGCTTGATGGACATCACCATTCAAATTTTTAAAAATTGTTGCTACAATATTGTTACATCAGACACATATAGCACAGTATCTACACTTCAAGCAATGTCACGGGAAAGAGGAAAGGAAAAGCAGGAAGCCAAATTCAAATTCCTTGTCCATCTTAATGTAGTTAATTAATTAACATGGATATTTAAGTAATTTTCTATGTCAATAGGGATATTAATTAAGTAGGTACAACACAAGTAAGGCAGAAAGTAGGTACAGGTCTAAGCCTTAATTATTTTTGTCTGTCGAAAATATCAAATATTTCTCATGATGGCATGGATTTAGGAGGTTAATATTAGGTGGGGGCCTGAGATTTCTCCCAGAGACCAGTTGGTCGTAAAGAAAGATGCTTTTTCCCTAAATTAGGCAGTCTTTTCGTTTAACCCTGAATATTCCCCCTCAAATCATATTATTTAATTAATTGTTGCTGACATTGATTTCTGGAAGCTGGAATATTTTTTTTGCTTCTCTCTGGAGCACCAAATTTCTTATTCTTCCACCAGTTAACAAGAATTGGCTTTGAAACAATTGTACAAACAAACACAGGCTATTGAAAAGAAGCATCCTAAATGCAAAAGTTCTGCAAAGAAGGATATCTGGTAATGGAAACAAACCCAGCAAGGGATTGAAAGCTGAAAGCAACTGGGAAAAAGCAAATTAACTGAGCTTCTGGAGTGAACAGACATGGTCTTTGGAGTTTGGAAGTATAACTTCCTCTTATGTTATTCCCTAATGAAACACAGAGGCAGGACAGTGTAGCTTACTATATTTACCATGTATTTTGCCTGAGGCTCACTTGCTTCTTTCTAGGGTTTGCACTGAAGACGTACAAAGCCATATTCAAGAAAAAAAGACTGTTCTGAATACCCTTGTCATGGTTAGGAGTAAAACTGAAGACAAAATAATTCTTTTTGTTCAATCATTATGATTGATTAAAAATGAAATCTAATTATCAGAGAGAGAGAGCATACAAAAGCAGATGATGACATTAACTCAGTGAAAGTATTTTCCCTGGCTGCTCAGCTGTAATATTGTCATCAAACTATTTCATCAACAGAAGGAGGTTAGCCAGCTCATCTTCTCTAATGTCCTATTGCAAATGTTGATCTGAAACCAAGGAGAAAAAGGTATGGAGGCAGAGATTGTTTATATAATTGCCTTTGCTATTGCCTTCAGATAAGCTTGAACAGTTCAGTACGTAGTACAAGTTCAGACTCAGATCTTACTAGCCTTCAAGATGCTGAAGAGTAGCTGGGTATCAATACCAAGAATAAGAATGAAAATATTTAAATATTAAATTCCAGAACCATCTAACTGGTATAATCTTATATGAGTGCTTTAGCACTTGCTTGCAAGCGGGGTAAATTATGATCTGTGATTTTCTCTGTCATCTGTCCTGAATAAAAGACACAATATTTGTCTTCTAAGGTAGGATCAGACTATCAACTCTAAATGTCTACCAGCGAGATAATCACCCTGGGCTGCTTTGGCAGTCATTGAAGAGAAATTGGCACATTTACCTTAAAAGTCTTTACATCCCACGTCTGAAATAAATCATCACTTTCACATTCTAAAGAAGGTAATTATTTTATCTATATTGACTATAAAAGGAGTTGATCTGAACTTAGCTGAAAGAAGCCACCTTTGTGGTCTCCTCTCCAAGTGCAGGCACTTGGACCTCCTTTTACGTGTGTTCCCGTGACACTTCCTTACACAGAAAAGGAGTTAGAAAGGGATTTTAATGAGAATACAAAACAGGCTGACAGGCATGAGATATGGCCACCAGCATACAGTGATCAGCCCGGTTTTCCACACAACCCTCACCCTTTATCCCTTTATCTGTTTTCCCATGTTTGTTCCTCTCCCACACGCCTTGATCCCTCCATTTTCCACCTCTGGTTCATTACACAAGCATTCTGGGTTAAGTAATCCCAAAACATTCTTCCCACCACCACACAGTGTGTCTCACCCCCATAAGCAGTGACACCTCCCCTCCAGTCTTTTATCTTGTAATAACAATACACATTTGCAAGGGTGAGAGCTAGAAGCACAAGATTTATCATCAAAATTTTGCAGAATTTAGGAAAAGAACACTGAAATGCAAGGACTGAATCACAAGCTAATACAAACCAGAGCAGCTCTCATCTGGCCTTTAATGATTTCAATGTCTCATCCCTTTAAATGTGCTTTTTCATCAGCTTTACCATGCTGTGAAACTTTCATTTCATATTCCATTTTTCAGGTATTGGATATGGCTACGTGGCAATATTGTCAATATATATAACTACATGAAAGTTGTTTCTCTTCAACTCACTTGTTAAAAACTTTCTGGAGTACTGTACAGCAGAACAGTTACATGAATATCAGGTTAGATATGTTATGTTGGCATTTGGCCACCATAAGCTTCTCACAAGCTTTTAACTATTTTCTCCCAGTATATCACAATGAAGAATACTCTTTTGTTTTAGATTCCTATGAGGTCACAGGGGAAAAAAAATTTTTAAAGAGGAAAAAGACAATAAAACATGCCTGGGAAGCTTTAAACTTTACTACTTGTTGGCAGCTTTTCTTTTCTTTTTTCCTTCCATTTAAAACCACTTAAATCCATCAGTTTTGAAGATGACATTTCTTTCTTTCCCTGCCAGAAACAAAACCAGAAAACTCCAGGCACCTAGTCCATAAATTTATTTTTCTTTTTATCTTGAACTCCACTTGAAACTTTGTTGTCTGACACTTGCGTCTCACTCATTAGCAGTGATTTTGTGGTATCGCTTTACAGCTGACTTTGTTCTGACACATAAGATCAGAAAAGCCTGAGCCTAAATGCCTCAGTCATAAATTTTAACTGTCCTTCAGTTTAAATGCTTCCTGAAGACTGTTCTCCATTTGGTGATTTGTAGATGCTGGGTTTTTTTCCCCTCTGTTATTACATTGCCCTCTAGAAATGCTGACAAGGATTGGCTGCATGAGTTCACCCTGTGTCAGCCTTTCATACTCTTCCAAGTTGAAATGTTTCTGTTGTCATTACCAAGAAAGATTCAACATATGTAGATGCATATTCTGCACACTATTATGCTTCCAGCAGCCAGATCATTCCTTTTATCATGCTGTCAGCTTTTTTTCAGCCACTAGAAAGTGCCAGTCTTTGCACGTAAGAGCCAACCCACCCTGTGTGACACAGGGACAGCAGGAAATGTAGTTACTGGGGTGTTTGTAGGCACATGTCAGCCTGTAGATTCTGCACAAAGCAGGGAGAAGGGATGCCCAAACCCCAGAATGTTCATGGTTTCTGAGGATCAGTCACAGCTGATAAAATGTGAGTGTTGATGTGTATGCTGCAAAAACTGTCCATTTCCTCATTTGTTAAGATGCTTACACACTACATGCAAAGAATAACTGGAAAAAACCAAACATCCCAGTGAAGTAGGATTTCAAAGTTTATGATCACATCAGTAACATCTTCTTCTCACAGTTGTCTAGCATCATTCTCTAAAACACATGCTAACATATGTATGGAGAGCAAGAGAATAGCCAAAAAGTCAGTCGGAGCCTTCCCTGCCCAAACCAAGTACACTGTATGAACAAGGAGTAGAGCTGCTAGGATGGACCCATGCAGAAGACGGCTTTGTGGCAAAAAATAGCTGCTTCTGACAGAGTAGTCCTATGGCAGAAACCTGATGTGCTATGAACCAAGGCTTGTTATCATTATTATCCTGGGAGGAAACCAGGATCCAGGATTAGACCTCTGAGGAGCTTCCTTAATTCACTGATATATAACACTTGGGTGGAAAGTGCAGTCCACAATGTTCTTTATTCTGATGTGGGATTAATTTACATCAAGACAATAGCAATTCAAATACAGGACAAAATAAATGCAACAATAACAAATTATGCTTTAAGATGATGAGATAGAGACAAGAGGAGAGAGATAGAGACACATATCAAATCCTGCATTCAATTTTGTGCCCTTCACTACAAGAAAGACACTGAGGTGGTGGAGAAAAGGGCAATGGAGCAGGTGAGGAGTACTGAGTAAAAGTCTGATGAGGAGTGGCTAAGGGAGCTGGGACTGTTTAGCTTGGAGAAAGGGCGGCTCAGGGGGGACCTTATTGCTCTACAAAACTATCTGAAAGGTGGCTGTAGCCAGGTGGATGTCAGTTTCTTCTCCCAAGTAACAAGTGATGGGATGACACAAAAAGGTCTCAAGTTGCACCAGGGAAGGTTTAGACTGGATATGAGGGAAAAATACTTAACTGGAAAGCTTTTGAAGTATGAACAGTATGCTCAGGGAAGTGTGCAGACATGGCACTTGGAGACATGGCTTAGTGGTGGACTTGGAGTCCTAGGTTAATGTTTGGACTCAAGGATCTTAAAGGTCTTTTCTGATCTAAATGATTCTATGTACAGCAATTATGGGGGTCCTGGGGATATTTGAGATAAGGCTGTTTAGGCAATGAAGAGATTCAGGAAAAAATAGGAACAAGAACAGAAAACAACATCGTGGAGAGCAAGGATTAAGGGACATGTGAGAGAATCAGAAATGGGGCACAAGGAGATCAACAGGAGTCCTTAACTTGGTAAAAAAAATGAATAGAAAGCAGGACAAGGAGAAGCAAGTGAAGAGAAATTATGACTGAAGCCTGAGCTCCTATATAGTAACACTTTTTCCCTATGTGAATTATTTTTTTCAGACTATAGAAGGCTGTGGAATGCAGAAATGGCCTTCCATCTGACTAGTAGGAGTAGTGTTGATAAGAATATTATAACTATTTTTGATGTGGCAGCAGGCAAGAGCATCACTTAGATTCAGGGACTATCTGACACTATGAATAGCACAGATAAAGTGAAAAAACAGGCACTTGTGCCATAGATAGCTCCTGCTGGCCCAGATACAGCAGACACCAAGATAACATAACAAATAGAACTCAGAGAATTGATCAGGAAAGCAGCAGTCAAAGTTACTTATGGCCCAGTGACTCAAAAGCAAACTCTGCTCACTTTACAAAATTTTCAGAAGAAGGCATATAAATGGACCATTTATTTCCTTATCCTTATTACTTCACAAAGAGTATCATCACATTGGGTTAGCTCAGCATTTCCTTCTCTTCTCAGACCTACTGACCTACTGCAAATTATTTGCAATGATTTTATTTAACCTATTTTACTTAGTAAAACTATAATTTCTGGCTCCTAAATGAAAATAGCAGTGATTTTTGACAACTCAGTAACAACACAGCTGGCTTCTCAAGCAGGTTCTGCCCTGCCATGTCTGACAAAGTATTCTCTAACCATCAAGTTCTTACGGTGCTTACAAGTTACATGAAATTCATTTCCTACAATGGGAAATGTCGGGGCGGGGTGGGGGAAGTGTTCCTTTAACTTCTGCAGGAATAGAAAAGAATGAGGTACTTTCAGCCTCATACAAAAACTTCTAGGTTTGCATGTATCTCAGGTTTCAAAATACTTATTTGCATAAAGCAAGTTTATGCAGAAATAGTACAGAATATACTATAGTACAGAATAGCATAGAAGTCTTATGATATTCCACTTTTAATTTAAGAAAAAGATCCTTTCTTTAAAATATTTCTCATTTTTTCTCCCCCAAATGCAATAATTCAAATCATAGAAAAAACAAATTATCCCCTTTGGATACCACAAACAAAATTTCTCTACACATGGTATTAGCCATTAAAAATAATAAACTAAAATCAGAGCAGTACTTTCAAGATGGAGATACTACTTCTGCTGTCACCTAATGTACTATTTAAACCAACTAATTCTTACCACAGCTTATCATATTCCCTCTGAACAAATGGTCCTTATGCCCGAATTTACAACCAGGCACATTAACCTTGGACCTCATCTTACCTCAGAAAACCTTATTCATTTCCTCTAAGAAGCACAGAAACCCTTCAAGGACAGTTGAGCTTATAATGCAATTTTCATCGTAAAGTTAGCTGCATGAAAACTGTTTTTGCTAGGGACAATTAAATGCCATTTTGGCTTTTCGCAGTGATCTGTTATCATGCAAAGTTCATGAAGAACAATGGTTTTTCTTTAGAGAAGTTAATTAAGTCAGATTCTCAACTGATGTAAAGTGACAGTTTGAATGTCAAGGTTTACCACTTATGGAGCCGGTCGAGTAGCCTTAATTTCCATAAAATATACTGTTTAATGAAAAAAAGGCTGTAGACCCTAACCAACTAAATTTTTACAGAGTATTTATCACCAGGAATCTGAAGTAACTAACTGCCTTGTTTACAAATTCAGAAACACAGGTATGCAATTTCCTGACACCTGAAGCCCTGCATTCAAGAAAGCTTCTTTGGTACGATACAGTGTGCTAGCTTTATACAAAACTTACGCCAGCCCAACTTCCTTATTTGTGAATTAAAGCAATCTTGTAAATTTGCAGGATATGTTGTGATCTAAATGGACATCCCAGCTAGGGATGAAGCCATGTGACGCAAAGAGTTCTGGAATGAATGAAGAGGCATATGTTTCATGTCCAGTAGGGTGACACACTTCCAAAGTGTCAGATTAGGAGCTGAGAGTGATGCAGAAGGCTCTGAAAGAAATTAGATATATGCAGGTTTACACCTCCTTAAAAAAAGAGAAAAAAAGAAAAAAAGAAAATATCATCATCTGTCCCCTAACATTCAGACCTGAGATTAGCTGCCTAAATCAGTATCATGCATATCCTAAGCTTTTTCTAGAGACAAGGGGAAGAGACAAGCAGCTCCAGAGGGATTCAATCTACTGCTCTTCACAGCTTTGTATAAGTGAGGTTTCAGTTCTCAGCTGGGATCCCAGCAACAACGTTTCATGGTTGAAGAATCTTCTAGTGCAGTTGCCTAAGGATGAGGAAAACCAGTTGGTACTAAAGGAACACATTTCCTCACCTGAGTAGAGACCACATAGTGTACTGCTCTGGAGTACACTATAATAATCTTTGATTATTAGTCCAGAAATGTGGCATTTCATCCTCCCATCTGAAATCTCTTTTAAATAGGTGTCTAGGACTGGAAAAATCCTCATTTCTTTATTCCTGTATCACATTATCCTGCTTTAGGCAGCTAAATTATATGTCTACTACAGTAAGTGTTATCTAAGAGGCAGAAAGTATGAGATGTGTTCTTCACTAAACCAAATATAAACCTAGGGTTTTTTCCAAAGACAGAAATTTAGTCCTATCAAAAAACATTGTGTTTAGCTTTCCTGGCACAGGGATGCTTCATACTCACCTTTGTGAAGTCAAATCTATTTAATATAGGGTTTCCTAATTGCCTTTCTAAGATCAAGAGGTAAATGAGGATACAACCCGAGACACACTGCCAACACCACAGGGGCCAAGCAGTGCATCACAGTAAAATGTAGGCAGTGGTATTTTTTCCTATACATTCACTCCTCCTAATTTAACCTCAGTTGTATGGTATGTTGGCACCTTTCAAAAACTCAGGTAACCAGGGCTTAACCTACATTTCTGCACATGCTTTGTTAATATACACTGAAATACAAAGACGCCATCCCCCATGTAAAAGAAATAATCATCTGATTCATCCAGTGAAACAGTTCCCTATTTAGTATCTCCATCAAATCAAAATTCCCATGGAAGTTAAATGAAATTCTGCCAGATGAAGGACTTAAAAAACTTATGTCTCCAAATGTTCATAACTTGTGATTTCTGCACTGTTTTTGCCAAACAATGCACTTCACGTATTCTTTGATTCAACACTGCACACAATCTTATTCCAGTCATTTTAAGAACAGATACGTGCAACTTTTTTGCAAAAAAACCTGACTGTCTGCCAAGAATTTGAAGAGGAAGGCATTCATTTTCTGAACTGTTTGACAGCGACTTGATTTTTTTTAAGTATCCCTGAAAGGTCATGTGCACTCTGGCTTAGAGACTGGGAAGGGGTGAAGTAGGGCTAAAAGGCAAAAGGCTGACTTTCATCAGACTATGGTCTAAATGAAAAAAATGTCCAGAGGTCTCAGGGTGATTCAGGACACGTCTGAGAATTGTCTTCTTGCACCTTAGACACGTGCTGTTTTAAACAAATCTTTGGGCTTCACAGAAGGATTCAGCTCAGCAGAAATAAAATTAATCTACAAAGAATTTTTTCCAGTTACTTGACAGCAGTTTTTAACTATTTCACAGTTTCCATCAGCCCACATTTATAGCCATCAGAAGTCACTTGTTGTACATACTCATTTTTGTACAGGTTGCACTGGTTGACAGGGACCTCACTAACCAGGGTGTCGCCCGGAAATCCTAAGACTTTCTGGGAAGCAGAGCATCTCATTGTTTTTCATCACTTTGGAAGAATTTTTCGTACTAGAAATGCTGTTCTGTATCTTCCTACTTTTAAGTATTTCCTTCATTCCCCTCAAGGATCTAGTTCTGTGCATAGTTTTGGCTAGTGTTGGAGAAAGGGTGCTAGACTTTGCATGAGTGTGATCAGTCTCGCAGTTTCTATGCTCCTACTAAAGAGATAAGGATATGTTCAAAAATCTAGGTTCATCTCATATCAGACTATGCCAGTTTGAGCTGAAGATGGATGCTACAAAAGCACTTCTCTCAATAGGAGGCCATCAAAGAGATTTCAGACTGTGGCAGGGAGCTTCACTTTTCTATTGGTCTGCTGGGTTTGGGGTATTTTTGGTTGGGGTTTTTTTGGTTAGTTGGTTAATTTGGTGGTTGGGGTTTTTTGGAGTGGTTGGTTCGGGCTTTTTTTAAGTTAAAGTTTAGGAAAGTTAGCATTCATAGGATCTGATTTTTACAAAGTAGAGAAAAAGCCCAAAATGCTTTAGGACCTCATGTTCCTCTTCTGAATAGCTAAAAGTTCTGGAAAAAAAATTGCTCTTTTGAATATCTTTCAGTGTACTGTCTGTATATAAAAAAAAAATTATATAATAGAAGCATATATTTCCTTTGATTCTTTTTAGACCTAAAAAGGGAACATCTTATATAACATATATATATCTGCAGAAGTAGATGATCCTCTTTTTTTTTCATAGGCTGGAGGAGAGCTCCCTTTTCATCATAATTAACTACTGAAAAGTAGAACACTGGATGATTAAAAGCATTTCTTGCTTTTTTTTAAATGAAATTATTTCTCCCTAGAGCCTAAACAGAATATGATCTGCATATACATATTTTTCTGCAGATTGTGTTTTGCTACATTTGTATAGATTCCTTACAATTGATTTAGCCAGGGAGACCATTCAGATCAGTGGCATCTGGATAAGGACAACCTCAGAATTAAATGTGTCAAACCTCAATCCATTTATTATTTTTCTAAATTATATTAGCGAAGAATGTCCTGCTATTCCACAGTTTAGAATACTTTAAAATTTAAATCTCCTCCCTACCACCTCTGGATTAATGAAAGTTGATGATAATCTAGACAGGGTACTTTCTTAACAAAAATTCAAGCGCATGCCACAATAGCTCGTCTTTTTTAAAACAGGACAAAAACAGTTGATGGAAACTATATAAACTGTTTAATTCTTCAAAATAAGACATTCTTGTAAGGATTTGCAGACAGGTAATGACACTGATCTTTAGCCTTGTTTTGATAAAGGAAATCTCTTACCTCAAATAAATTAAATAACAGGGTTTTATTATTTTCTGCTGCATTATTAAAGGTTTGTTCAGAGTGGAAGTCTTGGTCGCTAATATTTTTTTGCTAGATATGTACCAAAAAGAGAATGAAAGATGGACTGTATCCAGAGCAGTTGGTTGTACAAGAACAAGCATTTTTGTGCCATGTTTTCATGTTTTTACTGTTCCATGTGCAAATTATTTCTGATGTAAGTGGGCCTTTTTGTTGATCAATTTATTGAAGGGAAATTGATTACTAATTGGAAGAACTGGGAAAATAAATATGTTGAATTAGTTCCCAAGGAGAATAATTTTAAGACATTAAAAAATTTCTTATTTTGTTTAACTTCTAGTACAGACAAATATTATGTTACCAAAAGGTAATAAAGCCCACAAACAACATACTATTAATTTTTACTGTTTTCAAAAGCTAAAATAAACTCTATCAATGAACAAAATATTAACAGTTATTGAGGCAATTGTTTGATAGCATTTTTGTTTCTTTCGATATTACATTAAATTACAACACCCCCAAAATTTTAAATAAAAAAACCCCTACGTAAAATCTGTCTAGACTGTTATAATAAGATTTTTTTCAACAATAATATGAAAAGGTATCATCCAGTTCAAATACACAAGATTGTTTTGAGTTAATGAATTGGAAGAGACAGTGACATGAAATATGAGACAGTGACATGAAATATAAGACAGTCAACAGGACTTGAACTTACATCTGGATTTTTTAGTAAGGCTGTTCTCACACCTTTCTCCAGCTGCAAAGAAGGGATAGTAATACTGACCGTCATTTTGAAGTGCCTTTTGATTTACCCATCAAACGCACTGTACTAAGTTTGAGGGTGTTTCTTTTGGGTCAAATACCAATGACAATGGAAACACGGGACCCCAGTGATGATATTCATGTTAATTTGGAGAGTTATTTGTAGAAAAAAGCATAAGACCCATCAGAATCTGACTCATGGTAACACTAAGCAATAAATTGCATAAACACACTGCTTTCCTGATCAGCGTAAATTTTATTTTAGCGGGAATATATGAAATGCTCTTTAAAGATTTGAAAGAGGAATCCATTGAAATTCTTCTCAAGGCACCAATGAGAGTTTTATCCAGTTTTATCTGTTACATCTTTATGAGAATATTTAAATAAAATGGCTGAACTAGAATAACAAACGTATCTGAATACATTGACATTTCATAAATGTGACCTATATGAAAATCAAGACAGTGGTCGGAGAACTGAGATGACATTAGAAATTTTCTATTCTAATTGTCTTTCTTCTATAAATAAAGAGACAGAAGACTTGCTAAAAAACTATTCCTAATTAACACAAGTTAATATCAACTCTTTTAAAGCTTGCTGACATTAAACAAAAATTATGTTTGCTCTTCTTCTGCAGCAAATGAAAAATAAAATCATTTGCTGTGATTCAGTAAGGGAGAGGAAGTGTAGGAAAAACCCAATAGATCTGTAGGAGATCTTTGAACAAGCAATTACAAAAAATGCACTAAACTCCTGGTAGTTCTGGAAAACAAACATATATTTAGAGTAGCAGATGACTAACCAGTTACTCTTCTTTTGGAAAATCAGTCCAATGGCTTTCCAGACCACAGCCAATAAACTAAAAAACAGAAGGATGATACTGAGCAAACCCTGGGAGCCTAATTAAAGTAAGTCATGAAGAATGGGGAAAGCTGCTCTTTTCACAGAAAAAAATCTGTGCCAGGTTTTGAGAGTGGATGATTTGAAAGTCTGAGATGCTGATACTACGATTACAAACAGATAATCAGTTACTGCCATCTACAGAGCTGATCTCACAGCTCCACATTGATGAGGAAGTTTTGTGTATTTAGTGTTACAGGAGTTGTCTGCACGTCAGATCTTCTTCTGTCTAATACCAGAGGGAATCTTACCACTGACTTTAACAAATGCAGAAACATTGTGACAAATTTATGACCCGTTAGTTTGGTCCTGCACCAGAGAGTTAACCTGCCATATTATTATTTCTCTGCCAGAGACCATTGGAGAAAGCTAAAAAGTACTTTTGACATGTATATATATATATATGTTTTAATTTAATAAAGGACTAGCTGAAGTTGAAAGACCTTTCTTCTTTCTTCCACACAGTTTTTCTTCAGTCTTAACTATTTTTTTAAAATAATCTACAAATCATGTTTACAAACAACATGTTCTAAAAATATCCACACATGTATCCACACAAGTGAAATTTGCTTGAATTTTTCAGAGAGCCTGAAACAACAGCTCTACTGATTAGGTGTTTGTGTCAGCAGTAGTGACAATAACATCAATATCATTATTAGAGCTCACTACAGCACACAAGAATGCACTAAGACCTAAATTTACATTTTTTAGTGTTTTAAACAAAAATTTTTGGAGAGGGAAAAATAAGAATATCTTTCTTACAGATGGTATAGAAATAAATTTGGATAATAAGACTGAAGGATCAAAGAGATAGCATAATCATTTTCATTTTCTCAAAGAGGTAGATTTCAATTTTTGTTAAAGTGATTCCAAAAAATATTAAATGCCTGCAACATATTTCCCCAGATGCCTGTAGGATATTGAAATACATGGCACAGAAAGGTAACAATATTTGGAGAGGATCTGTTGGGTTACAGCTATACCTCACAATGGACTTCTCAGAAATGGATGTGCAGAATTTCTTTTCTGTTAGCTATGATCTCTGACTAAAACAGGGTAGGGAAATATACCATAAAACAACGTAGATATTGTTTAGGATACTGGACCTGATGTTGTTGAAAAATACTTTGTGAATTTAAGTTGCAGAGCAAAGCACTCTTGTATTTCTGCCTCTAGCCAAGAAAATGCACTTCAGACCTACAGAGGGGTAGAAGCAATTAGCAGTTCTTTCAGAGGCTACCACAGAGGCCCCTGACAGCACAGAAGAGCCCCACACATCACTGAACTGAGCTGTGGAAGAGGCAGGGGGATGGAGGGCTTCATTTCCCCTAACATCCATTTGTAACTGCTTTTCACAGAATACCTTGTGTTGGAAGTCATCTTAAAGATCACCTTGTTCCTATCCCACTACCTCAGACAAGGACACTTTCCACTAACTAGGCTGCTCAGAGCCCAATCCAGCCTGGCCTTGAACACTTCCATGGATTGCCACTTCCGGGGACCTTCGCATGACCAAACCCAACAGCAATATAATTTCTTCCCAAAATTGGGCGATATTTGCACACTGAAGAAAAACAGCATGAAAGATATGTGTACCAGCACCACCTAGTGATGTCTGCCAAATCATGGGTTCCTTGATATTCAGAACCCAGAAGAAAGCTCCCCAGCTGTATGCACGCCTCTACCTGCACGCCCATGAACACCATCAATGGTCTTTGAGATGTCTTTGGATTTTGTGTCTTAATCTAATTTTTATACGCTAAAAGCTTGCATGTTATCAATTAAGATCTTTCATCAGAATACAGGAAAAAATATCTGAACTTACTGAAAAATATGTGATTGATGAGCACAACTTGAAGAGGTGTAGCATTGTACTATCTCAACAGTTTAAAGGTGTTGGTTGTGATCCCCAGAGGATTTTGCCTAGAAGCCAGTTGTTGAAACATTTATTCACAAGTAATTAATTAGTAAAAGCCTGATGACATTGAAAGATGTCTCAAGTTTGTGAAGACCTTGAACACTCACACTTACCAACAATAAACTTTTGGACTTTGAGTCACTTGAGTTTTTTGTTATAAGAGCAGTTGTTTTATCATCTGGAGCAACCTTAATTTATTTTTGTCCAGCAGTGATATTACATGAAAAGAATACAGGGTACGATAAAAAATATATGAAATATTTAAAAGCATTTTCTCGTAAAAACCAAAAGTCACTGTATTCCACATTTCAGAAGGTTCAGTAGACATGATGCCAACAGAAGAAGTAACCTCTGTTAGGTCAGAGCTGATACAGCAAAGCACACATTGCAAGCAGAATGCTTCTGAGTACTTAGTGTAATATATTCATGATTCCCTCAGCTGGCCTGAGGAATGATGAAGAGCAAGGCTGTATCTAACTGTTCACCCCACCCAGGTTTGTTCTGCTGTGGAACACAGGTTCTCTTCTTTCAAAGAAATGAGCAGGAAAGGGAGGCAAATAGTGGAGTTACCCTAACTTTTCCTCTCCTATGCAGTGGGCGCTATTATTATTACTGTTGTTATCATCGTTGCTGTTGCCATTCAGATGGGAAGAAGTGAATTTCACTTTTGTACCTTTGGCAGTGCGGCATTTCTCCCCAGATACCTGCAAACCTTGGGAGGCAAAGTATCACTACATGCCTAATTATTAGCTGTGCATCTAGCCACTTTTGAAGACTTGAGAATGGGATAGGTGGACAAGGCCAGGCTGGATGAGGCTCTGACCAGCCTGGTCTAATGGAAGGTGTCTCTGCCCAGGGCATGAAGGGATGATAACTGGATGGTCTTTAAGGTCCCTTCCAACCCAAACCATGCCAGGATTGTATCTCTGCACCAGGGAGAAGAGATTCAGCAAAGTATGGCACTAGATACCTACATACAGTCTTTTTCAACAACAAAGAGGACAGCCTTTGGGATGTTTAACTTTTTTACCCATTTTTTCTTTAAAAGTAACTTGAAACCAGATGGTATCATAAAGATAAAAGAAGCTCCATTAAGTACCAGCAGAGATGCTATTAGTATGCTAATGGCCAGATGTTTTCTTAAAGAAGAGATAAAAGATATAAAAGGTGTCAGGAGAATAAATAGATCCTTTATTTTTTAATGTAGAATCCAACATAGAAATGACCAATAGGATAAAGCAATTCAGCAAAAGAAGAAGTTTAAAAAGTCGTTTTAGAAGTCTTGGCAACATTGACTTGGGAATTTAAAAAAGTTCCTGTTAAAAGTTTCTTTAATAGTCGTGTAAACTGGTATCCCTGAAAGAAGAAGAGATGTTAGCTAGATAATGACTTTTCACAATATAGCTATGATCAAAAATTACACGAAATAAAACCTTTTCAAGAAAGATAAAATGCCACAATACTTCACATATGTTCAATCAGTAGAAAACAAATCTGGTCACAAATATCTTAAACCAGCTACTTAATTTATGAATAATGTTACAAGTAGGCCTTTTAAAAAAGAAGTTCTTTAAGAAACATATGCATTTATTTTAGTTTAGATATGTCAGAAAGCCCCAATTACATCCATATGTCAAGTCCTGAAATACTGCCTGATCTTTTGCTTTGTTCTTTTTAAATTATTTTTATTCAGGCCTGAACTTGAGAAAAGTCTTATTACTACAAAAAAAAGTCTCCTATCTACAAGGTGGTAACTGTATCAAGATGAAAATACTCAGAGGATGTATAGGTTAAAGCCCATAGCATTATTACATTGTATGAAAAAAAAAAGTGTGGGGTTTTTTTCTTCTTTAGTAAGGAAGAAAGTCCTTTTAACCAAGTGTGTTTTGCCATGTAGCTGCCTGGCTTTGATTCTTTCATATAGAGGGACAGAAGCTCATGTGTTTTACTCTGTCCAGGTTGAAAATTCAAAACTAAAATATTTGACGTCCTTTGGAGAGCTTTAAGGAGGGTTGCTTTAAGACAGCCAAGGGAAACAACATTGGCTGAGTACTCAGTCAAACTGTGCTGCCACCCTTACTCTGCTTCTGGCCTGCAGGAATACTTCAGTAAGCATCTATAGTTCAAGTTAGCTGTCTGGAAGTTAAAGATAATTATACCAATTTCTTCTAGGAGTAATCTGAGATTCATGTGCAGAAAGCCCTGTATGAAAAGTGATCTTACTAGGTATATGCAATTGCTCAAATTAAGCTTGTCAATTAGATGTGAACACATTGATTTTTCAGTTCAGCAAATAAACAGCTCTAATGCGAGTGTACTTGTGGTGTGGCATTAACAGTAGGGAAAAAAAATTAAAGGAAGAAAAGGATCCAAGCCCCACTAATTGTGGAGCTTAATGACTTAGTGTACTTTAGATAAGATTATGTTTGTGGGCCTCAGAGGACAAGAAAGGACATAGCCATACAGCTTGGGAAAAGAAAGAGGTTTAGCTGTGGTTTATCTGATTTGCAGTGTGCAGTTTCTCTTTGAAGCAGAAGAGGAAATACAGAATTTTCCAGTCAAATTTTCAGATAAGTTGCATATTTCTGAAGTCTAGAAATTAATCTTACCTATTCAAAAGAGGTCAGGTAACAGAAGTTTTGTAGAAATGCAAACAGCTAGAAGAACAGAAATAGAAACTTGTTGACAGGATAGAGGACATACAGTTTAGAAAGAGCCATGTGGTGAAGGTCGAGGTCCTATGATAAATTTATAAATGTGGGTCTATTAGGAAAATGTCAATCTGATATTAGTTTCTGCATCCCAGTTAAAGACTCCAAATTAACCACATAATTGGACCAGATGAAATGCATCTGAGAGTGCTGAGGGAACTGAACAATATCACCTCAAAAACTACAAAATGGAGGATCTTGGAAATACTAAGTCTCACTTTCGTCTCTGGGAAGGTTGTGAAGCAAAACCTCCCGAAACCCACATCCAGGCCTTTGAAGAACAGTAAAATGACTGCAAATAGTCACCATAGACAGACCAAAGGCAAGTTGTGCCTTTTACAGTGAGACAACTAGGTTTGCAGGTGATGTGAGACAAGTGGACATAATTTCCCTTGATTGTAACAAGGTTTTAATCAGACATTCTATACTATTATTTAATTCAGAAGTCTAAAATCTAGTCAATATACTAAATGTATTGAATACAAAACGCGTAACCAAATGATTGGACTGGCAGGTTCAGTGAAATCCCACTGGTAGCCAGTTGTGAATGACATTTCCCCTGGGATCAGTATTGCTTTGATGTATTTTCCTGGAAGTAATGACTTGGAGTTTGACATGAGTGTGCCAAAGCCAGATTCAAACCAAGGAGGAATGAAAACTTGCTGGGCAGAGCAAGGCTGGTTTTTTGGGGGATCTTAACATGCTGGAGAAATAGACTGCCACAAAGCTCACTGATTTTAGCCAAATATAAACTATGTGATGCAGAATAAGCCCATGTATAAAAAAGTCTGAGGGCTGGCTGACCAGAAAGCCGCTTTGCAGACCGTGAGATGGAGGTCCTCACGCTGAACAAGTTGAACCAGCTGGCAGCATGCCTCTGCAGCAATGAGGGCTTACCCACACACTGCTTTAATGTCATAGCTAGTACATTGACGTTATTTCCTCTCTTTGGCCATTGTATGGACACATGGGAAGTGTTATGTTTGGGTTTGGACTCAGCACTGTGAGAAAGTCGCCTACATACTGGAGGGAATCCAAAGAAGCACCAGCAATGATGGCTGGGGATGCATGAGGGGAGACTAAGGGAATTAGATTCACTAGGACCAGAAAGGAGAAGGCTGAAGGGGTTTTCTAGCCTGGGCATTCCTATTCAATTGGGTGCAATGTTTAGTGTCTGTGTTTTACTGATGCAGTCATCCAGAACCATCTGGACACAATCCTGTGCAATGTGTTCCAGGAAAACCCTGCTGGATCAGGGAGGTTCAGCCACATGACCCTACTGTGGTCCTTTCCAACCTTAACCATTCTGTGATTCTATGATTCATAGACAGGCCTAGACTTATTCTTGGGTTTCTCTTTGAACTGAACTCTAGCTCAAAACATTTTGCTCTCTGCCACCAGCAGTATAATGCTGTTCACTGAGTAAGAGTTTCCCTAGATCCTGTCTGAATAGACCCTTAACTCATCTGATTCTTTAACACTTACAAGTGTTCAACTTCCACTTTCTTTTCCACTTGCAGCTCCATAGAGTCTGCCACTTACACCACATTCCTGACTTTCCTTTGTTTGCCGGTGGGCATCATGACCCACTTAGTGCATTATTTTTCAAAAAAAAGTGGTTTGCTTTTCTCTTCTGCTGCCCTGCAAATCTCCAGACACTGGAATTAGAAGAAAAACTCTGATTCCATCATAATGGGAATTATGAATATGCAAGTATTTACTGGAAGTTTGGATGTTTGATTTTTTTCTTAAATTTTAGCTGAAAGAAGATTAGAAAAGAAAAGTTTCTCCAAAACAAACATAAAAACAAACCATTGGGAATAGGAGCTGCAGTTATACAGCTAAACTTGCCATATTTTCCTCATGGAGTCTTAAGTCTGCAAGCCTAAAATGAAAATTGTTCTTAAACCATGCTGCAAGGTTCAGTGTTGCAGAGGTCTAGTGGAAGTCTGCCATATTTTCTGAACCCCAAGGAGATTAAGAGCTGCAAGGCTAAAATGAAAATATGTTCTCAATTCATCCTGAGGATTCAGCATCATAGGGGACCAGCTGATGAGTGCTTCATTGTGGATTTCCTTCCCTCCTAGAATTTGAGAATGATAAACTTATGCTGACAGAAATCAAATCTACTCCTCCAAAAAATGCTACTAATAAAACTCAAGGAATCACAGACAGGGGAAGCTCAATAAAATCTAGATTGTTGCAGGTTATTTGTCAATAAAGTATGAAAATGAGGACAGAATTAAGAAAATAAATTTCCTCTTTCACTTTCCTCGGTATAAATTGCAAATGGCAAAATTGATGACCAGTGCAAGTGATAACAAATTTGGCCCAAGGAGGATTAATTAGAAACTCATGTTAAAACACTCTTTTCAATATGCCTGCAGCTGCAAATCTCTCCTCTACAGTGCAGAATCCAATTGCACATTCCGCACTGAGAATACCACCCAAAACCCATTCTGCAAGGAAAATGGTCCAGCACAAAGACCTTTTATTTCAGATGATTTTCTTTATCTGTGGAACTACTGTTGGCTTCAATTTCTCATGTGGAAGTGAGGAGTAAAATATTACTAAATGAAAACACAGTGTAATCAGTAAAGAGAAATTTTACTTCATCTTATTTTATTAATAAAACATAAACTACTTTTTAATGTTTTCTGCCTTTATAAAAACATCTCTTACCGCAAAGACACATTACAGGTTAGTACACAGGTAAGTACGTAGCTAAGTGTTCAGTAAGTGCCTTTCTTATAAAGTAATTACTTCTATAGTTTTTTAATAATATTACTCAGATTGGTTTAAATAGAGAGATGGAATAAAATATTCCAGTTGAAAATACTTCAGTCAGTACCTGAAGCAAAAATTTCTGGAGACTGCTAGACAGGAACTTCAGCCCAAACTACTAATTTTTTTTATTGATTATTTTTTATGAGAATTCAGCATTTTCAGTCCTGTGCTAAAGTACCTGGAGTCTTTTGGTACTTGCTTGGAGGAAAGAGCACTCAGGTAGTTACTTTGAATTAAAACACCCATTCAACAAGGAAGCATGTAAAATGCATTTGGCTAAATTAGCGAGTACTGCAGTGTCTCTACAGTGTGAGGGAAGATAGATCCTGACCTACAAAGCATTTCAATCAACAGAGGTCTTTCTATTAACTTAATCCACTTTAGATATGTCTAGTGGTCCATTATCTCTGTATCCGTGTAAAAATGAGTTATTCTCACATCTAAATCTTCTTTGGTTTTAACATGACTTAGGCATATGTTTAAACTTAAGCAAAACCCTAAGTGGTTTCAATATAGGGAAGATGAATTGTGGGCCTTTAATGAAGGGAGAAGCTTATAAATTAGTATGAACACAACTTCTGCATGGAGAAATAATTCCCTGATGCTATGGATAGCTAAAATGTGGTATAAAACAAATCCCAGTTTGGAAGGAGCTCTTATTGTGTTCTATCTTCCTGTGTTTATTTTTAATAGCTTGGAAGTTCTCCTGGAAAGAGGATCTTCTGATTCTCACTGATTCTCAGACTCCTGCGTAGTCCAGGTGCATTGTGACATCCTACTGCTTCCTGTTTACTATCACCACATTTTTAAAATTCTTCTTGCAGACAGACGACCCTGTACTGATTGGCAAACTGAAACATTGATTGTGATGTCAGTGCCTGTTGTCTTTGGAAATGAATAGTTTCAACTGAAACCCTATATGTAAATAAATCATATTTAATACAATAGCTTCAGTATACCAATGGGTTATTTAAAAAAAAAAAAAGTATGCAATTTGCCTGTTGTTTGGGGTTTTTTAAGGAGTTAATAAATTTTTTGAAGCCTTCCACATTGAATTAGGAAAAAAATGTTCCAAACCTTGTCTCTTTGCTGTTACTAAACAAAGAAATGGCACTGCACTATTTACACAGTCCTTGCATTTCTTTGTTTTCTGGGCTGTCTGTTGCAGGGAAGGCTGCAAGTACTTTTTCTGTGATGAGAATGACCACCAAGACTCATCAGCAGATTAATGTTAAGCCAGGATGACACAGAGCTTACACAGTTCCAGAAGATTTTGATAGCATAAAATGAGTCTGACCTTTTTTGCAATGCAGAGGAAACTTCATCATAAGCATTGTCTTATTCAACTCAACAGTATGGAAAAGTTTTAAAGAGCAGCTGTAATCTCCACTGGAAAACCAGTGTTTTACAGAAAGGTTGTACCATTTCATCTGGGCATTGTAAGAAATATGTTTATTTATCATTTCAGTTATCTAAGTAACTATGAAACCACCTAAAATATGTCTCCATATTTCATTTGGAATTAAACAGAACAATTATCAAAGTTATTTATCTGTATTTTAGAAGGTAGTCCAGCATCAACTTTACACTAAGTATTCACAAAGCTTTAAATTTTCTCTTTTCTGATTTTGAGATACGGACATTTAAAGAAGGTTGTATTGGTCAGCTTGTCAAACGAAATTTTTTTCTGAAATTTAGGAGCGGGGAAGAACAGAGTAAACACAACATTGAATTCAGTATCTAAAGGTTACTTTTGTCTATCTCTACCCTTTTGCTTCAAAATACCAAGGCAAATTAACTGTCACACAATCCTGTGAAGTTAGTTCTTGGAATGGAGGATATAAAAGATAGAAACCTCACCTCAAATAAATCTGTTTAGTTTCACTGATTTCAGATTGACTGAGCTAATTTATAATAGGTGCAGTTCTGCCCCAGAGATATAGCCAAAGGTAAACAAAGGTAAATACAACCTTATCACCTGGAACTCAGGCAAATTAAAGTTCTTCTACTTATCTACTCCTCTGCTCCAAGCAGAAGATTTTCCTCACTTTTTTCACTATATATACATATCACTTTTTCCTAAATAATCAACTCTATGGTATCAAATTTGCAATACAGTTTTATTAGAAAGAAACGGGTAGATAATGCAGAACAAGATTGAACCTAATGACTGATTTGTTTTATCAAAAGTTCAGTCATGGATGAATGCACTCAAATGGTCCCATAGCCTTCTATTTATTTGGTAGTATGTGACATTTTAGTGGAGAGGGAACATGATGGCGTAATGCACCTAAAGAATGACTTCACAGCTGAGGGTCAGAGCTGTGGATGTAGTGATATGGTCTGACACCACTGCAGCTGTCATGAAGTCATTTCAATGTATGCTGGCCTGGCATATTAGGAAAGGGGAAAAAATTAAGAAGAATACTGAAAATAACATTTCTGATTCAGCAAAATAGGACCAGAACCCACAGCAAGCAGTGGTTCCACACAGGACTTCATCATTTGGTAATAATTCAGTGGCCTAAGGGTAGGAAACCAGGCACACTCAAAAGTGTTGGTAGCGCCATTGCCACAAATGCCAAATTTACCCTGAATCATTGAGAGGACATCCCCAAGGAGCCCCAGTTCAGCAAGTGTGTGCTCAGATCGTGTCTAATCCACTGGAGAAGCATTGAGTTCAACACAAAACACATCAGTCATGGTTATTTTAATTCAAAAGTGCACAGTGAGGAAAAGTGGTGTTACCGCTGACCTTGATTTGCATAATTTATACTTGTTAAAGTGGACCCGTCAATATGGTCGGGTCCAGAAGCAACGGATTCCCCCTGTTCTGAGTTCTGCAGCCATTTGTCAGTAAATCTGGCAGTCTGCTGCCCATATCATCACTGCTGCTAGCTCAGGGCTGCAGTTCCTACCAAAGAAATGAGGGACATGGGCTCAATTTCCTCATGAGTGGGATTAAAACTGCATTTCTTCAGGTCAATGCCCTGGTCACTTGCCTAACAGGCTTGCAGTGGAAAAATAAGGTGGAGGGCAGCTCTAGATGCTTTCCGTGAAAGCTGGGAAGCTGTTGAGCAAGGAACACAAAAGTCATAAGCCAAAGATCCAATGGGGTGAAGCAGAAAATTAGGGAAATCCTGGATTTTGCTCTGCACTGATTTATCTGTGCACTTTGCATAATTGTGGTGGGGTAAGATGTCTGATATTAGGAATAGAAATCAAATCCATTAGACAGAGTCAAATCTGTTTAGTCTTACTTACTGCAAAATTTGACTATCCTGAAGATGTTAAGAACTTTATGAGAGAGGATTTGTGGTGTTTTTTTCCTTTTTTCCCCATTTATTTATTTTCCATAAGCAGGAACTGGATAACTGTGAAAACATAAAGTAGGGATGTTAAAGGCCACTAACTGAATAATCAGCCGTGTCTCCTTACGTGGATGTTCACTCCCATTCATATTACAGAACACATGAATTACTATTGGAAAAGTTTATTATTGTAGAAGGTAATGAAACTATAAACCTGCAAGCTGTTAGGATTCCTGGACCAAAAAAGGACTCAAGTGACTGTCACTTTGACTCTGCCACAAAACAGGCCAAACCTTTGTCTTTTAGAGTATTTATCTGATTATACCACAGGTATTTACAAACCTGAACCTACTGATTATAAAATGGTAACATTTATTTAAAATTCTAATGAAAAATCTTAATGAGAAATTGTGTCTCATTCTCATTTAATTTATACACAATTTAAAAGTTCTTTCTTCCTGCCGAACACCATTACAGCTTATTTCAAATAAAAATGCAATTGACTGGAACATTAGATTTTTATTTACACTAGGTTAGAATTGGTGTGTTCCTTCTGCTAAAATCATCATTTAAAAAGAAAAGGAAGCAGTCTACTTTTCATTCTACTAAGTTCTATTATATTTCTAAGAGTTTTATTTGCTTCACTGAAAGTGCAGCTGATTCAGGCAGAGATGTTTCTGCAGGAGTTCAGAGATCAGAGTCCTTGTTTTGGATGTGTCAAGATTTTATTCCAGAACACTTGGGCTTTGTAACTGCTTGTTGAAGATCTTTTACACAATGAAGGCATAACTGTTAACAGAAAGAAAAACACAGAAAGGAGATAAGTTTATTATCAAATTAGGTAACAGAATACAGATATTCACTGTTGGGAAATACTGCTGCAAGAACACATAACAAAACTTATGGGCTGAAGAGTCATCTCTTTCTTGACAAATTATTATTTAGTTCTGTTTTCAAGGTTTATATAAGCATTAGTGTATCAGTACCTGCATAACCTTTCTCTGTGCATTCCTGCAGTTGGTACACCAGGACACTTAGTGGGTTGTGTTCCAGCAATGGCAGTCCAGACAAGAAGAGTCTTGGAACAGTCCTGTAGTCTTTCAGCTCAGGCTGTTTCTAGTAGGGGTGATTTTTGCACTTCACAAAGACATCCCACAAGTCACAAGCCCTCAGGGACCCAATTCATTTAAGAAACTGAGTAAGGTTTCAATCTAAGATGCTGTCACACACATGAAGGATCTTCTTAATTTCACCTTCAAAACCGCTTCAACTCAAGTTCAGACTGGGTCAGAGGGGAGGAAAGAATCTTATTTTTTTGTTCTGACTTCATTTGCCCTCCCTGACTCTGTCCCGACAATACAATCAGGCTTTCAGCAAGGTCTCGGTTCCATTTCACTGGAGAAGTCAAGGACTGAAAACAAAGACCAGACTAACTTTTCCCCTTTGGTTGTCCATTCCATATCTGTGCCATAACACAACAGCCAGGAAGAAGATCTACCACTTTTATTTGCATCTTTCTATGAAAAAACAAATAATCTTGTTTTCCTGTTATAAAGTACCAAATTAACTTCAGAGTAGTGTGAGACAAACTTTTGGAAACTACTTTCCTAACAACACTTCTGTTCTCACAACCTGTGTAAACATATAACATTCTGAAAATAATATATGTGATATTAAAGTATAATATATAACATGGAACAGGTAGGCCATGATTTGAGGGGGCTAATCAGCTACATATCCTTCACAGAACACAGCATAACAGTCAGTTGTAAAAGTGAGTTGGGAAGAGAGGAAAGGAAGAATCTTCCAGCTTCAATAGTCTTCAAAGACAAAAATGTCTATAAATCTTTCAAACCTGTAAAAACAGTCGTCTACTATTGTAGTCATTAATCAGATAAAACATTATCACTGAAACTTATGTCCAGCTTCCTTTCCTCTAGACATTTGTTATGTCTTCACAACATAGTAAGTAAGTAGGTTTTAAATGCATTAAAATATGTAAACTAAATAAAATAAATCTAATCTTATTTGATAGGCTTTATCAGCACTGCAGGTGACATTCACAGACCTGTTCAGGTCCCACGTTCAGCCATGTAACAGAATGATTCCATGTAAGCACTGACTCGTTTTTGAAAGGAGATATGAAACTTTTGAGTCAATATACTTTAAAAATGCCCACAAGTATTCTGGAAACATATTTAACAAGGCAAAGCCTGATGGTTTGCTTCCTTAGAGTCTCAGCATTTCGTGATGCAGTTATGTTATTTTGAGGAATAAAGTAGGAAAAGACAGACTGACTGAGGACTATTTAATGGTTATAGCAATGCATGCAAATGGTTATGGCAACATCTGATTGGCCAGTGGATAGATCTTTCTTACCTGATCCCTTTTCTGTTATCTCTTCCACACTGCAGGAGTGCTTAGGTTGTAGCTCCAAAGTACACACACGGATCATGGAGAAGTGCAAGAGCACAGCAAACATCAGGTGCCGTGCAGCCTCAGTTTCAGGTATGTGAGTAATTCCCAACAAAAGCCTCTAGAAACACTCTGAGTGTTCACCTTTAATGAAAAGTTCCTTAACGTTGATAAAAGACTCAGAAGGGATGTAATAAGCAGAGAATGAGCATTTCAGGAAGGCTTAAGATTATACAGGAAGGTGACCTTCTTCTCAGATGCATATTTCTGCAGAGTGAAGCCTCCGTGCAAGTCATGACTACTTCTTTAGGCTTTTAATCCCTTGTTTTCATGTGTAGCCATAACACAAAAATTTATTAATGCTCAACCATGTGTTCAGGAACACTTTAGCTGTTCTGAAAGAGGGACAATTACATATCCAGCAAATATGAAAATGTGTTTGACAGCCACATTCTTCTGTTCGACCCCTTTCTGTTGTTTAGACCCTACTGGATTTTCAGCTGGATTCCCCAGCTGGTAAGAATTGAGGAAGCCAATGGAAAGAAAAGGGGAAAAAAGTTAAAATTCAAACCTCGCAATAAAATTCAATCCTGGTAAAAATCATAATTAGTTAATTTTTTCTCATCATAAAATAACATTGAAAAGATCTTAGATTTTCAATTTTTACCCAAGTATAATTAGGATGTAATAAACACTAGTGTTATATAGACTCTTTGCTGTTACAGCAACTTTGGTGTAAACCTTTGGTAAAGAGATTGAAGAAGCAAAAGTAATCATGGTACACTTGAAAGCTGCTGTGGTGTTTATTTCTTCCTTGATGAACAGCTGTTATAGCACTTTGCACCATTAAAATAGTTTAGTTAGTCTCTGAAATGTGGAAAGCAATTTCTGAAGGAAATTAATTGCCTCTCTAAAAAGTTTAATGATTTTTTTTCTTATTTTCCATTTCAGAAATACTTTCACCAGCTATACATTGAAGAGCCATTTTTACAGAGTCAAAATTATGTGTTGACAATGACAGGTCACTAAAATTTTGCTTACACAGCAGGATGAACTTCATTGCAATAGTTCAAATTCCTGTTTAAAGTATGCCTCTCTCTGCAGGCAAGAGCGTAATCAAGGCAGTAGTGAGGGGAGAAATCCAACCCTGCCATATGGTTGAAGGAACGTACCCTCCTGAAGAGAAGGGACAGGATGATCAGCACAGCTTTTGTTAAGAGATGAACCCATGAACAATTCATTAGCTGTGTGCTGTGTGTTGATGGATATCTCAAAATCTTATATCCTTAGACTGAAAATACTGGGATGTGCTTTTCTGTATCCAATGGAATCACAGCTCTGACCAGCTTCATTTTAGCAGAAACTTCTGTCTCATGCTTGAAAGAACACTCCTTCCATTTAGCACAGTTCTTGGCAAGTTCACAGCAGTCCTCAAGGTCTATTTTTTAATTATCTGAGCTGTAGCTAACATTTCCCAAGGAACCAAGCTGGAAGAAACACCTGACAAGATAACAAAAACACAGATAAACTAAAGTTCTTATTTGGTTCCATAGTTATTTTTATTACAGTAATGTAGAAGCTCAGTACCAACTTTAGGTATTATGACTTTCTTGTGAAAGGTATTGTACAAATGTATGTCCTTTTCCTAAATGCCTTAGAGATACATACCAAAAAAATCCACGGTGGATGCAGGCAGAAGGACATTTCTGAAGAAAACATTCAGTCACTGCTAGAGTAAATAGTGTCCTTCAAATACCACTGGTATGACTACAAAGTAGTCAGTGATTTTTGTAGATATGTAAACAAATAAATTCCTTTATGGAAAATTCAACATAAGCAAACAATTAGCTTTGCGGTGACACTCCCCCCAAACATGGTAGCAACCATAAATACTGGTTTCCTTTTATTTTTTTAAGAACCAATAAATTAAAAGTGAGAAATAACATTATGGGAAAAACTGAGACATCAATTCAAACTTAAACAGCAAATTAGATTAACAGGAGTAAGTCTATGAAGGGATCTCTGAAAGGACGGGTCTGCTGTCTACCATTAGACTACACACTGTAGTTGAAAACACTCAAACCTTTTACAATAAAATCTATTTGCTATATGTAAATTTCTCTATATTCTTAGTGACCTGAGTAGTTGATTGATTATAATTTTCTAAAATATTTGACTCAATACAGAACTCCACATCCAGGTGTAATTTCTTTCAATAAATCCCTTACTACTGCACCTGTGTGAGTTTTTCTTGTCAGGAAGGCTGCATTGAAAGGGAAGTAGACGCATGGTTGCCTCCCCTCCTCCCCTAACTCTGAGCTCAGCCTGATACTTGTGAACTTTCAGCAAGTCAGGCAGCTACTGATGACTTTTTTTGTAGCAGGTAAATTTTTGGTGCTTCCCACACTTTCTGTACCTAATAAGCTGTCACCTTTGGTCACCCATGATCTTGTCATTAAACCATCTAGATACAGCAATTATAAATTTAGTTGGAAATACTGTTTTCCCTCCAATTAATTTTAATTTCATTATTTCATTTGCTTCCCATTTTTTCCAGTGTTCCATTTCTTCTTCTAAACAGATGCATACAGGGGTTTGTAATCTGTTAAATTTGGCCATTCTCTTTGGTCTGTTGCTGCAGTTGCAACCACGTATTCTCTCAGAGGTTGTCAGGCTGCAGCCTTTGCAGCTGCATGAACTAATTCATTCCCTTTACTGATTTCTGTAGTTCCTTGAGCTGGGCATGACAGTGATTTCATTAGGTATTTGGATTTATTCTAGCAAGTTATATATTTCTTTTCCATTTAATACCTTCTTGCCTGATGATGAGAAAAATCCTAATTCTTCCCATAACTTTCCAATTGCATGACATATCCCAAGGCCCTACGGCACAAAAATTGTTGTCTTTTGATAAAAATTAAAAATGGGGTAGGTTCAAAGGTATACATACAAGAGATGGGAGTAAAGAATTAAATCCTAATACTAACTTTTTAAAAAATTTTGCTTAGTGGAACAATTCTGGGTTTATAGTGTGTTTTTCCCTAGAGTTTTCATATATTATTTTGCAATTGGTTCCCTTCAGTTAAATATGTATCCAGAACTTCAACATACTTAGTACACCAAAAAACCTCTTAATATTCCTCTGACAAAAGGAAGAACTTGTATTCATCAATATAGTCACTATGAAAAGAGAGAGACACAGAGCAATACTCAGTTTTTAAGAGATCCAAACATAGCTGTTGGAATGTGTAAGATATACATTAAATTTCCGTTATCATCAATACAGATATCAGAATAGTCCTGGAATCTAGGGAGCTGAACAGGAACAAGTATATTACTCTATTTCTTATCTATAGGCACATTAGATAATGTAGAACACCTTAGTCAGCCTCGATATTTTAGAGTGCCTAGGATGCTCCAATAGGCTGTCAAATATGGTGTTGGACTTCTGGAAGACCTATTCCTTCTGATGTGGCAGCTGGATAGCAGGTAAGAAGTCACAGAGTATCTATAGTATAACTAGACACCTGTGTTTAGGCAACTGAATCCTACTCTGGGTTTCCTCTTTTGGGAGCTGGATTGCTCTTAAAACTCTGCTGATTACAGTAATAGGTAGGAGTCTGATTATTGAGCTGAATGACACATCTGAGGTGTTTGCTGGAGTGGAATCAGAAACTCTCAAAGTTAAACAGCAGGCTAATGAAAAAACCTCCCTTGATTTTTATCTCCTTGTTTCTTTCCACCTTCAGCAGGACAAGGGTGTCCATTTAACAAATTCAAATTTCCAGAGTTACAAGCAAAGCTACAGTATCAGTTCAGGAGAATTATTTCATCACAATTACATGCTGTGCAGCCGTTTGTGAAAGTGTAAAGTCAGCTTAAAGGAGGGAAATTGATATGTCACCATCTATTGATAGAGGTTCTAATAGAAAGCAAAGGACAAAAGTCAGATTTATGTAAATGCTACTGTTATCCTTTCAGCTAAAAAGTGAAACTGGCACAGCTCTATTTCTTTATACTGGGCAAAATACTCGCATCCCATAAGCAATAGAGAAAAACCCGGTTTAGGAATGACAAAAAAAAAAGAAAATTTCAGAAAGAATATATGTGGATTATTCAATTCATGCAATTTAAAAATTGACAGAATGATACATAAAACTGATAATTTCTATGTATCTCAGTCAGTCAATGCAATTAGATTCCAGATTAATCTTTTTGTCAATTTCTTCGCTGATGCAATGATTTGCTTGTGCCCCACAACTGATTTTCAGTTTGTCTCTGTGGGTTCCTTTAACTTCTTATCTCACCTTGAAAAGCATATTCCTTTGTTAGTCCAGTGAAGCCAAGAGGAATAAATGGCAATGTTAATGGTATACACAACATAACTTTGTCTATAATAAATGCGTATGGCATTAGTGTGCAATTCCTTTTAGCACAGGACCCTGAAAACATTTTTCTCCAGAGAGGTGAAACTCACCCCAGTACGGAACAGCAGAACAATATGTGAAAGTCAATTCAGTTACTATTTCATGACACTCACTTTCCCTGTTAGTCTTGTATACCAAGCAAATATTCTTTTCTATCTGAAGGATGAGAGGCACAAACAACAGGTACTAAAACTTCAGCACATTCATCTGTAAATTTAATGTAAAGCTGCCTTGAGGAAAATGGGTAATCTAGTTCTCTTCCACCCAATCTTATGGCAAGAAAAACTATAATGTTATTCTAAGCAGATGTTTCCCTAAATCATTCTTTAAATGAAGCAGATTTTGCTACTTTTATTGACATTCCTTAGCTAGTCTACCAGAAATGTTTTCCTAATGCCCAATTGAAATTGCTCTGGCTGAATATTAACCCTGTTCTTGTCTTGGATGACAGAATAGGGAATACAGTTATTAAACATGAAAATGTCAATACAAACCTTGAAGGAGCTGTAAATGTTTTGGAACCAAGAGAACAATTTACTAATTTCTATTTTGCAGCTTATCTGAAATGCAAAGTCTGCCTGCAGTAGCTCTTTTCCTGAATTAAATCCATATCTTTCCATATTTCCTCATTTGTCAAGATGTCTGATAATGTTCTGTACCCCTGAAAGATGGCACAAATCTTTTTTGAGGCTGAAGTGCCTCAAGCTCCAAGTTCAAGGGCTTAGTATTATCAAGTAGAGCAGAAGAAATAATTATGTGTATCTAAACATAGATACACACTTAATGCAATGCATGTCAATTATTTCAAATTGAGATACACTGTAGGAGAAGATACCTTTCTCTAAAACTGCTGCCTAACCAGTGGTCCTCTTCTTTATTTTGTTCCACTAAAAATTTCCACCTAAAAATTTGCAATTCTTCTCGCAAACTCTTAAAAAACAAATACATGTTTTACGTTATCCACACTGTAACAAAAAAGCTGAAGTGGAAAAAGTCCCTCAGAAACCAGATGACATTCTAACCCAGTAAGTGTTTTCAACCACTTTTACCTGTTTACCTTAGTAGTTAAATCTCTGTCCTGTTGCTCTACCTTACCGCTCAGAATAATTTAGATTCCTTCTATGTATGTCTTGATTTGCCACTGCTGCTTGATCTGGGACAGTCATTATCTGCTAGCAGACCATCAGCAGCTGACACAGAGGATGACAAAACTCTTCTATAAAGTCCAAAAAGTAATTCTTCCATGTGCAGGCAATAAATATTCTTAACAGCTATTAGATTTATTTGGATCAAGGAATAAAATATAAAGTCAGTTTCAAATATTTTTAACTACTGTAATTAACACTTGCCCTTCACATAAATCTGATATAGACATACTGGTCATAAGCTGGAATTTATATAGGCAAAAGTAATGCAACTCATAATCACTTAAAATGAGATTTATAAAAGTTTTGCACAACTGCTACTGAATACGTGGCATTCATTTTCTAAGGAACATTTCAAACGTCCTTTTAAAAGCCAACCAAAGGTTGTCTTGATATGTCCATTTAATTAGAAGCTGAAAAATGTGATCCTTATGCTGTTGTCAGGAGCATATTGCATGCAGGGATTGAAATACATTTGATTGGCTCCTCAATGTGTAGCTGCACTTCAAGCAACAATTCTGGAGCACAGATAATTGGTGCCCTGCAGCTTTCCCCACTGAAAATCAATTGAATTTCCATTATGTTTCAATTGTCTTGCAGTGGGAAACCTACAGGGTTTCGTTGGCTGGTGGTTTTTTTTATTATTACCTTCCACACTAGAGAATAAAAGTTTTTAATGCTTTTTCCTAGGTAAACTACTTGCAACACAAGAAAGTAATCAATTCAAACAATCTGCTCTGCATGAAACTCCCTTCCCAAAAGGGCAAGTAATCTTCTCCTGTATTGTACTGGTTTTCTCATACTTCTAAGCCGTGCCTCAGTCACGAGATCTGCAGATATTTTTACAATGTATTCTTCACCTAGTACTTCATGTGGAAATTAAACTGAAATCTGCAAGCTGTAGATTGAGATGCAGAAATGCAAATTGAGCTCTGGGTGAGAGCCCGAGACAAGAGGCTGTGAACTGCCAACCTTTGGGATAATAATAAACCCATGAAGATGGTTGCCAGCCACGGGAAGGGACACTGAGAGACGCAGAAGGAGCAGGGAACTGCTGAACTTTTGGATAACAAAGGAGATGAAGACGAGTGACCAGCAAGGTGGATTAGAAATGGAAAGGGAAGGTGGGAGCAGAGGACTGAGGAGGGAGAATGAAACTGGGTTGACTGTGAGGGGGACCTTTGTTGGGGGTCCTTCCTCGGAGGCACCAGCTCCATCAGTTTCTGTGTTACTGAGCAGTGAATAAATTGCTTTATGAAACAAGATATCGGAGATACAGCCATGGGAAATCTGGAATTGAGCCGGTCAGGAAACCAGTGTGAGAGTGAGTGTGGGGTGTGGGGGCAGTCAAGCAGGGACCCGTCGGGTCACTGGAGCTGTCACTGTGAAGGGGCTTCGGTCCCAGCAGTGACAGTCCCTGGCACTGGGAGGGCGACTGCCACCATCTGTGAATGGTCAGACCGAGAAATTTCCTTAACCAAATAACAGCACCAGCTTCTCAGCTGCTTCTTTGTGCAGCCAAGCTGTGTGCCATATAAAAGTGAATGCAGGACAGACTGAAGCAAGGGCTTGTAAGCACCACTTTGTATTTTATTTACAGCAACTACTTTCACCTTTTTAGACCACACAAGACGACATCCACATTGACTCCTCACTCTTCAACTCAAAATGGCCAGCACTGAAGAAAATTCTCATAGTCATCAAGAGAAAGTTGGATGAATGTACTTCTGTGTTATCAAACACAGCTTTACCAAGAAAAAGTATCCATCCATGGTCTTTCCTATTTTAGTGACAGCCTTTGGAAACAAAGCACAGTGATATTTAACTGTCTGGTCAGAGCAAACACGGGTGGCATTTGGGAAATAAAGGAGTAAAGGAAAAACTAGTGCTTTATTAGATCAGATCAATTGAAAGAGAATGTTCTTAAAACAGAGGACTGTGTTATTAACAGCAGTCTCCCATGCCTTATTCTGATGTTGTTAGGTGACCTTAGAAAAGCCAGGGGAAAGGCAAGCATTATTTTAAGCCTCAATCAAGTAACAGAATAAAAGATTTCTGGACAGAGAAAAAATGGTGAATGATCTTGAAATCGAAGTTCCGACAAGTGGTCTACCACCACTTTGCAGCATAAAAAGACACCATCTGTGGCTCTGAAAACTTGACTTAAGATTTTCAAGTTATATTTTGAATGCATTCTTCCTCTGTAATGCTGAAGAGTTAGATAAAACACTTGCTTCCATAAACTTCTTATGTGTGCCAAATTCCTAATTTAATTCAGAAAGTATAACCAATGACATACTAATGGATGCTACATTAATATAGCTATAGAAACAACATTACATTAATTAAAACTTTGTAAATGCTGTAATTAAGATATTCAGTGACAGCTGCCTTTCCTGTCCCTGAGCTTCACCCAGAAGTCTCTCAGCACTACTTATTTTGGAATCGGCAGCTGCATGGATGCAGGAAGAGCCATCTGTTGGTATTTTTTAAATGTTAACTGAGAGATGTCCCAAACAATTGTTCCTAATACTTTAAAAAATTAATTTTTTTTTTAAAGTTATGTCTGACTTTGGCAGGATTTATGTCATTAGCACCTAAAAATGAATGCATCTTTGGTTTCCTGTCTGACTGATGCACTCTCCCAACATAGAATCAAAGCACTACCTTTGCCTTACCTGCACAGGTAAAGCATTTCAAGGTTTTACCCCTGGTCATACTTGAAAAGCTGTATTATCCAGAAGAGACACAATGATCTACAAAAGGTCTACAAAGTCATTCTGTGGATACTTATTCTTCTTCACTATGAAGTCAAGGGGCTTTTTCACTCACATTTGGAATTTCCATGGGTTCAACAGATATAATTTTGATACCAGTCTATGCGACCCTTCTTTCTCTTCTGTAACCTTACTATCTTCTAAACCAGGCTGCCCTTCACATATAGGAAATTCAGAAAGCTACCAAAACTCCTCCATATTAAACTATTTGCTTTCATATTCTAATTTCTTACTTATGTCAGTGGACTGTGGATCTTGCTTGCCAGCACAGCCAACTTACTCCCTCTTCCCCCCAGTCTAGCATTCCTACTCTGTTAATTTAATCCCACAATATTAAGCCATTTCCTTGTGAATAACATTTCTCCCTCTTTGATGTTTACATCCTCCAAACAATCTGTTGCTGTTATCAGACCTGAAGGAATAATGAATTCAGTGAATTACACATTTTTTTCCCTGTGTCAGCAAGCAGATGGTATAATTCTCAAACTCATTCATCATTTGAAATTATATTGGAAGAGCTTTCAGTTTTGCTGCGTGGGAGCTACATGAATGACAGACATGTTGTGCATCCACATTACCAGCTCAGTTAACTCTATGGTTTACTCCCGGGTCCCAGTTCCCCAGTCACCAACATCACAAAAACATTCATATTCTCCTGAAATCTTTGGTAGTATAAATTTACTCTACCCAGAGAAGAAACTTTAACGTAACAACGGGATAGTTTATTTCAACGACAATTTGCAGCAGTCAGTAAGGATAAAGTAGCATCAGGTCTGATATCCTACACCCTACTACTCCACTACAAAAGCAGGCTTTGGCTGCAAACATTTTGAAGTATCTTGAAGTCCCACCCCAGTCTTTCAAACATATACTCAGTACTATGTAAAAACACAATGTTCTGGTAGCCTGCAACTCAGTTGTCTTACTGTTTCAGACACTGCAATTAAAAAACCCACCAAAAATAGTATTTATAGTCCAGGGCCACAGGGAACTCAAAAATAAATCTTCTAAGAAGGTTCAAAATTGAGTTGTACAAGTCATATATGGCAGCACTACTGCTAAATTTAAACAGCTTTGAGCATAGTGGACATGATAGCTTTACAACACTTCACCTTATGTAAAAGTATTTAATATTGTATATGTAGCCAGTAAGCCTGGAACACAAGAATTTTACACTCTTCCAAGGAAATGTTCTGTTTAATTTGATGGTGTAACACCTCAGGTGAAACAAGAGCAACTTACCTGCTTTTGCACTGACAGAAACAGGTTGGGGAAGAACTGGGAGAACAGGCAGAGGTATATGTGATATTTTAGAGTTTTACTGTTCCAGAAGCAAAAGAAAGAGTGCAAGTCTCTACTTTCTAAGGTGACTTCTCAGTCATTGCAACCAGTTAGGAGTATGGCAAAAGATACAGTGGAGCTTTTAAAGAATTTCATTAATAAAATATAAATAAAGTATAAATAAATCACTATGAAACATAACAGTTACTTTGCTTGTCTAAGCGTATCACAGATTGCTTCTAAATCTGATGCCACAGTGTTTATAGCAACCTCTAATTTCTAGCAGTCTGGGGCACTCTAAGACGACATTTTTTTTCAGAGGTGAATGGATAGAATGAAAAAGAGACTGATCATCTCAGATGCCAAATTTTCAGTGCTGACTCCTGTAGTAGAATGTAAACCCATGAATTGTGTAGCAGAGGTTTTCCCTAACAAGCCTGGAAAGATTAGGTCCTCATAGAACAGGACATGCATGAGCCAGTTATAGACTAAGGAACCACTCAAACTTTTGTTATAAAAGAATATATCTCAAATCCAAAGTCAGTGTAGGAGATGCATTACCTGGGACTAACCATCCTGAATCCTTTCCCTAAACAGAATATCTAAGCTCTTTTTCTTAGACAAGCAGAAAGATTTCATTCATTTATTTGAAACTGCTCTTTATGCTCTATTTCATTATTTAGAACAAGTCCTTATCAAGTGCAAAACCAAATCTTTTCTTTCACTGAGGAGTTCGAGTGTGTTTGTCAAGCAGCTAACTGCATAGTTTCATACCATGTAGGAGACTAACATTTCGTCAATATTTCTTTTAGCCAGTGACTTTTTAGTACTAAAGATAAAAACTTTAGTTAAAGAATTAGATTGAGGTATAAACAACTAAATAGGGTTGCAGAATTATGTTAATTCCCTCAAGCTTAGTGAACTAAGCTACTATAAATCATGGAGGCTGACACTGCTTCTCTCATACACGTATTCATGCACCTGTCGTGAGATTAATCTAACTTCTACACTTGAGCTGGCTCTACATAATTAAGGGTAATTTTTAAATACAGTTTTCAGACCTTGTAATTAAGGGTGAATAGGCGACCTATGAAGACGTAGTTCTGTTTATAAGCAAATTGACTGGATTCTTCCGCCTTCCATTAACCTGGAATGTATCAATAACATTGTGATTCAACTACACAGCAATGGAAAAATATTTTCATTATTTCAGTGACTCCTTTCAAAATTATAGATTTCAAAATTATTTTAAAAGTCCTAGGAAGAAATCCTGTAATATATGGTACGTACTTTTTATTAGCAGAGTTACAAAAACTCATAAATGTGACTTCATCAAATAACATGACTTTGGATTAAAACTACTAAATCAATAAACCACCGTGTTAAAAAATAGAAAAATCTCCAGTAAAATTTATGTCAAATAGTTAGCATTGTTTCCATCTAAACAAGCTATCAAATGAACATAACAAACACACCACAACCTTTATGAGCTTCCATTTACATCTGATTTATTCATGTTTAAAAATGGAGTTTCGCAATATAACTCCATTATGCCCTGAAAGGCATTGGTAAGTCAACAATTCATGATAGTAGTAAGAGCAAAACTTTTATTCATTTTTGAGAATTTTTTCCAGGAGTTTTAAAACAGTTTTTAAATTTTCATTTTTGAGACTTTCTGCCCTCTTAGATTAGAAAAGGAAAAAAAATGTCCTTAATAAAAAATGGGGTTTTCCTTGTCAACAGTGGAAAGAGAAGAGAAGATTAAAGGGAAAATTCAGTGCCCAATGAATTAAGGACTTCAGAAAAGTCTGAGGATAAATGTGAACCCACTAATATTTCCACTAGCAGAATCAGAGTATTAGATGTCCACCTATTTGAATATCTTGTTGTAGTAGTCTGGAAGTTAAGTTTGAAGACATTCATAGCAGCAGAAAAAGTGTACAAAATGTCTTTCTACATTTCTACTAAGGAGGCCTTGCCCATGTCAGTAGGGAATGCTTGCATGAGGAGGCTTTTCAGGATTTATATTTTCACACAAATTAATGACACTTTCAGAGGACTAAAACTCCACACCCCATTTCATTGCAGAAACTGATAAATATATGGAACTAAACCTGAAGATCATTTTTGCTTCAAATTCTCCCCTTCTTTCTTCCTCAAAGGAAACTTGAGGACATCAGATCTGATGAAAGAGATTAAATGGGTTTAGTCTTACTTTGCAGAGCAACTGTTAGGGATTCCAGATTGTACTGTTGATATTAAACACATTCCAATGAAACGAAGGTGACAGAATCTTGTCCTTGAGGGATTAATAGATAATTTAAGAATAATTATCCTTCCAATTCACAAGGTTGAAGAAAAAAAAAAACCTTTTAATCAAATAACGAGAGCTTGATTAGATATTTGACAGTGTTCTCTGTTGGTTTAGGCTAGATAGTGCCACGAAGAATCTGTAATAATATAAGATTGCAAAGTAAAACACACTCAAGATCAATATAATCCAGAATTCTGATTTTGATTCTAGTCAGAAGCAGATACTAAGAAAAAGATTCAAGGTATTAAAAGCAGATAGATGGGGGTGGGGGGGAAGCGGCCTCTGCACCCAGCTTCACCCTGGTTTCCAGCAAATAACCCTGGTCCTGCAGCACAACAAGTTCCATACTTTGAGATTCCATCTGGCATGGGGGGACCCACAGTGAGTTTGAAGACAGCACTAAGCTGAGTAGTACAGGTGATAACACTAGAGGGAAGGGATGCCATCCGGAAGGTTCCTGACAGTCTTGAAGAGAAGAACAGTGCTGTGGGAACACTAGATCCCAGTGTCTATGCTACTGATGAAGCTACTAAACAATATTTGTCTCTGTAGACATCCTTAAGGAACTCCACTCCTTACTGGTACCCACTTGGGAACTGAGCCATCGACCATAACTATTAGGATGCAGACTTCCAGCTAATTCCTCAACCTTCTAACAGTCCATCCACCAAACACATATCTTTCCAATTCAGAGGACAAAATGTTGTGGTAGACCATTCCAAAAGCCTTACAGTAATCCAGGTAGATGACTTCTGTAGCTCTTCCCTTGTCCACTGACACAGCACACAGTAGAAGGGCACTAAATTAGTCAGGAATAATCTGCCTGTGGTGAAGCCATGCTGGCTGTCTACAGCCACCTCCTTGTCTCCCATATGGCTTGATATGTTTTCCAGGAGAATCTATTCCATGATCTTACTGGGCACAGAGGTGAAGCTGACTGGCCAGTGGTTCCCAGGGTCCTTCTTTTATCCTTTTAGAAAATGGGCATTCATTTTTCATTTTTTCCTCTGTATGGGGACTTTGCCTGACTGCCATGATTTTTGAAACATGATGGAAAGTGACTTGGCACAACAACATTCACCATTTCCCTCAAGAACTTGTGGTGAATCTCATTATGCCCCATGGACTTGTTTATTTCTCAGGTTTCTTGGGTGATCTTAAATCTAATCTTCATTGGCCTGCAGTAAACACCAGCCTTGAGTTTTCTTTTGCTGGTTTGGCAGCTAATTTTCACCTATAGGTCCTAATGTGTTCATCCCTTGTTTTCAAAGACAGCTCTGTGTAGTCAGTTAATTCATTTTTTTTACATAAAGGGCAAACCTTCTGGCCCCACCTCCACCTTTCTCTCTTGTCCTTTCCAAATAGTTTATATCCACCAATATCACCATCCCGTAGCCTGATTTGTCCTACCACATACCAGTAACTGTGATTAGATGATAGATTTCTAGCTGGACAGTGGCTTTTAACTCCTCCTATTTACTCCTCATGCTGTGTGCATTGGCCCAGAGGCATTTCAGCCAAGCAATTAACACCTTTTTAGAGGAACACACCCTAATTATTTTGAGGCTTTTCACAGGTATTTACCTGTTGGTTTGTAAAACACCAACAGCCCCTAGCTCTTCTCTGTTGCTCAAAACTCCATCCCCTTCTCCATGTAATTCCGGTTTAAATTTCTCTTTAAAAGTGGGATCAGCTTTTTGTGAAAGACCCTGTCACTCCACCCTGCAGGTGAATCCCATCAGCTCTCAACAGACCTGGCTTCTCAAAGGTAGATCCTCGATTGCTGCAGAAGTCAAAACCTTGAGTACGTGACCAGCTATACAGCCAGGCATTCATCTGTTCATCTCCTTCTTCACAAATCCTCTCCTCTGACTGGGAGAATAGAGCAGAACTACCTGTGCTCCAGATTGCTTTAAGACTGCTCTGAGGGACATATCATATAATCTCTTTTGATCGTTCCAAGTTGCCTCATCACAGGATCACTAGACCCTATCTGGAACAGTAGGAACAGGTGATAATTTGTAGGCTTCACCAGGCTTGGCAGCCTCTTGGTGTAACCGTGAATTCAAGCTCCCAGTAGGCTGGAAATTTCTCTAGAGAAATTGTTTGTATAACGAATGGGTGTTTTGTTACCTCTCAGTAAGGGGTCTCCAATTGCTTCTAATAATTTACATACCTTTCTGGTGACACTGGTTCTAATGCAGGTGAGTGTTTGGATCAAATTGTATGGTTGACTTGTCATGTGTCCTATCTGTTTCTTACATGCTCTTCATTCTTAATTCCCAGACCACTGTATCTGTTATACAGGGTCACTCTAGGGGAAAGGTGAAGGTTCTTCCGTCTTGAGCAAAGATGAGGACCCAGTCACTTCATCTCACGATTCACTTGCATCAGTCATCTGCAGGTTGAATTTAAACCTCCCTATTTCTTCAGATGTTCTTTAGTAACATTTCATGAGATTTTCTGTGAAATTATTGCTCTGAGAAAATGTTTAGATTTTTTTGCATCAGCCTTTACAATGGAAACTGTTGCACTAGAAAATTTCATCAGCCCTACTTAATCTAGTTTAAATAATTGATATAGAAATGTTTTGTACAGCTGTGCTAGATTGAATCAGACCCTAACTTACTATACATTCTTTTTTTTACTCTTTAACCATAATTGGTGATATTTACAAGGCAAATCAGCCAACTTATTTGAAACTGCTTGATATATTCACTGGTTTTTTATTCATTGACTTCCTCTCTGTATTTCCATCCGTCTGAAATTTAGTTTTAAATCAAAAGCACTGAGAAAAAAAGCAGTGCACATTTTGATAATTTCCTAAATTTTATCAAGAAAAACATTATGTGCTTCTGAAAGTGTTTGGGCCAAATGCTTTGGGGAAATTTCAGCTGGATTTCTCAGGCTAAAGAAAATCAAACTGCTTGAGTTGTCCACAGTAAATGAAACACCCATCTGAATACTCAAAATGGTGGCTAATGCTACCATTAACATTTCATTTAATGGAGTGCTTAACAAAATCCAAAGGACTTGAGGTTCAAAACTCACACTGCTCTAGGCATCTCTAAATTCTATCAATATATAAATTGCACTGTGAGGTAAACACTTTTTTTTATACGTAGGGAATTAATAGTAAATAGAGAGCCATGTAAAATGCAGGATGCACTGGAGGAAGAGAGGGAGGTGCCCTTGCTTGCTTTTAATTCAAGGTAGCACTGCCTTGACTCTAAATCACTACCAACTTTTTTAACAAGCAGAAAAATTATATAAAACTACTTTTCTTCCTCCTTTGATTGAAGCTAAGATTAGATAGTGCTCAAAAGAGAAAGTGTTTGTCCAAAGCATTGGGTCGCCAACAGAATGTGGGAGAGAGAACTCCATCTGTCATCTTGCTGTAGAGTTTACAGAGCTCATTGCTCACCTTCAGACACTGGCACCGAGGAATATTTAAATCTCATGATCTTCATTTCTTTAGAGCTCAATTACCATCCCTAAAGATGTGTTAAGTCTGATCTTAAATATACATTGGAATAAATGCATAATGATTGTGAGGTCTTTGGACACTATGATAATGAGTTCCATAAAAATATGAAGTCTGCAGGAGTACCTCTGCTATTTTCTCTCCTTACATTCTCCTGAACTTCATTGATAAATATTAATGCTATTTTAATACTTAAACATCTTCCACTGTGTGTTCCTTACACTTTCTCCATTGGCACCTAAGCTTCCCTTAAGAAATTATAATAAATTTCTAAAGACTTCCCCAGCAAATTATCTCAGACCAAGCAAACTATCATTATAACCCATTTTACTGATTCTTCCTCTGTTTTAGTAATATCCTTGATATACCACACAGAGTACAGGTAATTAATATGTGGATCATTCAATGAGAGCTATGCAATTTGCTTAATGTTGTCTTATAACCATTCTATAGCTGAACAGGAAGAAGCGGGAAAACAGAATTATTTCTTCTACACATTCACAATAAAATAATAACACATTCCTTAGAATTTATTAATAGTAATGATTTCTAGCACTGTTCTGCCACTAGGCACATCTTAGACCTTCCAGTCTATGGAATGACCTGAAAAACTATTTCTTTTCCTATCAATTGATTAGTTTTTCACAAGTTTAAAAATTCTTGCCTCTATTTCATAAACATCATTAGAAATGCTAAACCCTGTTTTTCCAGTTTAATGTGAGTCTGTACATAAAAAACTTTTCAAGCTATGTGGATGAGAAATATCTTATTCATGCCTATAGTGTTACAAAGATTTGTAAGAAATGTTTATTTCTTCAAAATTAAGTAATTATGATAGCTCGGCTGTTCAAGGATTTAGCCAAGATTTTCATGAAGCGTTAATTTTGCAATGCAAAAACCCCTACTATAATTACTATTTGTTCTTGAACACTTCTAAATCTCTTTACTCACTCGAATATTCGTTAACACAGCAAGTCTAATATAAATCAAAATAGGAGCTAAATATTATGTGTATTAGAAATATATATAATTGCACTTTTTTATATCATATACTACAATATAGTCTATTCTATGAACTGTGAAAGACTCCTGCACCATTTCCAGCCACCAGCTGGGCAACTTCCCGCATGTCTACAGCTATATCCATATAGATGAATAGCACAGGAACAACTTGTGCTGCATCTTTGTAGCCAAAAATATTTAACTTTTCAATTCAAGCACTAGAACAGGATGCTTTGGAGACTGTTTTCTGATTTCTAAGCCTGTCTCAGTCTCTGTGTCAGACACAGATGTTTCAGTCCAGATTATGCTAAACTATGTGTTTACCAGTAAAGAGTCTCAACAATTTTTCTTAGACTAATTTGATCCAGATTAGTTTATTAATGTAAACACACCAGAAGAATATTTTTAATGTCCTCATAGTTAGTCTGTGAAATTGAAAAATTCAGGGTGCTGAAAAATAATTGAAATTATTAATCGGTCTCAATAATTGGTTCAGAATCAATCTACAAACAAATTTCATCTCTGAATTGTTTAACTCTCCTTGATTATGTTAGAAAGGGCACAAAACTTAATTCTAGAGGAGAAGGAACTAGCCAGGAAACATATCTGTTGTGCATCATCAGTACTGGTTCTATCTGAAATGCAGATAGCAAAGGGCAGATGCCTTCTTCCCTAACTTACTGACAGATATCTCACAGAGCCACTTGTCTTAGGGCAAGCCAGGACTCTCAATACAATATACAAAGATGTGAAAAATTACTAGCCTTGAAGATGTATCAGTGATCTTGATAGTACAAAAAAAAAAAAGAAGGTAAAAGCATAGAATCAGGTCCAAGATAAGAAGCTATGATCAGAGGAAATATGGCCAGGATTTGTTGAATTAATACAAAGTGCAAGAAGCACACTGGTACACAATCTCAGATGAACAGCAACAATTAATAAACAATTAATCTGAACACAGAGGAAACTATTCCCATGCTGATAGCTGGTCATGACATACTGGTTTTGAAGATCTCAGGAGCCAGCAGTGAACTGCAGCAAAACGATGTTGATCTGCATCTGATTCATTTCTGCAATGAATTCGTTATGCGGAGTAGATAACAAATTCACATGCTTTGGAGATTTTTGACTGTCTCACACCTGGTTGTATTACCTGGTATCCAGTAGAGCTAATAAATAAAATCTGCTTAGCTGAATCAATAATAAGATTTGTTAATACAGTTTTTATTTGATTCACTAAAGTGCCTAATATTCTAATAGAATTAGGAATTTCAGCAAAATATGCTGAAGTAAAAATATCTCTAATTAGAAATTATTGGTTTTAAATTTTCACATAAAATAAAAACATAGGAGTGTCTGAAAGGTGAGGATTGACATTTTCCATCTTGTGGTAAAAATGTCAAAACAGTAGAACTTTTCCCAAAAGCATTGCAGTGCCATCATCAGTGGCAACCTTAATGAAGTTAAAGAATCCGACAAACTTCATGCTAACAAGATGGTGAAGGATCTAGAGGGGAAGGCATATGAGGACTGCTGAGAGAAGGAGACTTCTTGTGGTGGCTCAGCCCACCTCTGGGCTGAGAATTAATAAAGATATCCAGTGGGGTGATTTCCCCGCCAATGACAGTGGGTCTGAGGGCGGTCCTGAAGGCGGTGCCATGGGTAGCACCGAGATCTGAAGCCACAACCCTCTGGATGTCACTCTGAAGCTCCGTTCCTCCCCCAATCTAGACGGTTCAGTTATATTTGGTTGCCCATCGGGCCTTATGTTTATGATTATTCATTTCCCCTGTTACATATTCAATTAAGTTCTGGAAAGTTCGTCCTTGTTATAATCCCCATTGGTTCGTTTTAATAAGTCCCTCCTCTTAATCCCTCTGGTTGGATACCTTTCCTGATGTAGTCCTTTCCTACTAGTGTATTCCTTGTATCTCCTTTTTTCCTCCTGCTGTATAAAACCGTAAGTAACCCTGCGCTCTTTGCTACTTGTGTCCATTGCCTCCCTGTTCTCCGGGCTTCCCACCGGGGAATAAAGACCTGGTTACAGATGCTTAGGGACTTTTCCTACTCCTTCTTCCCCCCCGGCTATTGTTATACCGACTGCTGCCAGCCTTTCCCTGAGGCTGTGAGCAGGCTGCTCTCTGCAGAGCGCCTCTCACACGGCTGCGAAGCTTCGAACTCTCCAGTTCTCGGGACACTCGAGCAAGCCGCCTGCTTGGCCAGCCGGGCGGTCAAGCGGTCAGCGGCAGAGACTGAGGGGAGAACTCATCATTGTGTGCAGCTTCTTCACAAGGCTAAGCAGAGGGACAGGCACCAATCTCTTCTCTGTGGTGGCCAGTGACAGAAACCGAGGGAATGGTCTGAAATTGTGTCAGGGGAGGTTTAGGTTGGATATTATGGAAAGGTTCTTCACCCAGAGGGAGGTTGGGCAGTGTAACAGGCTCCCGAGGGAAGGGGTCACAGCACCAAGCCTGACAGAGTTCAAGAAACACTTGGACAATTGTGCCAGGCACATGGTGTGAATTTTGGAGTAGCTCTGTGCAGGGCCAGGAGTTGGACGTTGATGATCCTCGTTGTTGCCTTCCAACTCTGGATGGTCAGGCTATGATTCTCTGAACATGTGATACTACATGTGATGCAGAGAAAGACGTGATACTGCACACAGTACTGATACATAACGCACATGGTATATGTCATCTAGAGATTTCCTCTGTTCTGTTGGGAAGGAGTGCATTATATTCATATACACTTAAATAATGCACTGTCATAAGAGTAGCATAGGCTTTGACACAGTCATTCCAGTCTGCTTGGCTTGTCCTGTATCACACAGGTCACCTTTGGTGCAAATGATCTGAAGGAAACCAATACAAGCAGCAGCACTGAGCTGAGGCAGGACAAATCATTATCAAAAGGTTTTAAGTGCAGCTGAAAGCGCAGATCATTGGATATCTCATGTGGAAACAGCTCAGAGGAAGTTTCCAAATTATAGTCTGGTTGTGCTTCTAAGGGATCTCCAGGATTGAGGATGTTTTTTCTTTTATTGCTACTTATATAAAATGTCATTTAAAGGAGATACAAACAGAGAAATCAATGTTGATAAAGAATATACAAGTGAATAAGAGCTTGAACAAAATACATATAACCCTAGAGCAGAGCTGAGTGCATCCAGGGAATTCTGTAACTAACTGAGCCTGCTCAAAGACAGAATCATACATATCCGTTTGCCTAGACATAGCAGTGACAGATTCTTGAATAAACAGAGAAGAACAGAGGTTGGGATTCCATTAGTAGCTCATTTGAACTCTAGAACTAAAGCAGCCTGCCCTGTTGCAGTGCCGCACCTCAGAGAACTTAAAAATAGGAATTTTTTACCTTGCAGAAGGGCTGAGAAAAAAAATCAGAACGCACGTGGACCGAAAACATAAAATCACCTGAAGTTTGTCACTGTCCTCAGAACAGGTAGCAAAGTTCCAGGATTTAGCTTTCAGGGCAGATTTACCATGAAGGATGGTAATCAGTGGTTTGTAGCACCTCTAATATTATAAATACATATGTAGTATAGTATTTAACTTCCAGCAGGGCACTCACCATGCAACCTTCCTCTCCTCACTACAGAGACATTCTTCCCATGCATCCCAGAATGATGAAATGACACCCATTCTTAAATGTCATTCTGAGAACTGAAATTAGTTTATTTTCAAATACATCAATAGGGCATAAGGAAACAGTTACTTCTTTAGGTCTGAATATAGCCAGATAGAGCCATTTCTGTGTGTAGATTTCATTTTGTTTATGTGACTGTTCTGGGCAAAACAGTCTCAATTCAGGGTGTTTTTCTCTTAGTTATTTTTAGCAAAATATTTAATGATTGATTTTGGTATTGAGAAAAAGAAAACACAATTATTTAAAGAAATACTTAAAACTTTTTTCTTCCTCAAGCTCAGCTTAAGCCAAATTCTTATCCTATCAAAGTCTCAACTTCCCTTACTGTTAAAATGGGTATTAAATTAGAAGCAAAAAAAAAAAAGTACATGAATATCCCATTCAGTTCAAGCAAGGAATTGTTCAAACTTTAGCAGATTGAGCTGACCTGACTTGAAGCTGATGATGTAGTTCTGTAAACCAAAATGGAAGAAAACTTGTTGGATGCAGGCTGAAAGTGCACCATAGAAAAGACTAAAAAAACCCAGTATAATGTCTATTTGAAACAGTTTGCCCAAATAATTGTACTTAATCACTTTTAAAAGCATGAAAATTGACTTCTTTACAATGTATAATGGATATACTAATAGAGTAGAGGGGAACACAACTGGCAAAGTCAGACTTCTTAAGGATGAATCATCTGGAGCAAAATATTTATTATCCACTTTCAACAATTAATCTATTCAAGGTGTTATTAAATGGGTGTGTGAAAGAGCAAAGAGCAAATAAATCACTAAAAACAGTCACTATCGGACAAAAGTGTAAATGGGTAAAACGCAATAAAACACCTTCTACTCCACCAGTGCCTTTATAAAGGCATTTCTGTGTTCCACATGTTTACTGTGGTAGATCCACAAATTATGTTAAGGATGAATGGTTGGAGTCTCCATAAACTCTGTAAGAACATTTTAAACACTTGAACTTTAGAAGATGAAGCGCATTTTCTGTACTTCTAGTGAAAAAAACCATTCTTTTTAAATTTTTATCTTGACTCTATCTGAAAGCAATAAGCAAGAGAGGAAAGCAATTGAAGGAATGACTGTAAGATAAATACAAAATGAAAAATATTTTAATGGCCACGACCAATTTTTCTGTAGATAACATAACTAGGAGCAGAGCAGAAAGAGAAGAGATAGAAACTTACAACACCAAATGGAATCTTTCGAGTGTTGACATAAATAGGTGACATATTTCACAGAACTACCATCTAATGTCACAAGCCCTGAGCTTTTATTTTCTGTCCTTAGAGGATAAAGGTAATTTTTCTTTCATTTTTACAGTCTTCTGCACAGCCTGAGTCCATTCAGAACTAGATGTGGGTTTAATTTTATATCCACTTTCTTCCCTCTGTACCAACACATCCAAAATAATGCAGCAAGCTTTCCATGTTTTTCAGATGACAGAGATATATCTGACTAAGAATCCATTCTTATCTGGGTGCTTATTCTCAACAGACAACCTATATCCATGGCTACATCCTCATAGCTGCTTTCTCTAGTGGGGACACCTAATTCTCCAGCTATGCACTTTTCAAGTGTACGTTGACTTTTTCAGATCTGTGCTCACAACCAGATCCAAGGAGATCTGATGCGTTTCCTTGAGCTTAAAAGCTCAGCATTACAGTATTCCAGCATGGAGTGTCTCAGTGAATTGTGCCTAGTTTTGTCTCAAGGATATACAATACACATCAAAGACATAGATGTGTTAAATTAATGCGCTACCATGATTTCCATCATTAGCTGTGTCCATTAATTAAGTTTGTTGACAAATTAAATACTCTGGCTAGGAAACATAGTACAAATCCCTTTTTAAAAGAAATCTTGTTCTTTACTCAGTGATGCATTGCTTTATTGACTAAAATGTGTTACACTCCAAAGCCTCAATGTTTTCTGCAGGACACAAAGTTCTGGCAAACAGAAAACACAAATTACTTTCATGTTCTGAATTTTTCTCACACTTAGTGACTTGTTTGCTCTTCAGAATGTCCTTCTTAGTAAATATTTTGCTTTTCCTTTCACCCCAAATAACCGCAGAAAAGTGAAATTAGGTTCAATGAACTAACGAACTGAACATCACACAATTCCGTGTTTTTTAAGGTTTCCCTTTTGAGAGTATCAGGTTTTGTTCTATCTATAAATAGATATTTCTATATTCAGTGGTGTAATAACCTCATATTTTCATTTTCTGATGATAATAAGAAATTTAAAGACACAGAAAAGACTTTGGTTGCTTAGAGAGGAACATAAAGTTGTGTTTCAAAGAGAAGAAACAGGAAATCAGAATGTTATAATACCAATGTTCTGAGAAGGGAGATGTTTATATTAATAAACACATGGCTGAATCTGCGTTTTTGAAACCTGTGCAAGAATCCACATCAGTTCTTACCATTCAAAATTCTTCAAAACTAGTTTTTTGAGTTGCAGTCCTAGACAAAAAAATTCAGTGACCTCTTTAGTTTTAAACTATCTGAAATGTTAGTTTGATAAATGCACTACTGAGTTATTTAAAAATCAGTCACTTCATTTATTGTCTTCACTGTAAGAATATCTAAGCAATTAATTCTAAAATAGAGTATCACTGGGATGTATAATACATTGCTATATTAAAATATAAAAGTAGCAAGTAATAAATGAAATACTTAAACTGATAAATTAACTTTTAGAATCAAAAGAGTAACCGTCTTTGAAATTTTATTTATGTTATAAACTCAAACTACATTTTATTACTAATAAATTTTCATAGTCTATGGCTTATCTATGGAACAATAAAATTGTGCAGGGAAACTCTTTCTGAAAGTTACTATGGGTGATAAATACCACTTGTCTAAGAACAATTGAGCACTGCTAGCTAAGAGGAAAGACAACTCCACTGAAGGAACTTATAGAGAAAAGCAAGACTTCAAGAACAGCTGAGTTTTCGATTATATTAGAGGTCCAGAATCTCAAGTGGACTTATTGCTAATTGGAAAGACTCTGGAAAAGAGAGAATGGAAAGATTTGTGGCCTAGAAGTCATGATCTATAGTGAAAGATAGAAGAAGCTCTTTCAACAAGAAGTGTGTAAGAGATGGTCTGTTTAAGGCCTATATTTGTCGTACAGGAGAGCTCTCTTTGATTGCAAATACCTCTTTAATCTAGAAGATAAAGGTCCAAATGAACCCAGGGGCTGAAAGGCAGAAGAAACCTCAGACTACAAAGAAGATGCACTTTTTAAGTAATCAGTAGAACTACTATTTTCAAAAAAAAAAAAAAAAAAAAGAAAAAAAGAGCCTTGTCATGAGCCATAAAGGATTCTATATAATTTGAAAGCTTTCAAAAAAACAGGTTATGCCTCAGAAGTTTCATGCAAGAATTGTGTGAGATTCTTCCTTTTGCTTCTAAATGCTACAGACATGAATCCATCTTAAGGTTTCTTTGGTTTTAATTTTTAAGTAATACAAAATTCCCCTGTAAAATCCTCTTGTTAAAAAGATGTACCTGACTGGTTTAATTTTTTAGAAATGCCCTTTAAATCTTCATTATTCTATCTATTTGCAAATGTAAATTGAAAATATTTTTAAGATAATTCACACAGAGAGATTTAAGATCCTTTACACAAGAATGCTCTGTATTAACACAAATTTAAAATGTTGGCCATGATGGAAATGGAAGTGGAAACAGAACAACTCTTATATATATCAACCAGAACAATTCTTATATTCAAAACAATATTTAAATGCTAAAATGGGTGTTAAGGTCTCACTTTTATTTAACAGATATCCAGACTTTTGTGGCAGAACTGAAACACAAAAGATTTAATTTGTAATGGTTTAGTAAAGTCATCAACCGCAAAACAGGATCTATGGACATGGGTGTTTGGAAAACTGACCCAAAGGATCAGGAGTGGAAAATTGAGACATCCAGTTTTAGTGTAAATTTTCTGCTCCAGTCCTTGAGAAGTTGGAGTACTTGGTGAACACGACTGATAAAAAGAACCGAGACTCTGAAAGCAAAGCGTCGTTCATTTGTACACATAAATATGGAGTGAAGCCTCAATATATATATGCCTTACAAAACAAATATATTTTCTTCTTTGTGTCTCATTTATGAAATAGATGTCCCTATACTTATCTACAGAAAGGCATGCACTTGTGGCTTTGAATCTTCCAAATATTCTATGTGTGTATGAAACAGACAATTCCCTTTTAAAATTACCACCTCAAAGACAATATATCATTACCAAAAAAAAAAAAAAAGTCACTTTAATGCCACCATAATGTCTTTGCAGGATACTTCTTAATCTTGACCTGATCTTCTAAAATCAATAATACCTAAAAGTGAACAGGCACACACGTAATACCACCTATTCACATTGGTTTTCTCCACAAGCTGAATATTGCCACCTTATTATTCTTATGCTAATATAGACTTTATTTGAATTGTTCCAAACAATGTCTAAATCACAGACTAGAATGTACTTTGACCTGGTATTTTTCTGAATGGTACTGCCTGTAATAAGCAATAATATCTGTTACTCATGCTGAGTAGAATTTGGTTGCATCCTTAAAACCTGTGTAATACTATACATTGGTCTTGTTTGTCATTACAGAACTGCACCCAGATCCATTTTAAATAGCATAGAACAGAGAATTTGTCACGATGGAAAACCATAGGCACCAACAATAATCCACTTTTTTGGTTTTTGTTAAAGGACTGCATTTGGTAGGAAGATTGCCTTGATGGTAACATTAGAGATTCAGAACCCAGATTCAATAACTTAAACTAAAGAAGCATTTAAGTTAAACTTGTATGAAACTCGTTCACTGAAATAAATTCTCCTCTGTGTGCAGAGGAGGACCTAGAAAAGTGCAGTAGAAAAACTGAACAGGTGTAGGTGTCTATAAACAGGCAAGGTTTACTTCACTTGATTATATTTTGTAATGTCCTCAGTAATACACTGGTTCAGATGAGAACAGTTCTCACAGACATCAGGGATCATCTTTACCTTGATTTCCTTAAGATCTAGACAAGGTTCACAGGTCATAATCACATATCCATAAAAGAGCTACGGGCTTTAAGGTGCTCAGTACTGCAGTGCCTGAGATGTTCGGAATTTGGGTCTGGCAGCAAAAACCGTAAAGTCAAGGACTATGTTTAATGGACCTTGTTAGGTTCCCTGTTACATTTTGGTAGAATCAGCATTCAAATAGTCTGAAGGGAACCTCAGACTTACCAAAATGACAGCCAAAAGGAAGGACTCCACTGCCGGAAACATGGACTTAAGGAATTGAAAGCTGCTGTTAAACTTCCCTGTGAAACCAGAACATGGACCCTGCAGCCATATCTTTTCTTGGAACCTCTTTTTACTAATATTGCCCTTTCTTCCTTCCTTTCCTTATTCCTTCCTTCCTTCCTTCCTTCCTTCCTGAAGGACTGCCCAGTGTAGAGACTACTGGTAAGGGGAGTGTCCTATTCAGGATGAGTAACCATTTAGAAAATTTTCTATTTTATGTTACTGCATTTAATTTTTTATACCAATAAACACGCCTTCACATCTTTCAGGCCTGACATCTTAGTAGCAGTCAGTTCCAAACAGAATACCCTAATGTACACAAAAATAGGCAGCATTGTGCTGTCATGACATGAGTCAGCAGCTAGTAGTATGCTAATATAATATCATCATTGATTTTCTAAGCTATTCCAGTACAGTACATTTATAATACACGCAACTATTGTCAGAATATGCCAAATCAGCAACATTGCACCAGTTTGATCAAGAAAAATGGAAAAAATTATGAAATTAATAGAATATGCAACAGCAATATATTTAGGCTTTTTAGAATCCAATTAAATGATCTCGCAGCATCTTTCTGTGCCCATACCACAGATCTCAGTCACCTACTTCTTAATAGCTTTTCTTTTCTTATAAGAATTGATTAGCTTATACATGCATTCGTATATCACTGCAATTATAAGACAAATAATTTCCACATTCTGGAATTAATTTGTTCAATGAAGTTGACTTGAAGTTAAAACCACTGGCAGAGATATTTTGCGGTAGTCCCCTAGGATTTCCCTGAATTATTGCTCTTTACTACTGTGGTGGGTTGACCTTACCTGGCTGCCAGCTGCCAAGCCACTCTATTAGATTCCCTCCTGAACAAGACAGAGGGAGAAAATAGAACAAAAAGCTCCTGAGTTGAGAAAAGGACAGCATGATCACTCATCAGTTCCTACCATGGGCAAAACATGCTCATTGGTGAATTAATTTAATGTATTGGCAATTAATAAGAGAGTGGATAATAAGAAAAAAGGAAAAATCTTAAAACACCTTCACCCCACCCCTTCTTTCTTCTCAGGCTGAACATCACTCCCAAATGATGAGAGTTCATCTACCTTCTCCCCCCGAGCAGTCCAAAGTGATGGGGAATGGGATTTGTAGCATTTCATAATCCTTCATGTCTGCTCCTCCTTCCTCTTCAAGCTCTTCCTCTGCTGCAGCATACAGTCCCTCACAAAATTCTCCAACATGGATGCTTCCCAGGGGCCACAGTTCTTCACCTAGTGCTCCAGTGTGGTTCCCTTCTGTGGAATGCATTTCTTCTGGAAAAGACTTTCCATGTGGGTCGCTCCCAGTTCCTCACAGGAGTGTGCTCCAGTGCTGTCCCCACAGTGATGCTTCCTGCAGGGCACATCCACCTGCTCTGGCATGGGGTCGTCCACAGGCTGTAGCATGGGTATCTGCTCCATGGCGTGGTCTTCTTCACAGACTGCAGGGGAATCTTTGCCTGGAGCACCTCCTCTCCCTCCTTCTTCATTGACCTTGGCGTCTGCAGAGTTCTTTCTATGAAATATTAGAAATCAATCACGTACAAGGTGATTCTAGATGCTGTCATCCTGCTTGCCACCAGTACTATCTATTATTTCCTATCCAACAATTTCCAGCTTTGTGGATGTTCAGAATTTCTTCAAAAGATTACACAATTCAGTTATTTTTAATCTCTGTGAAAAATAAAATAAAAAAATAAGCAAAAACTCAAACAAACAAACACAATCCCCACTTCCTGATATTTTAATAATGTCTTCTAGTATTGTGTATGATTAAATATACCATCTCCACATTATTTCTAATTTCATAAATCTCAGTACTAAAGATTTCCAGGGTACTTTTCTTTTTCAGCAGAAGCTGGTTTTCACCTGTATTTTCCTGAGTCTGCTTTTATTTGGTCTATTTTGTCATTTTGGTGGTGGGATCAAAAAAACAAGACACAGGATTAATGACATGGTCAGTGTCAGAGCTGATGCATTTATTTAGCTCTTACTACCATATCACAATTCAAAATTAGAAAAAAATTACTAATATTGACTCAGAGCTAATTGTTATATAGGTAGACTTATTCTTAATTTTCCCATGTGCACTCAGTTACTTCCCAGAGCAGAGGAAGGATCCTATGGTTTGATACCTGTTTCTAAGAGTATCTTTTTGCCTAGTGACTCTTTTATGCAAACCACATTTAAATAAGAATGCAGAGAGCTGTCTTGCATCTAAAGAAGGGAAGCTTCAAGATAAATATCCTTTTGAACTGCTAAGTTCAGGTGTCTGGACAATACACTGGCTATTGTTAATAACTCCCTGATGTAATTAATCCCCTTCACACTCTCTATATAAAGGTCAAACAATCCAGAAGACACAACTCCAGTTTTTTTGGCTAAAGATAATAGGAATTATAGCACCTACGTCTAGCTGTGTTTTCTTCCCCAAAGCCACATGGGAATGAGCAGAACAACTCAGATGCAGAATATCTTGGGGAACTAAACATGGGGTTATGTGGGAATATGTAAAAAGCAGTGCAAAATGCGTCTCCAGTCAGGTAGCACAGAACTGTACTGCCTGGCACTTCTGAACATTTGCCGATTTAGCAATTTATGAAGTTAAACCCTACAGTGGAATTCATTAATTTCTATAATGTAAATTATTTCCTCAGAAGTGTATTTCCCATAAGTGAGATGGTTTTGCTGTGGCCATGAATAAATCAAAAATGAAGTAATCTTTATAGGCAGTGCTAAAAAAACCCCTGACTCTGGGGAAATCTGAACGTAAATAACACAGAAAAGTTTACAGAAAAAACACCACCCAAACTCATTAAAAATACATTTATATTATGGGGAAAAAAAGGACTAAGTGAAAAAAAAATCTGCCTAAGCTTGCATTGCAGATCTGACATTCATTGTATTGATCAAAACCCTGTTTTGTCAGGGAAATGTTTGATAATATGATTTTGACATAAATTCAGTAACCAAGAGGAAAAAGAGAAATCTTTAAGGTCTAACATGCAGTTTTGAGGCTTTAATCAAGAAAAGAATGATGACCAACATTTTCTTGAGTGAGTAATGATTTAAAGTATATTTTTCCCTGTGGACCTATCAAGAGATGCCTTGAAGGGAACCACTAGAAGAAGAAAAATGGTCAGCATTTTCTGAGAGCTCTCTTTTCAGGGTGCTACAAAAGTGGCACTGCAAATCAAGACACCTCAGCTCACTTTTCAAAATCTATCTGTTCATTCTGTACGTATACGTATCTTTATTTGTACATTTGTATAGAAGGAGACAAATAGATTATGTTGCTAATCCTTCGCCTCAAATTAGCTTTCAATTAGCAAGTTTCTGTGAAATTAAATTTTAAAAAAAAAGCAGACAAAAATATTTTATCTTCCTTGGAGATACTTAACTATGCCATTCCTGTTAGTTACATGCCAAGAAGCTCTGGATCTCTAATGGCTCTCAAAAACTGCTTCTTTGGACTTCTGTGGTCACTCCATACATGCCACAGTTCAAAGACTTTAGGTATTGTGTTTGTGCTCAGAAGACTAGACTGGACAAAGAGCAGTAGATGCCTTACATAACACTTCGTTATTTGTAGCTCTCACACAAACTGTGGCCTTATTTCTTCTTTTAGTCAAAAAGGGCAATAACTAGGATTAGAGCATTTTGGAGCAGGGTTTATCTGAGAATGACCATCAATATCTTCCTTCATTAGCCAAAGTCATACTATATACATTTCTCTTTATGTGTACTCAGACAAGTTTTTTCAGGGTAAATAGCGTATTCTTACAGTTTGTACAGTGGTGGAACCTCACTATCTGATGCTATAGTTTTTATCTGCACCTGGAGAAATAAGAGAGATAAATATAATGGCATGTGGAGCAAGACTCACAATACTCTATTATTAAGACAGCCTAGCACTTCTTCTTAGAAGAACCTGTTTCTAATAGGTTATAACTACCTTACATTTGTCAAAGTCAAATTTGTTGTATTTATTATGGCTTGATTTCTTCTGCATGCAGGTGTATTTTGTGGAGGTGCAGAATCCTTTGGGACTTGCTCAAGCATCTGACAATATCAACCAATGACTGAATTCTGTATCACTTGTGTCCCCACACAATGGCTAAGCTCAGGAACACTTCTCTTATAATGGCTTCCCATTAGTCCTCTCCCCTGCCTTTTCACAGTCTAGGTGCACGATTCTCTCTTAATGAACTGTAATATTTCAAGAGTGCCTTGTCCTTTCCTGTGCACTGAATAAAGGAGGAATCTTTAGGAGAAAAATATCATTGTTGTACAAGAATGAATACAGAAAAGAAGGCAAAATTAATTGGCCAAGCAACCTTATTCAATATCCTAACTTCTAAGAGCTTGATGTGTCAATCTCAGTACTATTTTTGCAGACATTATATGCAACCTATTTTATATATGTCTGGTTCTGATTCAATAGTACCTGAAGCCACAAACTAAAGTGAAATGGAGGTCAATCAACTGTATATATTTCATCTCAATTAAGCCACTGTATTTTCCAATAATAGAGGATGAATGTGATTATGTTTTCACATATTTGTCTTTGTAACACTGAAAGAAAAATAATATAATTTGAGAAAGATTTTCACATTACGTGCGGCTGTGAAAAAGTTCAGTTTATTTATGTTTGGTGTTAATTATGAAAAAGTATATAGTAATATTACCCTTAATTAGTGATGTTCTGGCATCAAGCTTTTCAGTTATTACTTCATTTTTGCAGTAATAATGCCTATAAGTGTGGTTTCTAATAGTCGTATATGAAGAAACTATAAAGGGTGTGGGAGAAAAATCAATGAAATAAATATTTACAGAGGATTAAGGTCTGTAAATTATGCATCTTCTAAAGAACATAACTTTCCTGTCAAGCATCCTATTGATTTTCTTAGGCTCTTTAACCCTTCTTCCTCTCTGGTGAAAATATTCTCATGAGAAATAGAATATTGCTAAGTTTCAGAGGTAACTGATGCCTCAGACTATAGCCTTCTTTGGCTCTCCATGGCTGTCAAGGAGAACTTGGAAACACTAAAAAAAAAGTAGTACTGGCAATACTTGTAGTATTCTGAGTGCTTCAAGCATATTCAGTCTTACCAATCCTCCAATCCAAGTACCAAACTTTTTGTATAACCAATAGTCATTAGACACGTGGTGCATGCTTTGAGAAGGTGAGAAAGAAAGTTCTGGACAACATTTACAAATGTATAAACCTCCCAATGGGCCTCACCATTTTCTCGCAGAATAAATTTCCAATGGCAATACTTCTGGGGCACAAAGAGCTCTTACAATGTTGTCCCGGTTTGAGATGTCTAAGCTCTTTACAGTCAACTGATACAGCTGCTTGTTTCCAAAGGAGGAGTCACAGCATCTAGTCAGGAGAGATTATATCTACAAGGTCTGCACAACGCAGTGTTGTATGTATGGGCAGTCTGTGCTTCCATTCATGCCTTCTTTTCTGCCAGTAAGACTCCAGAAATGAATCAATAAATCCCTGTGATCAGTGATGTCTAAGCACATCTTTGGTAAAAGTTTTAAGTTCAACTTTCTTAACCAGTGTTTTGAGCTTCCAGGAAACCAGACAGCCACACCAGCACAGTGCTAAGCCTGACCTAAAGCCCTGTTTAGTATTGCTATCCTATTTACTACTGTTTTGTAGCTTCCACTTCAGAGAAGGTTTGGCTTCAGAGAGTTGAGTCATACCTGCTTGCCAAAGGCAACATCAGCCATCCCTAAACTTCTTTCTCAGTCTAATAATATCAACAAAAACTCACCCCAGACCAATTCACCAGCAGCTAATCTATATATCTGTAGAACAGCTGAGTGATGATTTATATTCCTTGTATCCCAAAGTGAAGAAAAAGTGTATAACAAGCCTAAGTATTTTGTGCAAATTCATATTTGGGGTTTTACTTAGTCTGTACTGAAACTAGAATTGGCACTCTACTTGTCCCCAGCTGCTATGGGGAATTCATGTGCTCTATCAGTATGAAGGTTGAAATTAGCTGCTTTTTATTTCTTCTTGTAAAAGGAGGAGATCTAACTTCACTGGTCACATGAAGATCCACAGGAAAGGTAGAAATCAGTTCTTTAAATTCAGATGTATCTGTGAAATTACGACCCCCGTAGGGGGGTAAACTGAACACCAACACGATTGCTTACCCATGACTTCCCCATAGAATATAAACTCCTGGTCAAATTCAGAGAGTCATAGAATCATAGAATGACTTGGAAGGGACTTTAAAGGTCATCAAGTTCCTATCCCACTCCCTTTCACTAGACCATTCCAGTCCCCTAAGACGCTTTAGCACACCTTCAACCATTAACTCCACACATGCTCAGGATCTCCAGAAAATGTCATCTGTTTGTCTGTAGTGGGGCACTGACATTTGTGTTTCTATTTCTGATAAAATTTTTATCTAGTCAATGTGTCATCCTCCAGATCTGGAGCCATGAAAAAGATCTTTTCTTCTCTGACTAAAACAAACTGCAGCAAATGGGAGAGGATGAAGTCCCCTCTTTTGTGAGAGCAGCCTGTCCCTACATCAAGGTTACAGATATCCCTTAGCCAATGAATCTGCATATGCCTACTATTTCCTTTGGCAATACATGACTAAGAAGATCATGACTCTTGGATAGAAATTTAGTGGAGCTGTGAACACGTACCAAGGAAAGAATAAAATCTTTCTAGTTAGGCTCACAGCAAAAATATGTTCGGGTTCAGTAGCTAATTAATAGTAGAATATATTTAAATACAGTAAGTTGTTGTACATGCTTTGGAATTCAATGAAACCTAATACCCAAAATCAGGCTCTTTTATGTAAACTAATCACTTATGGTTAAGCTCTCTTTGTAACATCTTCACTGCATTGTTCCACAGACAATAAATTGCTACTTTCAGTGCAGACAATATTTCTCAAATCTCACACACCATAAATCTTATTTTCTTCTCTTTCTGCCAGTTTTATTTTAAACAATTGTACTGAAGTGTGCACCACAATTCACATGCCATATATTACCTCCTATCAACAGCTGCTTCCTACTTTCCAGTTTCAGTTTCATATTTATGTATCTTGTCAGCTGGGAAAACAAATACTTTGAAATCTCTTCCAGGCTAAGAGCAGAAGAATATTACATTGGATAACGCTCTCAGTAGTACGTTGGGATTTTTGACATGATTTTTATTGACCGACACCCTCACGGTTGTTAACAATTTTGATAACTAATAATCGATCATATTTCTGAGGCCTAAGGAGACATCTTTACACATTATTACACAGTGTTTACTTTGAAGTACTGCAATTGCTGCTAAAGGCAGCCTATTACATACTGAATTGTTTTTATTAGTTTATGATGGAATGTTCGTGTTTCTTATTTGCATTTCCCTGTTGATTACAATTCTGTATAGTTTGATATTGACCTGAACAATATCCAGAAAATTAATTAGATATATAGAAAAGAACTTCCATTTAAGGACTTAGCAGACTTTAGGGATCACTAGGGAAAAAAGTAAATCACCTCATAGTGATGCCTTAGGATTTAACTTTTATATTTTCAGACCCTGTACTGATTTAGTGTGTAAAACTCAACATAGCCTGTTAGCTACTGTTAGACATAACAAATCCTCTCTAGGCCTGGGCTCAAGGACACTTTGTTGTCCCAGGCCCCGAAATATGTAAACTAAGCCTCTGGGGAGGGGGAAGAAACCTGGGGTAATTACATCATTACCTGAAATTGTAATTGGAGAATTAACCCTGATATGCAAATGGACCAAACTTACAAAGGTGTTAAAAACCTGTGACCCAGCGTCCATCTTGGGTGTAGCCTCTCATAGCTTTTTGAGTGCCAAAGGTGTACCTATTCAAGGCCCTTCAATAAATACCCGCTTTTATTCTCTTAATCTTGTCTAGTCTCTGTTTGCAGGTAGACACTCCAAGGCATCAATAGTTGTTCAGAATTGCTTTTCAAAAGGCTGCAGTTCCCTGTGACATGCACAGAAAAATGGCTAGGCCCCCAAAACCAGGGAGCAGCCATGGTCATAGTACAGTTATGGAAGAGAAGTCAAGAACTCACTTTTCTTGAACTAATGCTCTGCTAATAACAAAAAACATTCTCCTTGATGCTAAGACGCAGTACCTTAGTGGTTAATGCCTTAGGGCGGTTTCACTATTTTTGTGTGTGTTGTACATGTGCTATCAGGCATAAGCAAGATCATGAGGCAGAAAGGTAAATAGATAGTTTTATTATCATTACATCGGTTTGGGGAAGACTGTTCATTTATATAGAGTGCATTTTATCCTGTGGTCCAAAAATTAGTCATTTAATTTGCTTTTTTAAAATTCCTGTTATCACTGCATAAATGCAATCACTTCAGGAAGGCGGCTCAACGAATTACAGACTTGGAAGTGTTTAAATGGAATTGACTGTATTTCAACTCATTCCTATTTCCTCCTGTACTTCCACTGGATGCCACTGAGAAGAGTATGGTTCCATCCTCTTTACTCTCTAGTATCTGGAATATGAATACCGGATATATGAATACACAGTGGTAAGCTCCTCCATAAGCCTTCTTTTCTCCAGGCTGAACAGTCTCAGCTGTCATCTTCTTCTTCTCCTCAATAAAAATGCTGCAATCCCTTAACTGTCTTCATGACCCTTTTTTGAAGTCATCCAGTCTCTCTTGCATTGGGTGCTTCAAAAAGGACCCAGGAATGAGCATAGGGAAAGGGTCAGGTCTCTCTGCCTGCTGTCAACATTCTTCCTAACAAAGGCCAGGATTCTCTTGCAAGTACAGTTTTCTGTCCCATGGTAAGCTTGGTGTCCACCAGAACCTCAAGGTCCTTCTCTACAAAGCTGTTTTCCAGTCGTTCAGTCCCCAGCCTGTCCTGGTGCGTGGGGTTGACTCTCCCCAGGGGCAGAACTTGGCATTTGCCTTTGTTGAGCACCATGATGGTCCTGTCAGACCATTTCTCCAGTCTGCTGAGGTTTTGCTGGATGGCAGCACAATCACCTGGTCTATCAACCACTCTTCTCAGTTTCAGATCATATACAAACTTTCTAGTGTATGCTCCATCCTAATATCCTCGTCATTAAGGAATGCACTAAACTATATCAGTTCCAGTGTTGACTGCTGGTGTACACCACCAGTGGCTGTTCACAAACCTTCAGCCTTCTGAGCTGCTTCAGAGTCCACCTCTCTAGTCCACATTTCTTTAGTTTCTTGATGTGAATGTTGTGGGACACAGGGTGAAAAGCCTTGCTAAAGTCAAGATAAGCAATACCTGCTGAGTTTGTAATCTCATCATAGAGGACCATCAGCTTGATCAAGTATTTCCCTTTCATAAACTCATGCTGATTTCTTCAAACCACCCTCTTGTCTTTAATATGTTTGGAACCAGTTATTAGTTCATCCTGCTCTTATTTTAATGGTGCATTTTTCTTACATGGTCGCTCACTACTGAAAAATAAATGTGCCAGAATCAGTAGCTGGTCACTAAAACCTTTTCTAGATGTACAGGAAGATCCAGCTCTTGTACAGTTTTTCATCATAACAGGCTTTTATTTGATTTGGGTTTGTCTGGAGGGTTGGGGGTTGAGCAACCAATAGTAAAGGAAAAATCTACAGGTCCAGTCAGACAAGTCAGCAGCCAATTGACACCCACATTTTCAGTGTCCATCTTTTGCTTTAATTGACAGTTACTTTCTGCTTTTCACAGTTTCATACTCTAGTAGAATAGGAGTTGAAACTATGATGTTTAGTAACAAACAGTTCTACGGTGACCTAAAAGTAAAATTCTCATCTTGTTACTCAACAGAAAATTTGCATGAAAAGCATCTGGCAATTCTTTTCCTACCAATTTCTGTTTGATGGAAATCAGAACTGTAAACAAGTAGATGCTATGTGTAGAGCTCTACTTCTCTTTTTCTCTGCTTATCACTTCAATTTAATTCATATACTGCCGACGTTCATTGATAAGGGATGGGACTGCATCGATAAGACGATTTGTACTTAAAATAACAAACAAGGCATCAGCCTCGGAGGTCGTGAGATTTATTAACAAGTCGCCATAACGAGGAAAAAGGTCACAAGACTCGAGATTACATGGCAATTTATAACTTTCTAGTCCAATAAGCATCTAACACAAAACTTTGTTTGACTTTATGACCTATCACCTGTAGTACTTTTTACTGCAATGCGACTGTCTCTTAACCAATAATTCTTTAGGTCACGTACACACATATACTTCTATTGTAACATCTAAATTCTTAACTTAAACTCTAAAATCACATTACCATACTTAAAACCCTTCACCATAACACCCAATACATATTCTTACTTATAACTATAGAAACACAGGATTGTAATTCTCTTGCTTAAGGTCTATATGTCTCTGTCATTACACCAGCCCAAGCTTCTTCCAGGGTTGTAAATCAAACCCTCCATCCTCTGCAGAAGTTTTTACTCCTCTGTTTCCTACAGCCATGAAAATGATTGTGACTTCATTTGGACATCAAAGCTATCTGCTCTTCACTATTATTCTTTAAAGAATATGACTTCTTGACATAAAAAAGGTAATTTGCATCTAACGGAGGGTCAATTTTATGATCCCACACTTCCACTGAAATTCAGAATGCTCCGTAGCTCACTATATCTGGGACTTTTAAGTATCATCTTGTAACTGGTTTAGTAATCAATACATCTCTTAAATGTCCGCCAGATTGGTGAATTTAATAATCTGATACATCTTTAACATCTCTGTTGCACAGAGATGAAAAACTGGTCCAAACAACTGTAGATTAGAAGCAGCTGAGAATGTACAGCTGTAGTTGAAATGGTGTTTCTTTGAAGTGTGAATTCTTCTTTTTTTGACTGTATATCAAACACTAATTTATTGTTTACAAGTTTGCTATTAAAACTCTGTATTTTCAGTCATGAAAATGATGAGTGATAAAACACTGATGCTATTCTTCTGAAAGAACATTTATTAAAAATTGAACGTGTGACATCACTGATGGAATTTCCTGCCCTTGCCAATCCTCCTAAAAATATTAGACAGTTTAAGTCCAACAATAACCAAATTTCTGCCTGATATTATATGAATATTCAATGAATTTTTTCTTTCATTTGTGTAAAAATAAGCGAATCTCTATTTAAGTGTTTTAACTGATGACGAATGGACAGCCTCCTGTGATAACACGTTCCCATTATTATTTACTGTCAATTACATTTTTTTTTTCCAGTGTGAATGTTTGCAGCTCTGGTTTCTGGTCACTGGAATTGAGAAGCTACTCAAGTTACTTCTAAGTGCATAAATAACAATAGAATCATAGAATAAACTGCGCTGGAAGTGATCCAAGAGAATCACAGAGTCCAAATTCTGACTCTACCCAGTGCAATCTAAGAGTTAAACTGTTTATCTAAGAGCATTATACAAATGCTTCTTGAACACTGATTCAATCACCCATCTTCTCCTAGCTGCCTCCTGCAAGTGGCACATGTGCACCCCCACATGCCTCTGACAACCAGTATTGAGACAGGAATCAAAATTAAATTGGCTCCGCACAGCAACATCTAAAACCCAGTTGAGGGAGCCCCTGAACTTTGAACACAAGGCTGAAGAGTCCACACCTAGGTGCTAGACAAAATTATTAACTACTTTTGAAAATCTGACCCCCATTTCATCCCCTAGATTCTTAGCTATGCTGAAAAACTCAGGAAAGTCTGCAAAACCCTGCATATCAAAATAAAATAATCAAATTTATTGTTAATTAAATTCTTCCTTAGCAGAGAACCATCAGAGGCTAATATCCCACATACATCTTACTTTGGCCACATGCTGCCATTCTGTACAAGATAAATTTCACCCATCAGTGCAATTTTATCAATGACTCTTATTCTTAATAATCACATCAGGGCTTTACAGAATTAAACATAAGAGCCAAAAAATAAGAGCATGAATGCCAGCTTGCTTGTAATACTGAGCATGATAGAATATTTTGCTGTCTTAATGGAGGACTCAGAGGATCTTGGTCATTAAAAGGCAATAGTGGAAGGGTCTCCCTAAGAGCATATTTTGATACTCAAATTATTATAAAACTACTGAAAGAATATTAAATTCAGCTAAGAGGGCCATAAACCAGGAATTCTCTTGCTAAATAGCCAACCTTGAGCATTCCGTCAAGTCAAAGACCTTAGAACACTTTATCCTTCCCTGTAGATACCTCTAATGTTATAAACATTGGCATTACCAAAAGAAAAATGAAAAACAGAGATCCACATAAGCATAAAACATCTTTAGTTGATCTGGCAGTGGTGCAACTTTCATCCTCTTCCTCGGAGACTATTTCGCAGGTTATTCTTCAAGTATGCCCTTATCACACACATTTCTTTTTCACTCACATGTTCAGTCGGTGGGATTCATTCTCCCATTTTCATTTTATATCCCTGCTCTCATTCACAAAGGAGACGTTTGCTTATTTTCCTGGAATTTACTGCTACCCAGTCCAGTAAGATTGCTACACTAAAAATTACTTCTTACCAGCTTCGAGTAGTAAGGGAAAAAAAGCTGAGATTTCATTATAGTGTAACCCAGGTGTTCCATCCCACTGTAAAAGGGGAGTCGGGGAGGATTCTTTTTGATAGATTTCTTGGATGAAAATAAAGCGTGAACACAGCAACATTATACCTGAGAACTGTTTATTGATAAAGAAAGATAAGCGTTCCTAGTGAAGGGGGATAGAAAAGAGAGCAGAGAGGGAAAAAGATGGAGAGAGAAACAGAAGACAGGGACAACATTACCGCTGCACCCCGTGGTGCCCCACAGGTGACTGGCAGACGGAGCGTGCATCCTACGAGCTGCGGCGAGCCTGCACAGCTCTTGTGACCATCTGGGCACGATTTCTGAGCAGCGGCCAGCAGCATGCCTCTGGCATCAGCGAACGATGGCTGCGGGCTGGTGCTGCAGGCTATGCGGGAAACACAGCACCATGGCTGCGGCCTGGGTGCAGGTGGCATCTGCTCCGTCAGAGAAACATAGGAGTGCTAGGTTGTCACAGGGGTGAACTGCCTTGGGGAAGTGGCGAAGCAGGGCACATGGACAGATGAGGACAGGGAAAAAAAGGTGAAGGGGTGAAGGGGCCTAAGCTGACCCTCCGGGCGAGCCTCTGCTCCCTCCAAGAAACCCACAGAAAGAATGGCCCTTGTTGTGGTGCAGCTAACCTTTTTTTTGCAGTTAGCTTTTATGGCTCCTCCCATGGCCCAGTTCCCCAGGCATTTTTTCCTGGGCATCCAGGGATCTGCCCCACTGGCCAGCGGGGGGTCACTTGCAGCCCAATCACAGAACCTTCTCTGCCCTGATCGGCTGCCAGACAAAGCCTCCCCAGGGCCAGGGCTCCCAGCACGTGTACAGCCCCTCGAGTAATTTTTCACCTCATGTATAACATATGTTGAGGCATAAATAAAAATCAGATTGGTCCCTCTCACTAGGCAAGACTGAGTTCCTCTAGCAGGAATCATTTTCACAGCTTACAGATAAATGACATTTTTAAAATTACTTTTGGGTTCAGAGTCTTTTAAGAAATTTTTTCATTCCGTTGTCTTCAAAAATGCTCATATGGAAATAGGAATTTTGCTTGTACCTTTTCTAATCAAATAATATGAACACTTCCCGACCTCTTCAGGTCATGGTTAATTTGTTATCACTATGAATGCAGACAGTGTTGCCTTTCTTCTGCACACTCCTGAGATTTAGCACATGAGGTATTTTTAAGTATAAATCCCTTAACATCTGCCTTAATTTAGTAGATAAGATCATTAACAGCCATTATATCTAATCAACATCTAATCCTTGTAGAAGGGATTCATTAGCAGGATGAAATGGGAGCAGAAGCCCACTAATGATAAATGTTTATTTTCTTTGAATAAATTTCCACTAGGGAAGAACTAGCAACACTTTAACAACCTCTTCCAGAATTGTGTTGCACTGCATATTGAAAGATCACCCTCGAGCAGTAGGTCATTAAGAATGTGCTGCTTGCTTTTATATCTATAAATTAAAAACAGATCCTTTACAAAATAGAGAAAAGGGACTTTCCGACAACTTACATGCAGGTATAACAACTTCTCTTGAGTCCTGTGTGCAGTTTTGGGCATCACAATATATGTAAGACATAAAGTTATTAGAGAATGTCCAAAGGAGGGCTACAAAGATGGTGATGGGCCTAGAGTGGAAACCATATGAGGAGTAGCTGAGGTGACTTGTCTTGTTCAGCCTTGAGAAGATGGGAGAGAGGAGGTTTAAGTTGGATATTATGAAAAGGTTCTTCACCCAGAGGGTGGCTGGAACAGGTTCCCCGGGGAAGTGGTCACAACACAAAGCCTGAGAGAGTTCTAGAAGCGTTTGGACAATGCTCTCAGGCACATGGTGTGACTCTTGGGATGTCCTGTGCAGGGCCAGGAGCTGGACTTCAATGACCTTTGTGGGTCCCCTCTAACTCAGGATATTCTGTGATTCTGTGAAAGGTTTAAGAATAGTTAGGACAACCTTTTGCTTGCTGTGTCATCTGGAACACAACACTCCTCCCTGAATGAACATTTATATTTTTGTGTTTTCAGAAGCTTTTTGTAGTATGTGGAGATACAGGACTACATACCATAGCACAGCATTTCTGTGGTCTGTATTAAAAAAAGAAGAGAGCGTGACTATACAGTTATGAGCTTTCTGTGTCCTCCAAAATCACCAGGTGCACTTTCTGGAATTCCTGTCTTAAACTTCTACTTTTTCAAATTAAGTTGTAGGTGCCTTTGTCTGCTGTATTAGAATATAAATCACAGTAACTGTATATTAAAGTTTTATATGTCAGGATGGAATGATGTGGGGTCACTTGATGGATGAGTAGGAGTACAATAATAAGGCACCCTTCTGCCTGCCAAGACCCCCCTATATCTTGGTGGTGGTGGTTTTTTTTGCTATTATTTTAAATTAGCTGAAGAAGAAAGCAAGGCTTGAAACTAGTAGTACTAATAAAGTCTCTAAATAATTTAATGTTTGCTGAGGACTAGCTTTATTTTAAGTTATTCTTCTCCTGACCATGTTTTTTTGTCAAGAAAATAGTTGCAACAATCATAAATTGGAAAGTAGCTCCAAATTATTTAAAAGGTTTTCACTGCAGCAAAAATTTGCCTACTCTTCAGATTGTAATCTAGAGATGTTTAGGCATTTATTTCTCTTATATTGTAATTTTGTATGCTTCTGGAAACAAGTGTGGAAATTACTCCTACACTTTAGCCACTTATATGAGCACCCTTCTGCCAAGCCTCTGTCCATGCTTTGGCTGAACAGAGAGAATCTGAATGTTAAACACATCTTGATTATGTAAGAAAATCTATGTACTCATGACTTTGGCATTTCCAACCTCAAAGATACACTTAGACACTACTGCCTTTCTGTTTCTGGGGTTTGGTTAATGTTTGCATTCAAGTTACATTGAATAAAACTCCTACACATCACTGAAGATAGGGTCTGGAATCCAAATCTAGTACTGACCAATTCTCCAAAAGATTCTGTGTCTCAGGGCTACATAACAAAGCTCCGAGTCCCTCTTTCTAACCCCATCAATGCACAATTTCTGTGCTATTCTACCAGCATCAAATCCACATCTCCCTAACTTAGAGATGTGAATGTTTTGGAGGACTATGTCAAAGGTCTTACAGAAGTCCAGTTGGTTATGTTTTGAATTCAAGGGCAGTCCTAGCGTGTCTGATCTATATTTTCTCATGAAAGCAGCCTGTCCAAGCAGGTTGTCTCAAAACAAGATTCCTGATCACCTTCCTGTCAGGCTCTGTCAATGCAAGGCCTCACAGAGTTGCTGGAGGCTCACAAAAAATTGAGGCACTCTGAATCGAGAACAGTCACATGATCTTCCGAGGAAGAGCAACAAAGGCTCTTTTATGAGTAGACAAAGAGCATAAGTACTTCTGTTGACCTAAAAATGACCTTGACACTCTGGAGAACACTATAGACACTACCTTTGGCTCAAACCTCATCAAACTACCTCTTACAGGAAAGTGATTTTCTTAGTTTTGACCTATTTTCTTTCACCTCATGGATTGTAAGAGTTCATAAAAGTAAATTAATCTCGAAATTTTGAAAACACTTCATAATTCTGTCATGAGATATAAAATTGAGATGTGTATTTAATATTTGCCCTTCATATTTGTCTTTGACATCATTTTAATCTTCCAACATCCCTCATTTTCTCTACTTATCTCTGTCTTACTATAGTTGTTGAATTCTAAAATCCATACAGAAGTTTCATTAATGTGCAGTTTGACACACTCTGAGAAGCCCTGTCAGTATGGGGGGATATTTTATTAATCTCCTTTTTTCAGCTGTGATAACACTCAGCAAACAAGATGAGCAGAACCAGAGATAATTATGGCAGTGATAAATACAGTTAGCATAGGATTTAACACCAAGGTGGGGAAACTTCACACAATCAGCTTGGGAACATAGTGTTGTTTGGTCCTTTTCACTGCACCTCATTTCATCCCTATCCATTTCATTCTATTCACTCCATTTCTGAATTTTCTCTTTTTTTTAACTTGTATTTGGTTGTATCAAAGTGTTTGTTTCACTTTGTTCTCTGATTTCAAGATTTTATTTCCATTCATGAAAAGAAATCTTGCAATTTCAATGAGGATCAATTTGTCAAGGTTCAGGCCATTTCACTGTACTTCACGTCATCTCATGCCCTTATACACTTTTCACTTCATTTCAGAATTTTTTTTCTTTTCCTTAGCATTTCATCAATTTCTTCTCCTGTCTTTTCATTTGACTTTGTTCCCTGATTTCAAGATTTCAGTATGCATAATTTTGGCAAGTTTTGGTCCTTCTCACTGTACCTCATTTCCTCCCAATCCATTTGGTTGTAGCCAATCCATTTCCAAAGTTTCTTTTATTTTCAATTGCATTTTATTTTATCATATCTTCTTTCCAGAATGTTTGCTACACTTTCTTCTGTGATTTCAAGATTTCATTTCCTTTCATGAAATGACGACTTCACTTTCATGAAAGGAAATTAAATCTTGCGATTTCAATGAGGATCAATTTGGCAAGGTTCAGTCCATTTCCCTGCACTTCACGTCATTCCATCATATGGTTTTCTCTTCATATCAGAATTCTTAAATTTTTTTTCTTAGCATTTCGTTCCATCCATTTCTTCTTCTGTCTCTTCTTTTCACTTTTTTCCCTGATTTTGAGATTTCAATGATTAGCATTGTTACAGGTTTCTTTCCTTTTCATTTCATCTCATTTCATCGCAGTCCATTTTGTTTTATTCACTTCATTTCTAAATTTTCCTCTTTTTTATACTTGCATTTGATTTCACCATATTTTTTCCAGTGTGTTTGTGTCACTTTGTTCTCTGATTTCAAGGTTTTATTTCCTTTCATGAAATCTAATTTTTTTTTTTTATTTAATGAAAGGAATTGAAATCTTGCTTTTGTTTTCAGGGTTAGGAGGGGAGATGAAGGAGCTTAAATCTAAGTAAAGCTTTTTTTTTCTGCATACAAATCCTACCGAACCAATTTTTTCTGGAATAAGTCTTATCAATGAAACACAGTTTACCAAAGGAGAGTTTGGTTATGCCTTTAGGCACAAACCTGAGCAGTGAGAGACCTCATGGCCACCTTCCAGTTTCTTAAGGGGGCCTACAGGGAAGTTAGAGGGAGACTCTTCGGCAGAATCTCTAGTGACAGAACAAGGAGTAATGCATTGTTCAGACTGAAGGATTGGAAACTGCAGACTGCAATGTTGTCTCCTCTCAGTCTCCTCTTCCCCAGACTGAACAGAAAAACTGACCTCAGCCACTCCTCATGCAGATTCTCCTCAAGGTCCTTCACCATCTTTCTGGACCTCCTTTGCATATTCTCTAATATTTGAATATCTTTCTTATATGTTTAATTGTATCATTAAGCCACACCATGCCAATTTGGCTCAATTCCACAGACAAATCCTGGGCACATATAATTTATTCATATAAAACACGGCTACTGAGAATGGATGAAAGAGGACGGTGAATAAGCCGACAGACCATTGAGATGCATTTCTTCAACTAAAATGACCATACTTCATCCACCATTGTTTTCTCTTTCTACAAAGAACAAGAAGCATGGAAACTTGTGCTTCCTACATTTAGAACTGAGAGGGGACAGCTGTGTACTATGCTATCACATCTAGCACTACCAGCATCAGTGTAAGTAGAAACCTCAGCTGAGACCATTGTACAAATCAGGGTTTGGGAGCCATCTTCTCTGCACACAGCTGGCAGGGAAATGACACACTTGGGACTGTCAAGAAGCAGCAGGCCTGCCTAAGAAGAATCTCTGAGGCTGAACAGCTGCAAGTTGGCCACCTGGGACTAAAATAATCAGCATATTTTTCTACAGGGCCCGGCGTGCTTAGCATATTTGAAATGTGCACATCAGCTCAATCCGTGAAACTGTCATTCACAGCCTTGACGTTACAATATTTAACACTTTTTGGACAGGAGTAAATTCATTCTGCAGTACAGTTTGCACTCACCAGGATTTATAGTATGCAATGCTTAATTACTGCAGAACAGGCAGTCCTCGAGTTCACATCCCACAGTCCTGCTTCCCACCTGAACAGATCCATGTTGCTGTTGCTGGCTATGTATGCTCAAAGGACCAGATTCTGTACTCTGGTGCATAGGCCAACTGTTTCAGGACACCTTGCACAAAAAAACCCCCAAATAAAACTCCTTAAATTTCCAGCACAGAAATGCAAAACCCAGACTAACTGTGGAAGGGGACCACAGCTCACGCTGAGCCCCAAACTGTGCCTGAGAGCTGCTTGAGAGAGATGACCCTCGGCAAAGCCATGCCAGGCATGCAGGATGTATGGATGTCATGCAAACCTTGTGCACTCTCAGTGCTACTGCATTAGTGTGGGTGCAACCTTTAATGCTTCGGCAGACATTTGGTGAACTCTATTCCCTGGCTATCCATCCCTTCAGATGGAAATACACACACACAAACACACTTATACGTATGCACAGGCATACTTTAATGTGCATAGTTTAATCTCTCTCCTTCAGGTAATTGAATATTTAAAAAGAGTCAGAACATGTTTACCTCATTACAAGGTTCCTTTAAATGATAACTATACTTGCCAGAAGGGCACACCACTTCTCAGTGACACCACTTTCTTCATGCCAGTGGCTGATTCCCTTTGTACTTACACTGCATACCACCAGCTGATTGTCAATGCCATTTTCAAGTTCTGTGAATAATCAAGGAGGAATTCTCAGAACTTATGAATTTCATCTTGTATTACCTCTAGATTTTGGAAACATCTCAAATACACTGCTTAGTGAAGATAGGTTCATCCGTGGCTTTTTGTAAGTACTGCAAACAAGAAAACATGGAGATATTGATAATGGTGTGGTTTGAGAGCAAGCCAGTACACCATCTATTTATAATGTGGGCAAGATAGAGTTTATTCACACATAACTTATATCAGACCAGATATATATCATACCCCAAGATCTTTATCTACATTTTATTAAAGTTAATAACTCAACAGCGATTATCAAAGAAAACACTAAGTTTTATAATAAAGTAGGATGGACATTTTTCAGTTTGCTGCAATAACATCAAAATTATGCAGTACTTGCGTCACATCCGTTTAGGAGCATGACACAGCATGTGAAATACAACTCCCTTTCCCAAAGGGTGCATTGGCCTCCCTCTATAAGTGTGGGCATTGGCAGCCCTCTATTTACATGGCCCTGCTAAGTGTGAGACCTCAGCCGCAGCATGGCTGAGTAGTTTCCATTTCAAGACCCCTCAGAGCAAAAGCAAATGAACGGCAGATTGCAGTTCTGTGTAACCTATAAACCGCTGAGATACACCTTGGCCTCTGAATCATGGCTGTGGAGGAAGGATGCAGTGGGTATCAATGGTACAAAAAATAGGAGCTGATCAGCTTTAAGTAGAGAAATGGAGTAATCTGGTAAAGAATGCAGGAGAATTGGAAGATCTGCATACATACCCCAAAACTACACAGATACCAGCTGTGCTCATAGTGTATATAGAACCATCATCAATTCCCTGTAAGTAAAAGAAAAATATTAGTGTCATGCTGGTAAGAAACTACCTACTGATAACCATGATTTCTAAGGAAATCTTTCTGAGATATAGCCCTTGGGTAATTTATATAAATCTGTGCTGTTCCCTTCTGGTCAGAATGTTATGCTTAGTTTTAATTTAAACTTAATTTAACCTGTAATCTAAACTAGTTTTAGGATTGGTTTTTAGCTTGCAATTTTACTTTTTTTATCATCTTACTTCTGGAGAGACCTGGGCCCGTTAAATTTCTCATTTTGCGATACATCTGAGGATCTTCTAAATAAACCATTTTCTCAGTATATTTAAAATGCTAAGTGTTAATCAGATCTTCAGTCTCAAGAAGTGTACTGGAGCATTTTAATCCTAGAAGAATCTCCTAATTCTTACTGAGACAGAAAATTTTACTTCCAAGCAGATTTAAGTAACACATTGTTGTCCTGTGTTCTGTTCTTCTGCCTTTGATTTAAACCTTCAGTGGAAAGAAAATACAAGTTACAGAACCCTAATTAAACAACTTTGTCTCTTAACATGGTCATTTGCTCTTCTAATTAAAAAGAAAAGAAAAAAAAAAGTTTTTATTAAGTAAGGGCAAGTGATTTAAGGCAGCAGCCCCTTTTTATCGCAGTACAAAACTGCAATTGCTTACATAACTCTTGACCACTCTACAAAATTGTTCTTCTGGTAAAGATGCAAGAATTGAAGGCTGACATTTTTAAACCTAAATCGTTAGATTCCTTCTTTACTAGCATTTTACTTGACTGCTTTTAATTCCACAAAGTTGATATATGATAGTGAACTCTCAATAAGTTTCACCCTGAGCGGATGGAGGTGCTGTCAAGTCTTATCACCTTTAGAAGGAAAACAGATCCTGGCACAATTCACTTCTAATTAAATTTTACTCTCCATTGAATATTCTGCCGAAGTTCATAGCTGCTGGCCACAGAGGAGAGCCTAAGGCTGTGGTGCTACACCTGATGTATCAGGTGGCCCTTCCACGTTTCTTTAAATATCCTTGTATCTTATCATCTCATCAAAGCTCCAAGCTCCTTTCTTAACACCCTAAGGAAAAAACAAGCATGCTGTGTGTTACTTCTGCATCTAGCTAAATGGTGAACCTTTCTAAACCCAGGATTTAGTTGCTTTAAATTATGGGTGATGACAGAAACCCAGAGAACAAGCATACAATATTAAAGATTTTCACAACTCCCCCAACTGCTGTAAACAGATGCTTAAAAACTGTGGTTTGTTATACTTTTGAAAACTAAAGAAATATACATCCTGTTGAAAGAGGACAACTGTAATCATACTGCATTTTGGATAAAAACTTTGTTATAAAACAAATAGCAATTTATGCAGATTATGACAGTATCACTTTTTCATATACAGAAGGAGGGGGCAATTAAACATTTACGAAGCTTTCTTAATCAGTAACCCCCAACCTTCTCTGCTCTGATGCCTGGTACTAAATAAGAAGGTGTTTGTGACTCTTACATTGTTATCAGTATTCTCACCATTACAATGTCTTTGGTGCACCTGCTGTAACTCCATATTTAGGTTGTACTTTCTTCATGGCAGGAAAAGTTGAAGTTACAAATTTCATGCAGAACCTTGCACAAAGTGACACCAGATTCTCGGGGTAATTACATGTGACAAGTCACCATGAAGAACTGTTCCCCATGAGAAGTAAGCTGATGTGATCCTTATCCGTGAACTTGGAGGAGCATATGTAACAGTAAGTCACAGCTTGTAGGTCACAGTGAGACGGAAATGACCTCTGGAGATCATTAGGGTCAGCTAGAGCAGGTTGATGAGGACTGTGTCAAGTTTTGAATATCTCCACTGACAGAGACTCCACAGCCTTCCTGGGCAGCCTGTTCCTGTGTCTGACCACAGGCACTCTAAAAATTTTTTTCCCTAAGGTTAAATGAAATTTTCTGTATTTCAGTTTGCGTGCATCATCTCTTGTCCTGTCACTGGACAGATTCCTGACTAGTCCGTGCTTGCATCAGACTTTCGCATGGAAGGAATGGGAAATCAAATCCAATGCAATTGCTTACCAGACACTGACTGATGCCAGACACAATCTCCCAGAAACCGTGGGTTTGTGAAAGTAAATCACACTAGCAAAGACCAATGAAAAGAAGGTACTGCATGTGCTTTGTCACAAGGTACTCTGACCAATTCAGCAGCTGTGCCACATTTTCTGGGGTCTTCCTTGTGCTGCTGCTGTGCCTGCAGAAATCCTCTTTGTTGCCCTTCATGTCCCTTGCCAGATTAAACTCTGAATTTACTTTCCTAAGTCCATCCCTTCACACTTTGAAAAATTCTCTGTGTTTATCCTGGGGCACTTGTCCCTGCCTGCACCTCTTGTACATCTTCTTTTTATACTCCAGTTTTGCCAGGAGTTCCTTGTTCATCACAGGGGGTCCAGCCACCTTTGCATGACCTCCTACTAAAACGGATCAGCAAATCTTGAACTTGGACGAGGTGATCCTTGAAAATTAACTGGTGCTCCAGTCTTCCTCTCCTCTCCTCTCCTCTCTAGGGCAGTATCCCATGATATTCTTCCAAGCAATTCTCTGAACAGTCAAAAATACGTTCTGAAGTCTAGGGCTGTGATCCTGTCATTTCCCTGGCTCTCTCCTCTCAGGATCCCAAACTTCACCATTCCATGGTCACAGCAGTCAAGTCTGCCCCCGTCCTTCAGCCTTCACATCCCAACCAGTTCTTCCTTATCTATAAACACAGAAATCTTTTGAGATAAAAGCACAACAAATAAGCAAACCTAATATCCTACAGATGGAGACAATATCTCCAAGCTGAGTCAGAAGAGATTCATATTCTGTGTGAATCTGACACAGATATACGCGTAGATAAAATCCTGGCTTGGATTCTGGTAAAAGGATAAATTGCCATTTCCAACGAAAAAGTATTACAGGATAGTCTTTACTGAAATATGAACCATAGTGCTTTTGGCATGCCTTCTGGACTTGATAACCCTGTAACACTGCTAGGTAACCAAGAAATTGCTGAAAAATCATCTAGGAGAAAAGTACTCTTCCAATTTTTTTTTCCTCCTCATTTCATTTTGAGTAGTTTTTCCAAGGTTTTACGCAAGGAGATAGAAAAAACCTCAAAAACTAATTGCAGGGTCTATTTCTCTGTCCAGTCAATGGAACAATAAATAATGCAGAAGCAGATTTTAGACCAAAATTAAGTCTAGTGCTTTGAGAAACATCTTCTACAATCTGAACTTGACATAACATTTTTGTTCATGGAAAACTGTTTCACTATAACATCACTTTCAAACAACTGAAATAAATTTTCCCTTTTTCTTAGCAAAGATTCTTAAGTAATTTGTCTTGAAAACCTAACTAGTTCTGACACTGTAAAAGATTATTCATTGTAAGCAAAAGAAAACATTTCCCACGGATAAAACTAAAAATACCTTTGAGAGAGATTTTATCAGTTCATGTTGAAAACATGATCATTTTGGCATAAGGGTTATATATGCCAAAATACATGCTATATATGGATTAGTTATATATTCCAAGATCACAATGATCACCTTGTTCAACAAAAGTAAACACTGGTCTCACTTGACAGCTTCTGCCTTGTTGATGGTGGTTCTGTATATTGTTAAAAATGAAGATGCTCGGCAGATTAGTACACATGTAACAGGCTTGCATATTTTCCTGTGAGAAAGGCAAAAGTGCAAACCGGCAAAGTGTTAGCAAAGATAGGTTATGACTGTCCAGACTTTTAATCCATCAAAATATGAAGAGTCTATTGGTAAAAGCAAACACTGGAAAGGTTGCAAGTCTGTAAATCCTACTTACTACTTTGTTCTTATTGTTCTCATGCCTACTCTGTGCCTTTCTTCACATGCTTTATAGCAAGCAAGTAGACACAGACCTTTTCTTAAGACCCTGCAGAAGTTGACTGGGATCTTGAGTCTGGGGACATCAGAGAAAGTAAGATAGCATTTCACCATTTTGGTAATAAGAGGGGAAAGAACAGAAGCCCAGCTCTGCTGCTCTTTGGTATTTTCTTTCAAAGAAATTTGTGGAAAGGAGAACCTTATGCAAGAAGACAAATATCTTAAGTGACTATAAAACCCTAGATAACTTTGATGTTTGAGAAGTAAAAGCTGACATAAAATTCTCTTCTAGGTTTCTACAGCTGTCTCAACAATATCTTTGACTCACTCCTTCATAGTAATGTACAACATTAATGGGCATAATATTATGTAACACACTTAAAAGGCTTGAGAAGCTCATATTTTTAGAGCAATTCCAGGTGCTTGGATAAGAGAAGCTGTCTAGAAGTAGCTGATATTATCATTATTATTAATACTACTATTATTATTATTATTTTGATGATTATCCAAATCAATTCGTTTGTAAAAAAAAAAAAATTAACCTTGCTTTTTTAGATCATAACAGAAGGATGTAAAAGCAGGCCAAGACAGATAATAAAAGTCAGATGACCAGAATGTTGGTACATTCATATTCTTTAAAGTTAAAAGCTCTGATCACAACTGTTCACCTGTTTTCCCATTAATGACATTTCCATTAAGTATGAGAAGACACAAGTACTGAGGAATGATCTTCTGGATAAAATGGCTTTTCTACATAAGTCAATTCTAAGAATACTTTAAAATGTTTAGCACTAGGTGCCTTTACTCCTTACCTCTTGTACAGCCACATTTTTCTGTAGCTGCCTTCTGACCTTTGCCATCAAAGCACATCATTAATTACCATTAAAAGTCTGCAACTTACCTAATGCAGTAGAGCTGAAGCCTTGGGGCATGACATAAATACCAATCAACAAGATGCTTTTACATCATAAATTGACATTGTACAGCATTCAAGTCTTATGAAGAAGCCTCTGGTTTTGGAAAGAGAAGACTTTGTCCAGCTCATTGAATGCACAAAATCAAGGGAATACAGTTTCCATTTGCAAGTAAGCAGGTATCTGCAGCATAAAACATGTAGTATTGGTCACAGGAAAAAGTGAACTAACACTCAACAGATAAAAAGCTTTTTGGTGGAAAATAACTTCTCATTTGTTTTTCACGCTGATGATGTATCACTATAGGCCCATAAAAATATAGGCTTTTGCCCCATAGCTTCCTACTTCCTGGTTCCAAATGCCTGACATGAAAGCGCCGTATTCTCCATGGGTATGTAATTCCATGGATATGTATCCCATGGATATGTATTTCCATTGATGCCAATGTTACTCAAAGGGAACTCAATTTTTGCAACCAAGCAGTCCATGACAAACCCTCAACAGCACCTCCAACACTGCATTTTCAGAGGCACTGCCTCCAGAGAGATCATTAATGCTGATACACAGAGCTAGCAATGCCTGTGCACCTCCAAAGGTTTGTTTTGGCTGTATCAATCACCATTCTGCCAGGTGATGAAGTCCTTTTGCAGGAAATGGTTCTGGAAGTCAGATTGCCCAACTAATTATTCAAGGGACATCAGACACAAACGTGGCCGGGTTTAGAATTAAACCACAGAGTTGATGGTCTTTCCTTAAAGTGGTCAGAAATGCACATTCATCACACACCATCTAGTGTTCAAAATTTGTGTCATAGGATAGGCTCTTCCCAGAGAAAATGGCGTTAGTCCAAAAACCTCTCAGTAAGAAGACACGAAGGGAGGTGCACAAACAAAAATCATACGATGACTGTTTAAGATCAATAATGGAGGAGGAGATTTTCTCTCATCTGAAAAATATTTGTAGGATTAGGAGAATCCCTCTTCATACTCCAAATACAGTCCTTTTAAAATGTCATTAAAAAGCTGAGATGGATTCTTCAACCCCAAAATAACCCAGAAATTCAATACATTGATGCCCTAGTTTTGTCCAGGACAGGGTTAATTTTTTACAGATATTAACTGCGGAGCTATAGAGTTGGTCTCTCTTTGGCCCAATGATTGTGTGATTTGCACAAAATGAAATAACCCCAGTAGGCAAACCTGAAAGGGCAGCTAGGATGCCATGCAGGGTTTGTGTCTCTCACTTGCCAGTAGGAGACCTAGCTTTAGATACAGTCAATGCTGCTTTGTGATAAAAATCCATTTCATGCAAGGATTGCTTAAATCATCAATGTCTTATGGCTTTAGGAGAAGAAAAGGGATGTTTCTGAAAGAGGCTAGACAAAACAAACACACCAACTCACATAGAGGTAAATCTGCTGTAGACAGAGCAGGCTCTAGTTTTAACATGAACTACCTGGTCAAGATGATAACTTTGTGGAAATTTGCAGTTTGCCTTTGCTTGTTAATTTATTAAGCCACAACGTTTTCAAATAGGTCTAGGAGAACGGAGGAAGTAACACATTTTTTTCCCTACTAAAGGTCAAATCTTTTGAAGGGATGACCTTTTAAAAACCTAGGGCAAATGAGGGTGTTTTCAGCTGCCTACATTTCTTGCGCATTAAACTGTCTTGTTAAATGCAGTATTTCTTCTTAATAGACTTAGTCTATTGTTTAAAACAAGTTTACTTTCTTCACTTTTGTTTGGAGTACTCAGACTATGTACTGAAGAATACTATTTTTGGAATCTTTTATTATTGCAGATAGTTGATTTCATAAAGAAATTGTCACATCTAAAACCCTAAAACAGTGTTGAGTTTTGTTTGTCACTGCTGCTAAATATAACTTAGCTCTCCAGAGATAAAATAGAGATTCATTAAGCTGCTGCATGCTTTTATCCATTCTCATGTTCCTGAAAGATTTCTCATTTATTACAAAGAAAACATGGCTAATTGTTAATTAGAAAGTGCATACAAATGTGATAAGATTTAATTAACTCAAACAAATACAATTCAAACCTTTAATAAAAAGATCTAGTTGCTCTCTTTTTTCTTTTTATTTTTCTCCATGGAAAAAAAAGTTCTAAGTTTGCAAAAGTCCTATTTAATGCCCCTGTTACCCTGCACAATTTGATCTTTTTTAATAAATTCCTTCAAAACTGACAAAAAGAAAAAAGCAAAAAGAATGTCGCAATGTTTAAAGATCTATGAAGTCTATACTTCAAACTTTGCTGGAAAACCTTAACTGAAGGAGTTTTCCATCAGAAAATGCCCTTTCAATAACAGTGCCTGTTTTGGCCCTGATAGAGTTAAGGTTCTTCGCAGTAGCTACCATGGGTCTGTGTTTTGGAATTGTGCTGGAAAACAGCGCTGATAACACAGGGATGGGTTTGTTATTGCTGAGCAGTGCTCACACAGAGCCAAGGCCTTTTGAGCTCCTCACACACCCCACCAGTGAGAGGCCTGGGGTGCACAAGGAGTTGGGAAGGGACACAGCCAGAGCAGCTGACCCCAGGGCTGTTCCAGACCATGAGGTGTCACGCTCAGCAGATAAAGTGCAGGGAAGAAGGAAGCGGGGACTGTTCAAAGTGATGGCATTTGGCTTCCTAGGTCTCTGTTATGCATGATGGAGCCTTGCTGTCCTGGAGATGGCTGAACCCCTGCTTGGCCATGGGAAACGGTGAGTTAATTCCTTGCATTGTTTTGATTGCTTGCATAGCTTTAGTTTTCCCTATTAAACTGTCTATCTCAGCCTATGAGTTTTCCCACTTTTCCCTTCCAATTCTCTCCCCCATCCCATCAGGAGAGAATGAACAAGTGCTTGTGTGGGGGTGAGTTGTCAGCTGAGGTTAAACCACACAAAAAAGAGAAGTACGTATTGAGAAATGCAAGTCAATATTTATGAAAAAAATAAACCTTTGTACCAAGAAAAACCTGGAAATTTGCTTTTCATATAAAATGTTCTTTTTCAAATTGATTTTTCTTTATATTAACCTTGTTACATACATTATGTTCTGACTCAGCAACAGTCACATTGCACTGAATCTGTCAGGTCACGTTGGCATTAATTACAGTCTCTGTTCCCATTGACTTCTGTATATTCAGGAATATGAAGGACCAGGATGTAAGATAAAGCAGAGCAGATAATAGGATCCTACTATTTGGGGCTCAAAGCTACATTTCTGGTAAATTTAGTTTGTAGTGTATAGATACAACCTAGCTAATAAAATCAAAAATTAACATTAAAGAAAAATTGCCTTACAAAATAAGCCCTCAACATTTGCATTTCTAATTCAGTGTAAAATTTGGGCTTAAATAAACTTTTATGAAATCTGAAAAGCAGCAAAAAAATATATTTATTTGCCATTAAAATGAAAGGGTATGAAAAATTTCAGATAGAGAGAATTTTCATTGCATCTATCAATCTCACACTATTCGTATAAAAATTACCAATTCTTCTTGGCAAACCTCAGAAGATACTCAAGGAAGAAGCATATATTTTCTCTGCAGCAGAGCTCCTGAAAAATAATTACACTGGAAAGATGTCTCTTAAACTCTTTCACGTTTTTTTGTCATGGAAAGTTCTGTTGGCAAAACTCATGTTGTATGAGATTTGCCTGTATCTATCGCTTCATAATTACATAATTAGGTTTTCAGCTAAAATTTGGAAATAAATTTTGTACTCACAATGTGTTTGGATAGGTGCTATAACCGAAACATATCAAGGGACTGTGTATGTCATCATCTGTATGTCTATTTTAATAAGCTTGTTGTAATAATTATCAAAATAAATGCAAAATTAAGACTCTGAAAAGGTCTCAAGACTTAGTGTATGTGAAGAAGTCCCACGAAGATGTCTGTTGTTTTACAGTACACACAGGGGAACAAAAACAACAAGCATTTAATTTGAAATAGCCTTGGAGAAAAGCATCCATCCTAGAATCAGTTCTGGGATCTGTAGGGTATGTTAATATTGCACCCAGAACAATTTTTTTTCCATGTCATCTCCAGAGACAGGAAAAAACCTCATTCATATACCAGTAAAAATAAATATCAAGCAGAAAAGAAAGAACAGCACAAGGTAAAATTTGGATTGGACTTTCTAGCATTTTCCATAGACCGGAGGAGGCATAAAAACCCCAACATTATGCCTTGCAAACTCTCCTAAATGTCCATATTCAGACAATTTTCTTGAAAATGAAACTAGGTGTTACTTGCAGGTTTGATAACGGAACCCAGCACTTGCAGCACAAGTCAGCAGAAGAGGACTTATTTGCTCTTGGGTATGCACCCTCACGTAGCCTCTCCATCCTACAGGCAGACAAAATAAGACAAGAAGATGAGCTCTATACAGAGTTTATCATCCCCTTTGAGGACCTCATCAATGCCTTAGGAGTAAGAGACTGTCCTTTCCATTTAGCTGAAATATCTTACATTTGTAATTTTAGCCCTACTGTGATTAATATTGTGTTCATGTCAGGATATCAGCTGCAAAATTGGAAAGAATGGTAAAGCATCTAGTGAAACTCTCTCTTCTTCTCATATGCTCTTAAAAAATAAAAAAAAAAACAACTTGCAAACCTTCATAAATTATACTAAAACCCAGAATTTAACTGCATGAAGAAGTACATTCCCTACTCAACATTTTTCACATCTAGGAAAGCTGTGCTGCATTGCTACCCTAATAAGCAGTGTGATTTTGAGCACCATAATACAAAACATCTGTGTCCACTCCCAATGTGACCAATGAGGACTAATTTTGTGCAGCCAGGACAAATTATCATCTTCAAGGATGAAAGCATCTGTCTCCATGATGTATAAACACATCTTCCCCTTTGGCCTAAGAGAAGATTCATCTAAGCGAGGGAGCAGAAACAGGGGCATTACAGCAAAGTTACCCCTTGTGGGAAACCAGCTGTTACCTATTTATCTTTGTATGGCCGAGGAGCCTTTATCCAAGATACAGCTGTTCCTTTCTTTCCTCCTTATTAGCTACACCTGCCTCAAGCAGATGAGTGTGATTGTTAAATGCTTTTCTCAGTATTTAAAGTTTTAGACCTCTTTCCACGACTCCCTTGTTCTCACTGGTAGTAGTTTAAAGACACTAACAATTTATCTTTGTGGTAAAAAGGAGACAGGCTTGTTTTTATTTTCATAGAGATGAATGAATAAAATATCTCTTGTTTTTTAAGGTACTAAAAATCCAGGCAAGATACCTATTTTCTTTAATCAAGCCATGAATTCTTAATGCATCCGTAACATTATGTGACCTCAAAATTTTTAATAGGACTGAAATTTCCCAAAGGAAACATGTACTCCTAAGCATATGTCATATGATTCTTCCTCTGTATGTAAGACTCATGCAAACATTTAGTGGCAAATTACACTAACTACACTGACATTTCTCCCTTCAGATGACAGCACTGAATTCTGGAAGCACAAAGGCAGACAAGGGTGTGTTTTCTACTCACCCATATTCAACCGTATACTGGATATGTAAAGTCTTCACACTTGCTTCCTGTCCTACCCTTCCTAAGTCCACACTCCTCTGCACTGCATACTCATATAACTCAGCAAGATTATTTACAGAAGCACTGGAGGCCACCATACCAGAACCGAACTGCCTTTTCCAGGCGTTGTATAAACATGCAGAAAGAAATTGCAGACTATACAGATAAAACTTTGGAGCAGAGAACAGGCAGAGCTGGGAATAGATCACGGATGTCCCAAATTCTCACTCAGTGTCCTTTTTGCTCATAAATGATTGATTCACAGTTGTTGTAACATTTATATCTGAAGCCACCAAAACAGGTTTGGAAAGGTTTGCCTAGCAGATTCAACTTCCAAAAGGCACAACACACTGATCAGTTTTGCTGAGGTTTCGACTTTGCCTCCTTGCTTGATCAGCATCCACACAGTGTCTGAAGTTCCATCCAACAGACACAGAGTTGAGTACATTGAGAGTAAGCACCAAGGCAGTCAGAATTCACTCACCGCGAAGGTTTCTTTCAGCTTAAGAAATGGATGAGTAAAAGCAGTTCCTGCTGACAGCCAAGGTTTCCATTGGCTGTATGCCCGACACCTGCATGTCCAGTGTATTCACCAGTGGGACTGCCTGTAGCTGTGGGCACCCCAGGGCAATGCAGACTACATGATCTTGGCTTTGCATGGTTCCCTTGTACGTTTTGGTGCCAGCACAGACACTCTGTCCTCTTCCATTTTCTCTCAAAGCAGCAGCAGTGCCAATCCAGGACAGTTTTCCTCCTGACACCGTTCTTTGCTGACTGGGACTCCATCCTGCTAGAAATCCTAAAATCTTCAAAACATTCCCTGTCTCTCACTAAATTCATCAACAGTTGATTTCTTTTCCACTCAGGAAAGGCAAGGGATGATAATTGCAAATCATTCCAGTAGATAAGCAGGCCAAATAAAGTAGTGTCTGGTAATTCATCTAACCCACTTCTTGGAATTAAAAGGGCTTTCTTGTAGATTGAGAATAAATTAATCATGAATCTATAAACCAAAAAACACTGGTAAACTCAAAGAGAATAATGAGTACATGACAGGAAGCAGAGCATATCATATGCAAGGATGTATTTTCTCATTAAGCACTACACATAAATATGCAACCTTCTTTTCTGAAGGACGTGAAGGATAGGCTGTAGGTGGAAAACACTAAAGAGGAACAAACAAAAATTTGTTCTTATTCAACCACCTACATTCTTTCTTATAAAAATAGATGCATGCAGACAGACAGAGAAACACCAAAAGTGGGGGCATAGGCATATGCACAATATATTCACAAAGATTTAAAAAAAGGGATGTTTTGCCATGTGAGAGATGAAGGTTGTTTGAATTTCTTTATTTAATTGGGAAAGGATTTCAGCAGCAATTCAATTATTTAATACAATTTGCATTCATTTTTTTCTCCAGGAGCTGAAGGGGGAAGAGAAATTACCCTTTTCTTCCGTCTACGCTTGTCCAGCCCACAGTCACCTGGATGCAGTGCAACAAGGCTGCTGAGGCTGCCGGTGCTCTTTGGCCACACATTAACAGAACTTTTGCATGTTTTATTATAAACTCTGTGGGTTCTTTCTGGTTATCAGCTGCATATTGATTCTTAGTACTGGCCCTGTTGCAGCACACTTTTACTTACAAACTTATAAATTATATCATCAGGGAACACTGCCTTCTATACTGAATTGCTCTTTATTCTGAAATAAACCCAGTACTGCCTCCTAATGTATTAACCGTGGAGGTCTGTGTGGTTGGCTACTTGTAATCTAAAGCTGGTGTCATTTCAGAATCTGATGTGAGATTGAGCAACAATCAGTTAATGAGACTAGTGCCTCTAGGGTCTTGCTCGTCTCTCCAGAGCCACAGCAGTGAAATAGGTTGCAGAAAGCGGTTATGAAATCATTTGCTGTTCTACCTTTGTCTTTCTTGTACAAATGAAAATTACTCTGGGCTGTAGAAAAAAATAAAACCAAAAACCAAAATACTACCTCTTTTCGAAGAGCTGGGCAGCTTCTGGAAAACAAAATGGCCCAGTTATGTACCTCGTCGTAGAGGCTTTGGCATTTTTTTCTTCTTGTTCCTAATGTAAGTTAAAAGCCTTATAGAGTGTCTGGTTTCCCAGAGTGACCATCTCTCAGAGTCCTAGAGACCAGTACATATTGTTTCAATACACCTCTCCACCTTCGCTTTCTCTAGGTTGCTTTAGCACAAAAAGTACCTTTCTAAGTTAGAAAATTTTTATTGTCATGGTAGACTTAAAGCCAGCTTCTTTTTTTTGTCTTCTCCTTAAGTTTTGAAGCATAATAAACTCACATCAGTATGTTTCCTCAGTTTCCTCTATCTTTTGGACTTCTTCTGATACAGTCACATGTAGCCTCAAGCATATCTGCCTGGTTTGTAAACTATCTTCAGTGGTTTAGGTTTAGTCTTTTGGGGTTTTTTTGCATTTGAGATTTTAAAAAAGTATTACATGAAAATTATAGAGAACCAGCATCACAGTGAACATACATCTTCTTTGTTTCTTACATATTCCTTCCTCTTTACTGTGTCCTCCACTGGCCATGCACAATTAGCATCCTTATGCGCTGCTAATGCACTTGCATTTTAATCCCTACTTTACTTACAAAATACTTTAGTATTGCATAAGCTATTTTAGTCATCTCTCTGCCTTTTTCTCTCTCAAATTCTTGATCCTTCGTATGCCAGATCACATCTTAACTCTCTTCTAGGATTTAAGCCGCTCCCTGTTAACCTTCTGGAAGCCAGACTAATTCCATAATGGCCAAGTAAGACCCAGAAATATTATTCCCTGATAACCAAATGCCCATTTCCATTCAGCACTATTTAGAAAAGGAAAGGGGAAAAAAAAAAAACAAACAACCATGGTCAGAGTATTTCCCTGGTCTCTGAGCTCTTTTAATTGAATGTGTGCTGACTGCACTCACTGGATCAAGGCTGTACTAAAAGCCATAAAAGTGTTGTGAAGAGGTTGAAAAATAATCCTAGAAGTGTCTTTCAAAAAGCTTGATTAAGAGTTTTCTTTCAATCTCATAGAACCTGTCATGTTCTGAAATCAATAGGGACTGTTTTAACATCTCATGGATGTTAGTCTTTTGCATTTATTTATGATCAAGTTGACTTTTTTTATTTTAAGTGTGCATTTGATATTTTTGTATCTAGAATGTGTTAGGTATGTTACATCACAGAGAAACTGAACATTTACAAGAACAATCAGACAGTCTAAAAGTTTTCTTTCATTGTTTTGAGCCAGTAAAAGCAACAATTTAACTAATCACAGTAGAGAAATATCTTTCCAGTAATAATTATAAGACAAAGCTCAGACCATTTTCTCTTAAAATATGTTTTCACAACCCCCAAGGAAAAAGAGTGGTCATTAAAACTACCAGTGATACTCATGTTCAACACAACTTGTTACAGAGGAGAAACATTTTTGAAATGCAAAGCCGAAGTATCCTGAGTGAAATCCACCTTGAAATGTTGTAAGGAAACTACTGTAATCTGCATTGGACATAGCTTGGTTTAAAGGCTAAGGAAATTGATTGAAAAGCTAAGAGAACTGAGATTGTTCAGCCTGGAGAACAGAAGGCTTCATCATGGCCTAATTACAGCTTTCCAGTACCTCAAAGGGAGCCCAAAGAAAGATGGAGAGACTATTTACAAGAGCATGTAGTGATAGAATGAGGGGGAATAGCTTAAAATTGAAAGACAGTAGTTTTATACCAGATAATAGTATGAAATGCTTTGCTGTGAGGATGGTGAGACATCAGAACAGGTTGCAAAAGGTTTTGGATGCCCCATCCTGAGAAGCGTTTAAGGCTGGATTGGATGGAGCTCGGAGAAACCTGGTCTGGTAAGGGCAGTCTCTGCCCATGGCAAAGGGGGTTTAGACTAGATGGTTTTTAAATCTCTTCCAACCCAGGGTATTCTGTAATTCTGTGATTTTGTTCTGTTATCCAGAGCCAAGAAGCTCGAATGAAATCAGGGACATGGATAAGGAAACCTATACGTACCAATTTTCTGGGGAGGTTTTGTTGTTTTGTTTTATTTTTTTTTTTCTCTTTTTGCATGGATATATGTTACAAGCATATAGCTAGATCCCTAAAAAACACATCTGCTAAGAATAAGCAAATATGAAAGTGAAAATTCTATATAGTCAAGTTGCTTCTAATGTTCTGTGCTCCTTTGTTTTCGAAAAATAACAGAAAGAACCCATCAAAATTATGGAAAGAAGTCCAAATCTTATTTTAACTTGCACCCATCACTCCTGAGCTCAGTAGACACAGTTCACTTCCCATGTCACTTGGAAACTATTCATGATATGCAAGTCTGGAGAAGAAAACTCATGTATAAAGGAGGTTTCAACCACACCAACAGCAGCGATGGCAGGAATAAAAAAGGTGGCAGATGGAGAACATGGAGGTGACACAAGGACATAAATCTAAGACACCTTGGGAGGTCCTTAACGCCCTTCACAGAAAGGATGGCTATCCCACAGAGTGCTTCTATGATCATTATGGTACCAAAGGAACAGCACAACACCTTGTTCACCTTGCACTCTTCCATGTCAATGGAGCTGAGTGGCCAAAAGAGCGGAGAGGTTCTTTCCAGCACAGGCTGGATTTTCTTCCCAGGACTTGGAAAAATTTGAATATAGTTTAAAAACCCTTACAGCAAATATTTCAGTTAACTGTATATGTTTAGTTTTACACTTCTCATCATTATACACACCAGAAAATTTAAAAGATCATGTTGCTCATGGTTGATTTAATTAGTACTTGGGGAATTGGGTCTGGCAGGTTACATGGCTGCTTGCAGGGTGGAAATTCTCAATTAGCAATATGCAAATGAATGCGCAAAAGCCATGTTTCCTCATTTTCACCTTTTACCCTTTGCTCAGTTTCAGGGGATAAAGCAGGCCAGTTATAATTTTTGTCAGAACAGGATTAATAGCTTGAGTTCACATATCCAACATGGGGTTGCATTTGTCATCTCACAGAACAGTAAGTACAAAGCACTTAGATGCTCTTATTTATAACAGTTCATGTGTTTTAAGTATTTGTAAAGTTGGGGGCTTTCTAATGATGGCTACATTTCCACATTTTAGTAGATTCATTTTGCTGTTTCATTCTGCTAGAGTCATCATTCATTACCAAGACAAGGGATTCTCTTTGCAATCAAAGTTTGTCTTACAACTGTGAAATAAAAAAACTAGAATATGCCTCTGTGCTGGTTGTTTTGCAAGTCATAGAGGGAACCTTATTCTTTAGTCCATTTTTATTTGTATTTCTTTCCTGTATTATACTTTTACAGCATCACTTTAACATTGGTAGGAAACCCAAAGCGAGTCACATGGCTGGCTTCTATGTTACCATTGATAAAACTCTGCTGGATTTAATGGTTGCTGCATGTGCATCAGGAAGTGGTGTGTTCATCCTTTGTAAAATAATATATTCAGAAATAAATAGTTGGAAAACTGAGCAGTAAGCAGCTTCTCAAGGTTTCTCTGAAAAACAGAATTTTTGTTGGGGAAACCAGACTGGTTATGCTGTTTTGCACTTTTTTAATCTGGTGTTTACTATTGCAGTCCTTTTCTGTGATCTTGTTGCAAGGGTCATTCACAGTACAAACATTATTTCCACTTAAATGACACAAAGCTTTGGAGTATATTGGAAGGGAAGACGGAAGATTCTTTTCCTTTCTCTATAAACATAGAAGCTAACTCAGCAATATAAGGGATGACATTACAACTGATTAATTTCTGTACTATGGAAATAGCAAGACTATTTAAAAAAACCCATAAAATTGTAGTCAATTTTTTTTTTTTTTTTTTTTTATCTAGGTGATATTTCAAGAAACCCCATTTTTGCCCATCTCAGTCAGGAATTGTTATCTAAGAATATTGGAAATATAAAATTAATTGGAAAAAGGGGAAAAAAAAAAAAGGAAAAAATATTATCCTTGCCTGAGTGACTAGAAAGTGATGACTTCTTTTTTCACCAAAAAAATTATTTCCTTTGATGAGAAATAAGAAGCTGATGAACAGTGTTTTTCTTCTCTGATTCATGTTTCAAATAAGTTTTTCAAAGAAATTTCCTGCTGTTTCAAAATAATGCAGAACATCATACTAAATAATTGCTAATAAAAATGTATTATCTGTTTCTGCAACTACAGCACAAGTTAGTTGTTTGACTGTAAAGAAACATTATAAAAAAACATGGTTTGATTGCTGCAAAGGTTCAAAACAAACCAAAATTTTTTGTACTTACAGCCTGCACATTCTGCAGGTTTCATGTCTATTTCATATGTCCATTAAAAGAGAGGGATCTAAAGTTAGGGAAAATTAGGTGAAGATGAAAATGAAAAACTATACCAATACCTTTCTGCATATAATAATAATAATAATAATAATAATAATAATAATAATAATTGCAAAATTTGGTTCTCTTAGAATTTGGCATGAGCATTTGATTCACCTTCAGACTTATTCTCACTTTTCCATTTAACAGGCATGCATTACACACATTTCAATTAGATTGTATTTTTCAGAGGAGGAAAATAAAATAGCTGATATTAACGTCTGTGATTACATGCCATGATCAAGAGTCACCTGGGAGTCATAGCCGAAGAAGAGATTTGTCTGCATCTGTCCATATACTAAATATCTCCTCAGAATTAAATAAATACTGTCAGAGAGTATAACCAAAACAGCAAATGGAGCAGCCTGCAGGAGAAAAAAGATCAGACTCAAGTGTTTTTAAAATTGAATGTTTGAGGTTAAGCACTGAAGAAATCCCCATTTAGGCTGTGGGAAATGAGTTCTTTAGGTTACAGATGACTGAGTGCTCATGGACTGGTGGCACAGCTATCCAGCTAGTTTTACAGATGCAGGATGACCTGAGGCCAGAACACTCAAAATCCCTGCGCCCTGAAGTCGGGCAAGGTTAAACACTGAGTTAGGAGCACTGTTTCATTCTCTGCATCACATTCCTGGCCTGTCACCCTGGACCATTCAACCCAGATAAAGACAATACCTCTACATATTCTTCACACTTCTGAAATTTTACTGGAATATCTCTGCTGATGTCTCTGCTTTGCTTCTTCCAAATTCCAGCCATGATCTGACAGCTTTCTTGGAGCTTCACTTTTCCTCTACAAGCCAAAATGACAGAATCACAGAATGGTTAAGGCTGGAAGGGACCACTGGAGGTCATCTAGTCCCTAATCAAGAAGGGTTTCTTAGAGCACATTACCAGGATTGTTTCCAGTCAGCTTTTGAGTATTTCCAGGTAAGAAGACCCACAACCTCTCTGGGCAATCTGTTCCTGTTATCCTCAGTAAAGAATTTCTTCCTCATATTCAGGTGGAACTTCCTGTGCATCAGTTTCTGTCCATTGCCTCTTGTCCTATTGCTCAGCCAAGAAGAGGCTGTCTCCATCGTCTTGACAAGGGCAGCTGAATAGGGACGTAATTGCCTTATTTTTCACCAAAGAAATACTGTTTCAGTCTTGGCAGTTAGAAAATATCTTTGAAAACTTTGCAGAGCAGGGGTATTTTTACAACCTCCTTATTTGGTGGCATTTGATTTTAATTTACGAGTGGATGCATTCACATCAAGTCATGCAAAGTCTGTTCTTCATATTTGAATTTCATTTTCTGCCACTTTCCTTTAATGTTTTTGGAATCTTGTAAAATTTTACAGGAGTTGTCATTTTTCTGATACAGCATAAAAATTTTGGCATGATATAACAAGAAGGTATCTTCGCTTTTAGACTAAAATAAATATTCAGAAGTGGTATTTGTCTTCCTCACTGCTGTCTAATTACTTTGATTAGGCCTAGTGTGTGGTTTCACTGTTCATTATAAAATGTGATCTGTTTTTATAACACAGATGTCTTCCTGATCCTTTTCTTTCAAAACTAAATTCTGTACATTTAGCACCCAACTGACAGCCCCTTACTGCTTCCAGTGAATAATTTTCCATCAACAATCTCATTGATCTGTGTAAATATATGCTGACCAGAGAAAGTGGATTCTTACATAAGCTTGATTTTATAAAGTGATTCATTCATTGCTTGAGCAGAAAGGGGACACATTCAGATATCCTAAATGTGGTGCTACTGTCCTCAGTACCTCCACTGAGTCTTAGCTCTTTGATGGAAAAATATTCAAGCCAAGTATTTGTGTCAGAACACAGCCCTTGACACCTTAAAGGGTTCCACAATGCATCCATCCCTGCACTAATCTAAGAGGGATTTGGGAGTGGACAAAGCAACCCAATGTAGACAGGGAACACTTTCCTGACAGCTGCTTACAGGACAGATTGCCCTGAAGCCAAAAACAAGCAAAGATGTTTTGAGCTATCACCAGCCTTCAGAGCTTCTTCAGTTCTAGAAGGGAAACACGAACAAAGAGCAGCTCTCCAGGCTCCATTTAGTAGAAAGTTTGAATGGACTCTCAGCACGTGTAGCATACTATCAGACTGTACTGACAGGTCTGACTGTCTTGTACTGCAGCCAGTTACTTAGCCACGTAAAGCAACTGCTTCTTGAGACAGCTGGAGTACTCTCCAGAAAAGCAGCTGATTGCTCTGAGAAAAGACGTGCCCAGTACCCTCCTTAAAACAGGCTAGGAATTTAATATCTACTAGAGAACAGCCTGTACACAGACTTTATGAAATCCCTGTTCTTCACTGGTGGATAAAAGTCTTATCAGCTGACACCTGTAGGCTCATGCCTTAAAACAGAACTGTTTACAGATGTGCATCTTCATAAATAAATAACCAAAAAACCATGTCCCTGTGTGCATTTTCCAGATGTTTTTTGGAGGAGGTGACTTGTAGTTATACTTGGAATTTATGCTGGTGTCTATATGAGGCCCATCATGGGCAAATGAAACAGCTGCACTTCCTTTCTCATCCATTTCAGTGACTAGCCCATAACTTGGCAGCCCAACCCAACTTCACAGCACCCACCTGCTGATTTAATCACCCTGCAACTTGATCTTCCCAGGGCTTTCATCTGTACTAAGGTTTTGGCTGAGCACTGCAACATGCCATTTTCCTTAGTTTGTTTAATGAAGTAAAATAGACCACTCTTTTGCTGGCTCTTGTAAAGATGAACAAAGGGAAATTCACTCATCAGATCTGAGAGGCACCAAGCATAAGTGGATACAGGCTCGGGAAGTCAAACCTTCCACAGATATGGAGAAAGATTAACAACACCAGACAGGCTAATGTACTTCAAGCACCACTTAGTTACAATCCATGAACATTACTAAATATGCTGAATGAGATTTTTTCAGGAAGTAATTAATCCATTTCCCAGTTTTCCCAGTTTTTGGACTTTCTGAAGAATGGAAGAGTGGTAATGAAAGTTCCTAGGTAGGAGTGAACAGCTATTGGATAAAAAACCCACAAACTCTCCCTCCTCTTTCCATCAAATTACTCACATCAATGCAATTGCTTTCTGCCCAAATACCTCATAAGTGAGATGCGTCTTTTAGAGAAAACATTTTAGACTGTTAAAAAAATCTAAAGCAACAACCTCCTGATAAAATTATGTGTTTGTCCTTCTTAACACGGCCTCTCAGGAGACATTCCAGACTTGTGGAAAGCACACCCAAAATTACAGCCAATGTATAAGGGCTGGCTGAATGACTCCAACGAGGTCCATGTATCTAGGAGGGATTAAAAACTATTAAAGGACAAGGTGACTACACAGAGGAGAATGAGGAATACCCCATAATGAAATTAAACACATTTAGAGAAAGAAATAATCAAACCTAGAATTTTAAAGGAAATTTCCCAGAAGTTCTTCTTTTCTTTTCTGCAAAATAATTGAATCTGAACAGAGTAATATATTTAAATGTTTTGTCATAACAAGGTATTCACACCACATATATACATTAGAACCATATTTATAGAATAGAGCAGAAACAGTAGCAGAAACTGTTAACTTGAAGACTTCTTATTAAAAGCACAAAAACAACAAAAAAGTCTACAGATTCCATTTATATGTGTTTTAACTGCTCAAACATTTAAGCTTTTTGAAATTTAAGACAACAAGACTGCAGAGCTTATGTGGGGGAGCCACTTTCAACAGGTAACGCCCAGATAATGGAGGACAAAAGGTAGCACAAATAGCAAAGGCTAGGCATGTTTTACATAGATCAGTGGTGGCTATTAGAGCATATCGTATCTCTATACTATTTCTAAGCTGGATGTGACATCTGTTTAATCTCTGGAGCTCTGGAGCAGGTCCAGAGTTTCAAATAGATTCCAAAAAGCAAAATTTCTGCTACTCAAATGAATTAATAACCAACCAAACAAACCCAATTCTCAAGCTCTGCTACAGGCAACAATGAAATATATTAAATTCTTGGCTATGTTAGGTAACCTATGACTCTATGGTATAGTAGAAAGTACAAAGCAGATCCACTTCTTGTCTTACATCCTCACAGTGCTGAACCTTTACATATCCTTCATTTAAAATTAAATGTAAATTTAAACACACGCTTAACTGTGCCGAGAAAAATAGAAAAATCAGTAGAAGAACTTGAAACAGAAATGATGAGTACAGTTATTCCATCTGACATTGCACTTCTGTTTTTCTCAGCCTGCCAAATCCCCTGTGAATGGTATGCATTTTTTCTACTATAAATAAATAAATAACAAGTAATCATCCTGTCTTAGATAATCATATGCAGGTGATTAGGAGTCAGACATCTGCAGCCACATTAGGGTCTTCCAATTGTCCAAGCCTGTTGCAAGTTTAGGAAACACAGTCTAACGTGATTGCTGACTTCACACCAGTACCTGGGAAAGGAAGGTGCTGTTGATTGCCAACCAACAGGAATTCCCACACGTGAGACTGTGATCTAATAGGAATTCCCACACTGGAACTGAGTGTCCAAAAATAGTATCACACTTCACATCTGCCTTGCTTCATACAGTGCCCTTAAAGCCATGCAAACTGCAACGTAATGATTCACAGTGTCTTTTTAAAACAAAACGCAGTGGTTGTGCCCAACCTGTGTTAAGCAGTCCTTGGGAAGAAGTTGTCTTAGCAGATGGTGTCCTTTTCCTAAGCCAGGTTGCAGAAATGGCTGAGAGCAGTGTGACTATTGTGTGAAGGCTGTAAATGCCACAGCTGGTTACTGCCTGGGCACCTGTACAGAGCAGGTGTCAGTGCTGTAAAAAGTGCCCATCCTGCCAGGCCACTTTTCTGAAGGGGGGAGGGAGGGGGTGTGCACTGGAACCCACTGTGCTTCCTTTGGTTGCTTGTCTCGAGCTCACATTGGGCAATAGGAGCAGTCAGAAAGGGTTACACCATTCATCAAATCCAACTGAATGATAAATAAATTTCTCTTTAACAAGACAGAGGAAAGAAATAAAATAACAAAATGTGATGCAGGTGAGTACAAACAGTGAATCCAGCTCAGCCGACTCCAGTGCTGATCACCCTGCAAACAGTGCTGCTTTCTGACGTAGAATTGAACCAGGGGGGCTTGGTGAAGGAAAATTTTAACTTAAGATGGGTATTACTGTTATCCTTTATTTCTTCAAGACACATTCAAACCTTGCAGTGATGAAAGCTCTGTAAGTATCATGCTGTACCATGCTATAAAACTCAAGGTTCTGAACATTTAATTCTAAAGATCACAAACTGCTCGTAATTCCAGGCAACCAATCCCCTGCATGAGGAGAAATATATTTCTAAGTCTCAAATTAATTTAACTGCCAAATGATATGTGATGTTCTTTTCCCAAATGTTTGTGCATTCGTACTGTGATACCAGACATATAAGTGAACAGAGTTGATACCAGACATATAAGTGAAGACAGTTGAATACTTAAGATTTACTTTATTTCATATATGGAAGAGAAAAGATATCCATCAAAATCAATAACACCACAAAGATATGCACCAAGGGAAATGCGCACCTGAGTTTTCTTCAGAGTTACTTTTGGATTGTTTTCAGTAACAATGATGCTTAATAGTGCTCTTGATAGTCTCATTTTTAGTAGCCTTTTTGAGTTTTTCAGACATTCATACTTGGGGGAAGATTGACCAAGATGTAGTCTCTTTTCAGGACAGGATGCATTTTTAGGAAGCTGGAAGGAAAATAATTAGTGAATGAGCCCTGGTTGCAAATCAGCAAGCAGGGTAGAGAGCAGTTTTCTCCTCTGCATTTTGGTTGCTTGGTTGCATAGGGATCAAAAGTTGGAATCATAGAATCATGCAATCTTCAAGGTTGGGAAAGATCTCTAAGACCATCAAGCCCAACTATTGATTAATTAAGGTCTACACAGGACTGTGATAATTCATTTAAAGAAAATTCATGGCTCAGAGGATGTGAGCTATTCTAAAACATTATTTTCACTGTATTTTCAGCCACTAGGTGCCACTCTGTGCTGTGGGAAGATCCCAGCAGCATCCCTGGTAAACAAAAGAGACAATGTCTAGATTCAAGCTATGTGGAAGCCTGTTCTTTTCTTCCTGTAGATACAGATCTTCTGTACAACCCCTGTTATAGTTCACAATATCATGACATGTTCTGACAAGCAGAATTAACTCTCAAAAGTTAAATTTTGTTTCTCAATTTCTGAACACTTAGTTCTGCAGCCTTCAAGCCCTATTACTGTGGAGGAATAAAACTAAGGCATAAAATATGTAAGTGTAGCTTGCTTGCAAAGCACAGCATTACTGAGTCAATACAATTGTTTTTCACCTAAGCAGCTGAAAGGGAAATGTAGGAATACTAAAAGTTAAATCAACATTGCATTGATATATAAAAGTGCTGATGGTGCAAAGGGAATAGAAACCAATCAACAGACTAATTGTTATCAAGAAAAATACTAATAGGTTCTCATTATCACAGCTGCAATGTATCTATTAAAATGGACTGTATCCCTGTCTTCACCTGCCTGTTAGGATGGTGTATCTCTTATTAACACTCAATTAGAAGAAAACCTATTCTGAGTTTACTTCTGTGTATAATCTCCTGAGAGCTGCTTGCTGTTTCCAAACAGGAAACTCACTTTATAATAACATTCTATTCTTCCACACAACCCCCACCTGCGAAGAAAAAAAAGCAAAACAAACCAACTAAAAAAACACAGAAGAAAAGAACACAAGTAAATCAACCCCCAAAAAACCTTCTTCATAACCCAACTTTTACTTTGCATTCAACTCAGCTGCTTCTGAGTTCATTCATTGCTACAATATGACCACCCTCACCTCCTGTTCAAGAATGCCATCAAAGGAAAGCACACTGTTTATACTTAGTCTCGTCGAGTCTTTGCTTCCGAAGGTGGCTTGATAGGGTATTGCCATTACCCTTTCCCTTCACAGTTTTTGCCATGTAGAATTAGATCATGGGTATATCTATAGAAACAGGAGCAGGTAGACCTTGACTCTCCTCCTTATGCTTTTCATTGTCTGGATGTATAGTTCTGAAGTACATGAGATAAAATGCACCATATTGCTCAGAGTTTAATTTCCAGTGTGAAAAATTACTGTCTGACTGGCTATACAGTGTTTTTGCAACTGGCCAGACTGATGCTTCTGGCCAGACTTCAAAGCTCTTTCTGAAAACAATAAACACTCTAAGGTTAAGAGGGGAAGCACTGATTTCTCCCTGCCACTAAACTCACACGTGTGTCTTGAACTGAATGACCACATGAATTATCATACTGTGAGAAATGGATGGATTTGCTTACAAAAGACATGTCTACATGACACTTTAAGCTGTCTTCTAGGAAACTTTATCTAGGTCATACACCAGTATTAGCTCTGGACACTGCTGTAGTCTTGTTTGAACGGTGTGTTATTTTCTGATTATTCCTTGTATTTCAGGTCATTACAGTTCAACTCTCAGCACCAACTAAAACAAGTAGTTGCTTGGATACCTTAGTTTGGTAGTCAATAATCCCACTGACTCTCTTATATAACCAAATTGTTCCCTTTCAATATCCAGGAACAAGTGTTAATGAGCATCCAAGTTTAATAAACCTTCTCAAAAAACCCTGATAGATATCAGACTAGAGTACATCCTATTCCAGCATGTTTGACTTCACTGGTGTTCCTTGTTTCTGGGCATATTTCAGCATATTAAAAACCCTGGCAATCACCTTTTAGAGGTAGAGCATTTAATATAAATCTTAATCCTCAGGAATTAAAATTAAAAACCCAGAAAAAAAACAGCACTAGGTTTATAAGTACGCAATAATCGTTTTTGCAGTGTCCCTTTTTGCTAGTAGCCTTCCCCAGAAACCAATGCACAATTAAGTACTACCTTGGTTCCTTTTTTCTCTACCTCATATTCAACAATAAAAACCCTTCCAGACAAGTGATATCCTTCCTGCTAAATTCCATATCATGGTCTTCCAACTTTCATACCAGCCACTGTTCTTCCAGAAATCCATTATTCTAGCTCTTCCTACTCCCCAGGCTCAGTAAATGTACAAAGCCAGCAATGAGACCGGCCCTCCACCGCGCCAGCAGTTGCGGGTGTTAGCGTGGCGGCTCCAAAGCCCCTCCTGGGTATCTCCAACGGGGGATCGGCATCTCCGAGAGTGCCGGATTCTTTGAGGATGCTTGGGGACGACGCAACACCAATTCCCTCGGCTGACACTGCAGGTTGCATCATCAGCCCACAACACATCTCCATGTCCAGACCTTGGTACAGTCAGGAACCCTGAACACCTGGAAGGACTGGTAACTTATTATTTCACACTTAATACAAGAGCTATGGACAATTAAGGCCAACTTCAATTGAAAGAGGTAGGGCAGCATTTGAAGGAAAAAAACCCTTAAAAACATAATAGAATCCAAGAAACCCAAGACATCCAGACGTGTTATATTTATTCAGAGCCATAGCCAATTTACATTCAGTTCCAAGCTTGGATTCAAACTAGTACTCGGAACTAAAGCCACAGATGGAAGATTTTATAATCTCTATACATAAATGCATTTCCCTTGGCACCTCTGGAACCTTCGATACTTCAGACTTGCCTGAAAGAGGTGATAGGCACAAATCTGCTAAAATTCCTAAAAGTATTCATACTCTTCCTGTCACTTCTGATTAGGTCTTTTCCTGCAAGACCTGAGTCCTCCATCAGTGGTTGGATAAGGTCCAGTTTTCTCTTTGATACTTTTTGATGCTCACATGGAAGCATCAAGTTAATTGCTGTGGAAATTTGAGCTCAAGTGACATCCATATATAGATTAAGTTCAGGAACTGGACAAAGACATGAAACTCTTGTACTTCACAGTTGCAGGATATACAATCATTTCTGAAAAAGACCCCTTGCTAGGTGAGATTAGGTAATGGGAATGCACATTTGGCTGAAGCGAAATCCCATCAAGAGGTTGGATACAGGGGAGCATCTACGGCCATAATGCAGCTTGTGAAATTAAACATACATACCCGAAAATCATCAGATTTTTGGTAGCCCTGTAGGGCTCATGGATTCCTGACATATTATTAGTGCTACAAAACTGCCTCTACCTATTTTTATCGGATTTGTTTACCCTAGGGCATTCTGGCAGATCCTGCTCTATGATGAGACAACCATTATCAATGACCTAATTTTTTGTTGATGGTACAACACTGATGTGATACGACTGGACATGAAACTTTCTGAGGCCTGTATTTAAACATCCAGAACTAAGGCCATCACAGATATTGCAACCATCCGTCCAGAAACAATAAACTTATCTTCAGTCTTATCGACATTTCATAAAGAAAAACCCACAAATCTTCAAAAAGAAAAGTATCACACCAATTTTCATTTTTCTGCCACTCTAGAAGGATTGACAACACTGTGGCAGAAGGCATAGTCACATGTTTGATGGATACTGATTGGAAAACACTGCAGAAGTTCCCAAAGTAGGATGACTTAAGTCATCTTAAATGACCATCATTGTATGAGACTTGCATAGTTCAGATGTACAAATAAAAAAAAAAAAATTTAAAAATTTAAAGCATTCATTCTATCAACAGATTCAACTCTACAAACACATTGATCAAACTTACCAAGACAATGAGACTTTAACATTTTAACTTTAACCTTTATTCTCTGTTCTGTTTTCTGTAGTTCTTTTAGGAACCCAGAATGAATACTCATGTAAGATCTGCCAGCTCATCAATACATATATAGACACATTTCTAAGTAATTTACTTTATTGATTTATAGTTTACCAAAAAAAGTAAATTCCTTGGAACTAAGGTAGTAAAAATATATATATGTTTTATTACAATTGTTCCGATTTTCTTCTGCTCCAGGCAAATTTACCACAATCAAAAGCTCATAAACCTGGATCCAAAAGGTATGACCATCACATAATACTGTAAAAGCAGGAAAATATGAGGCTGGGCGGAAGCACTCTCTTTAGCTAAAAGTATTTTTAATGACTTCATTTTTCATAGTTGCCCAAAGCACTCTGTGAAATAAAACTTTAACTCTTACATCGTTTCTGTCTTAAGGGTAATGAGCCATATGTGAAGACATCTGCAATGCCTGAAAGGAATGATCATTAATTGGAGAGAAGACAGGACACTTTATGATTGCTGATATGGGGTAGGGAGATGGGGGAAAGCCTTTCAAACAGTCAGTGGAATTAACAAACAAAATCAGTCCTTTGGTTGACGTGAATCACTGTAGGTATCACAAGATGTGAATACTGTAGGTATGATTTTTATTTCTTGTATGTGCTGGGGAGAAAAATTGCTACACTGTGGGAGCGAGACACCAGAGAGAAGACACAGAGCCAGGAAGTTCTCTGTGAAAAAGGCTAAGACAAACAGCATATGTTGTTTGTATAGAAATCTCTTTCTGACTTATCTGGAAGGTCTGGAGGAAGACCCAAAAGCATGGCACAGATTGTATGCTTAACCTCCTATTTTCCCTGTTCCAATCACCCTTAGTTTACAAATTACTGGGTCAGGCACTCTAATCTTACAGTTTTCTCTGGAAGTAGGTGAAGCCTTGGCACCTCCTCCTGACTGAATATGCATTTTGAACCACCTTCATCTAGACCTTTATGTGGCATCGTGTGGTGTCAGGCACAGCATCATGCAGGGACAACCCTATTTGCCTTCTCAATGAAGCATATGAAGCTGGACTAGCAGCAGAGTGAGGGCTTTGTATAAATGTGTGATTTCTTCACTGGTGGCAATCCCTGGCTATTTCCTGGCTCGGAGAAAAACAGCTGGAAGTGGTTTGCAACTGAAAGAACAGAAGACACACATAGGATAGAGAAAATAATTTGTAGGGAGAAGTAGAAAGAATGATTCATGCCAGCCTGAGATAAGAGGAATGAATCATCACCTTGCTGATCTATCCCCATTGATCATAAAGGGAAATGAGACAGCTAGTTCGGAACAGATGCCTGACTTTTAGACTCCTGAAGTCAGACAACCATAATCCCTGTCAAGCTTGAGAGATCAGTGGTTTGGGGCCCCAAGTTCGACGTGTTCTTGGAGGTAGCTCCAGGCTAGAAGTCTCTCTTATGCCCAGGTTTAGTGCTCTTGATCTCCATCTCTTGTTCTCTATCAAAATACCTACTTGGCTGTTACATGCTCTGAGGAGGGGTATATTGGACAGGAAACTTGCACTTTTTATAGACTTGCAAGTACAGTCTTCTATCCTCTATAACAGCTGCATATATAAATACCACTGATTTTACAGGATTTCTTCTCTGACGCTCTGTTTGCATAGATCCATGGTTTATATTTCCTGACTTGTATGAAAACAAACAAATTAAGTTTATGGATATAGCATTTGCATATTGAGAGTGTTAATTGTTCAGTAAATACCATACACTCCCCTATTGTGAGAAATCTCAGTATACAAGGTACAAACTATCTAATGCATCCGCAACTGACTTGGTACCCAAGTACAGGAATAAAAAGGCACAAACTGAACATAAATCATCTTGGATTAGCATGGCTCTGAGTATGAATTAATAAGCTCTGTTGCTACTTCTAAACAAGAACTACTTGATGTCACATCACTTTGTAACAGGGAGCACAAGTGCTCCAGTCATTCACTTCCAGCTGGACAGGTAACTGAAGCATATAATTTCTCAGCTGAAACAAACCCTCAGGACAGACATTTATTCATTTTTTGGAGCTTTGGTTTTTTTGGCTATTATACTGTTATTATCTACAGTTTCTTTTTTTTTATTTCAGTGACCCAACAAATTATAATTCATTGATTTCCATGAGTGATTGAAGACTTTGTAGGGAAGGAATTAATAGAAATTTAAGAAAACTTGCTTCATGCTTTATATAAAAGAACCATTTTTTGGTAAGGAGTTCCAGTGAATCCAATGCAGGAAGCACAACTTATCCTTAATTCTCAATTTTTCGATTCCTATTTAAATGGAAGCTGTGGGCTTCATGAACAAGTACTCTCTGTTTTTTCTGAGTCTGCTCAGTTGAGGAACTTTTCTCTGTGCACTTCGGCTGTTCCCCAGGTAAACATACCCCTGGAAGCATGACAGTTACTAACTGAGGACTAAGAGACATTCTGGAAATTTCTGGACTGTAAACCCTTGGCAGATGGAGACAGCATCTAAATATTTCTGCCAGAGTTGAGCCAGCATTACCATTAATGTTTACACATAATGTGTGAAAGTTAGAAAGAATATCTAAAACCAAAAAAAAAAAGAAATGTCAAGAAGAAACCTCCAAGAGAATCAGCCTCCTCCTGATGCTGCTGTTAACACCAATTACCTAGATGGTTTTTCCTAGATTCTTCAGAAACAGAGTGGGCTGCTGAATAACTATTAAATTTTTTTCCAACAGAGGAGGGTAATGCCAGCTCAAGAGTTTATCAGGTTTAACACTTTCACTGTTTAGCACATTGGATCTACTGATATCTTTTCTTGAAAGTAAGACACAGCAACACTGTGCATAACATAGCAGCTCCTCAAAGGAGTTCCTTATGGGAAAGTGGAGGCGCAAGTTTGCACTTCTCTTTCTTCTATGTCTTCAGTCATACAAACAGTAAGTATTGTACCATATTTTTTTTAACAAAAATTACGGTGTGCTTAGACAACACTAACATTTACAGTCTGGGAAAGAAAGTTAATATGATCCTACTGCACAGTATTAACATCCTAGTGACTGGCATGAAGGAAATCACAGCTATCAGACAAGGAGATAGACCTCAGGTGACGCTTGGAATTAAGAAAAACATACAGAAAATAAAAGCCTCTCTTGAACTATCAGGAGAAGATTGCTTTAAATGCAGGGTTTTGCTCCAAACAACGGCTTGGCAATTTCTGATTTTTAGAAGAAAAATCTATTTCTTTTTTACTTGAAACACTTATGGATCACAGCCCAGCCCTCAGTGACAGATGTCAATAACAAAAAAACTACTTCTGACAGAAATTTTCATAATAAAAAAAATATTACGACTATGACATCCATTCTGCCAACACATATCTGTGGCCTTAACTTGTAACAGACAAACATTTTGATGTTTGTAACACCAGGACCCAAGTTTAACTGGATTTTTCCCCTATTTTCTTTCAATAGTACAGCCTGTTTGACGTTTCCCTGTAAGTGTTACTAGGGACAGCAGAAGCTGAGTTATTGGTTGCAGGGACAAGAGATAAGCAGTCAATGATTTTCAGACTGGAGGTTGCAAGCCCAGAAACATCAATAGAATCAGGAGTGTAATCCTGAAAACAGTCAAAAGCAGAAAAAAAATTGGGAGGTTACTAAAATAAGCCTTGAATTCTGCTTCAAAAGGAATGTGATAAAACTCCCTAGTTATTTATACCTTCCAAACACTTTTGTAAAGGAACATAATTTATTTATCACTGCCCATCTGGGGAAAGAAGGTTCCTGGAGAAAAACAGCCCTAGCTGATCTTATACAGATTTACATCCTTGGATTTAGAATAGAGGTGTTCCTGGTATGCTCCCCTGGGAGAGCAAGGCTGATCTCAACAGAGGGATTCACCTCACCTGAGTAAGTAGACATGTCCTATTTAGTCCCCTCTCAGTTCAGTGAAGGGAAGAAAGGACTCATGAGGCACAACCCAGATGAGCTCTTTTAGGTGACTGCTGCAGACCCAGGAGAGCTGGAGAGTGTTCTACTCTTGCACCTGTATAGGGATCTGAGGGTTACCACTGCAGGCTGAACTCAGTGTTCTAAAGTGAGGAGAGATGCATCACTGGCTTGAGGAAGCACACATAATTTGGTGCCCTAAAAGCATTTGGAAGTCAGAACATCTCTGAAACAAACTTGCATAGCCACTGAGACAGGATATGTCCGTTTTGGCACCTGTAACAGCTGCATTTGGGACTCTCACTGTTGGAGATCACACACACAGTTATACATGCATGTTTAGTGCCATCCTGGCACACAGCAGCACTTTATCCTCATGCAAGTACCTGCTTTTCTTGCCCTGTACCTCCTCTGCAGAAGAAGCTACCTTCCTCCCCCTCTTCCTCACACTAGAGGTATCACTTCCTCATCCAGGTCTCACAACCACCCTTCCTTCTCCCTTAATATGATCTGCCATACTCGGCTTTTCTGTACAGCTAAGAGAGCTTTTATTGAAAGAAATTTGAAGAAGTCCATTCAAATACGCTTTTTTTATTTTAAAAATGTTGAAAAAAACCCACTTCAATTTAAAGCGGGTACCTGTCATCTTGACATTCAGATATCAAAGAGAAATATGAGGCTACCAGCATCCTGTCCTTTCTGTGTGCTGTTGGCGTGTCTTCACAATTCTTGCCCTGTGGATGCCCTGGACTTTTGGCAAAACTTTTGTAGAAGCATTTGAAAAGAACTCTGTAAGTGGGCGGGGAGAAGCTCAGCTTCCTTTTTCCTAAAATTTTGGGATTTTCTTATTCATCCCTTGTTGCCCTAATGATAGTAAAGTTGCCTGGATGTACGTGCTTCACATGGCATTTTTCTTCTCACAGCAATGTGGTCTACTTCCCCTCCCCCTTCCCATCTACTGGATCATAAATTGCCAAGCTCACCAAGTGAGGGAACATAAGTGTAATTGCATTTAATTGGCAGGACATCAGGCAGAGCAAACTAAAAGTTCAAGGGCGGAAACACTAATGACAGCTGTGTGTATATATAGCAACAGTCATTTTTTTTGATCAGGAGTAGAATGCAGAGATGTTTTAATTGACATACTTAATGTTATACACGTGCTGCTACATTTAACCTGTTTGAAAGCTGGTGTGCAGTTGCACAGAGTTTAACAAATTGCTGCTGCTTGTGGTTCCAATGTGATTCTCAGCTCCAGCTGCACTTTACAAATACTCATCATTTACTCAGTGAGGGAAACAATGCTTCCCTTATTAATTTTCTTACGCTTTGGCAAAGGTTACGCAATTATTTTCTTTCAAGGTGATTCACCTCAAGTCCCAGTAATGTTTTCATGGTTTCTCTTAGTTGAACAGAAAGCAGAGCAGGCATTAGTGCGCATAACCTTCAGGACTCAGTATTGTGTATCTAGGCTGTGTCTTCTTCACAGCTCAGAGATCACACACTCTGTTGGTTCTTCTCTAATGGGTGGCTATCACTGGCTGTACCTTTTAATGTTCTTCTATGAATGGAAAACAATTAAGGGCAATAGTTTTTAAGAGAGCCAGCCAAAGGGCTGGGTTATGGCTTAAAAGAGGACAGATTTTCAGCCAGTGCTTACAAAGTTCTTAAAATTGGCAGGGAAAAAAACATTGTAAAACACAGAAGTGATCAGCAGGGTTTGAGAAATTCAGCCCTAGAAAAGTAATTGCAGACTTTGATGGACTTGGATATAACAAAGATCTATATAGTCACTGTTCAGTATAGGTACATTTCAAAGAGGAAGCCATGCTTTAGGTTCATGTTCTGATCCTAAATCCCTTATTTCCAAGTGCAGAGTCTGTGCTCAAAAATGACCAGAGTATTGTTCATACGCAGGGCCAGGACAGTGTCCACAGAGTAATCTGTTTATTCACTGCAATTTTCTAAAGGAATAAAACCTTCAGTCACACTCCTTACATAGCTGGTTCCACTTCTGTGCACACACCACCTAATCTGAGGAGCCATTTAGCTCAGGAATGTTTTGAGTCATAGCTTCAAATTTTGCTCTCGTCTTTATGCTAGCTGTTATCAAACAGGCCTTTATATGAATTAACAGAGGCCAATTAGCAGGAACTGCAGATAAGCCTTTATGTGTTTGATTGTATAGCAAAGAAATTAAATGACTGATTTTTTATCTTAAATTTGCAAAACCAAAATAGCTAACTGGTATAATACAAGCACAGACATATCCTCACAGGACCGACACTTTCCGAATATCATTGTAAATAATGTTTAAAAGGGTGGAAGTTAAGGCAAGGAATGTACATAGTAGTGGGCTTGTTCTGCAGACATCTGATAGATATATTACGAATACAAATAGAGACATATAAATGAAGCAATAATATTACTGGAGCTTTTACAAGATTTTCCCGTTACCTTGATTTTTCTACACATTCGTTTTGAAAAATTGTTTAAGATCTACATTTGTTTATCTCTGCAACAGTGGTAAAGACAGGACACCCACAGAAGCAAGCTAATATCAAAAGACTGAGCAGAAACATCTTCACTACATAGAAATTTACCATTAAAGTTGTATTCATAGCTTGTTTTCTTCTGTGCTTGGGAGTGCTGTTCTTTCTTACTACTCAGACCCATACATACAATGGAATATGTGTTTTCTTAATAGTGGCAGCACCTGTATCTGTCTTTCAGGACTGGTACAAGAGGACAATCCAAATTACTTTGTTTTTCCACTCACCCACTGTTGTGTACCTCAGAGTTTACAGATGAGGTCTTTGGCCTCTTAAGAACCCACATTAATTTTGCCACTGATTTCCTGATTTCAGCTCAATTACACAGTAAAGGAAGAAGGCACGGTGTCACAGAAACATCCATCTCCATAATTCACGTTATGGAGAGCTATGTCACATTTTGTCTTTGTGGACAGTTTCATGAGGGTGTGTGACAAAGGTTCGACACATTTCTAACCACACATGACTGACACTGCAGTGGAAAACACAAAACAACAACAGAATTCCATCAATCAAATGAAACAAAGACATATATAAGGAGAAAGATCAGGAAGAGCAACAGGAAAGATCAGAGGTCAGAAATAGTCTGTGACAAAAGACAGTAAGTATTAGGGCTGTGATGAGACAAAAAGCAGCAGCTTTAAGCCACCAGAGAGATCTAGGGCAGACCTGCAAAAAGCTTTGTAAAGATAAAGCACAGAGAGCCCGGGAAAGGCTTGTTTGGGGAGACTGCAAAACCCCCATCACTGAAGGTCTCCCATACATGCCAGGCAATCATCTGTCAAGAAGAACAGATGCATTGCTGACTCTACCTTCTTCTTAAAGGATTCTTCAGGCTACTTTATAAGATTTTTTAACAGTACTTCACTTCTTAATGCTAATACACACATACTCATCCTAACAGTACAGAAAATAATAGCAAGTTAGATGTACAAGAAGAACATGCATGGCTTAAGAATAGACAAAAATTAATTTCATAGTAATTACAAGGTAGATGGAGGTACTAAAAATGTAAGCATGAATCTTAATAAATTAAATTATCTTTAGAAACTAATAAATGTGCCAAGTAATTATCTGTTCTGCTGTAAACACCTTTTTTTTTCTTTAATAAAATACAGATAATTAAAAATAGTAACTTGGAGGACTGTAAGTTAGGGGAAAAGTTATGAACAGAAAGAGCTATACTAATATATCAAATATGACTGCTGCTGAAATTCACTGGCATAGAATAGTTCATGCCCATCTTCTTATCCTACAAAACTGGATTTCTGTGTTTGGAGTGGTCTTTGGAAGCAGGTTTTCCTTCAAAAAATATCCATAGCCATGAGAAACTGCAGGCCAAAACTGTGCTGAGGACTATCTTAGAGTTTAATAGGGGGAATTCAAGTTCCAGTGCACAGGATACTTTTCCGTCAAAGTTTAATTTACTGGTATAAACATAAGTAGTGATAGCAGTGCCATAGTGGAATGACTCCCAAGATTCTCTGGATTAACAGTACCACGTGAGAATAAATACCAGGTGCCAGGGCCCAGAAGGTAACAGTTGGGGGGCTGTTTGGGGCCACAGTTGTGAGATTACAGTCCCTGAAGAGCATGGAGCAAAATGGCAAATGCAGTTTGGATGTTGCATTTGCAACCTGAGATTAAAGAAAATCATGTGAATTTTGTCTCCTGAACTACAAAAGGGAAGGAAGGGCTTATACGTAGTTTCTGAATGAATATAGTCTTTTAAGTCTTAAGCAAAAAAAATAGAAAAACCAAAAAATAACATGCACACTCATGTCATTGGTGGTCCCAGGCTGCTCCCATTGTTTCTATCCCTAGCCAATCTGAGAAAATTAGAGTATAGAAACTTAAACTTACAAGTGTGACTGAACTTTACTTTGTACAGATTTTTGTATGTAGGGTTTGGGTGTAGTCAACTACAGTATGTCCATTATTACCAAGCACCTGCCATCTGACTAGAAACCAGGAGCACCATCTAATCCTGCAGCCCAGAGTTTGTCTCTAATTTTATTGATGGTGAGTGAATTGGATTGAAAGCTGAGGTTTTGGTCTGCTCTCCTGACTGACAAGCACTTTAAGCACACAGTGCCTATAAGAAGAGTTGCCTTTATTCAAAATCGGGGTAGAGAAGCCAGCAAACATAAAGGCAAAGAACAAGGCCTCTGGTCCCTCAGCTCCCCAGTCCTGCCTTTCAGATTGACATTCTTGGGCTTCTGTCTTCAGCAGCATTAGTCTCATGGTCTCTCTGAAGCAGTGGAAAGTGTCCTGCTTTGCATTAGAGTGGTCAGAAGTTCAAATCCTGGTAAAACTGTCATGCAGTTCACAAATATTTTCTTCCTGTACCTTGTGGGAACACGAAACTCAGAAGGAAAATTAAAGGAGGAAAAAGTCATAGTAAGTGAAGCCATGCTGCAATATCTAATAAGAATACAGCCTTTATTCCAATAAAAGCTCTTTGTGTTAACTCTTTTATTAAGAGGGACCATGCCAATTTCTCTGTACACATGGCAGATCAGAAGGCGCTTTCATAATGCAAAGCCTTAGAGTATCTTCTGAATGTACCTGGCACTGCTCTAAATTTGCACTGCCTACTGTTCCTCTTCATCTCAATCAAAGAGAATAGCTCTGAACAAAGATTAATGAAAATCATTATTAAGGTGATTATTGGCAGAGATTATTTTTGCCGTTAGTGTCTGAGGCATTCCTAATGTTGTGTGTGGAGGAGAGAGCCATTTTCATTAAAGCTCACACATACACACACATTTTCTTTTTTTAAGATTAAAAACCAGCCTTAAATTAAAGGGACAAATGCTGGTATCCTGGGTACAGTTCTTATTCCAGTCCCTCTGCTCAAAGGAAAAAGAATAAATGAACTGATATTATTTCCTAATTCCAGGCAGAAATGAGTCACAGATTGCTAGAGTTTCTCTGCAGTGTTTTTTTTTAAATTATATTTATTGAAATCAAAAGTACTGACACCTCACTTCATGATGAAGGGCCTGCTTCTTAGACCAAACTTTCCTCCAGTCTCAAATCTGACAGGATTACACACCAGAGATGATATAATTTACACACAGAAAAAGCTTTGTCATTTACTGCCCATATAATTTCACACTTGCCAGTCATTTGGTTCAAAAAATATTTGAAAGAACTTAAATTTTGTTGTGGTCAGCAATTTTTATTCCCAAATAATACAAGAACATAACCAACATTCATCTGTAATTTAATGTCCACAGCCATTGCTGATGTAATTATGGATCAGACACAACTTGCTTGATTTTAGGTTTTGTCCTGTACATCTGTGCTAGTCACCCTAGGTTCCATTTCACAAGGATTGAGAGTATGAATCATCTAATATACTTCAGATACCTATTTTAGGGTGAATCCTGCCCAGAATTTCCTCTTTCATTCCTCTGAGCAACAGCAGACACCTAAAATTTAGTAAGAATAATTGTACCCTGTGTCTGCTAGTCTTGCCTGTGAGACACATGGTCAGGGCCTCTCTGGTTTTCTGGATGACCGCTACACAAGACATGAAAGATTGCAAGACCTTGGTGAAGAAGTTGCATTCATGAAACCTATCAAGACATGACATACACCATTTCAAATAATAATTATATGAGCTAATTTAAGAGTTCTTTCTGCCTTCTCTTGAGCCCTCAACCCTCTCCCTGATGGAATGTAGATGACCAACTCTTCTAAGTTGTCCAAATATTTTTTTAAAAAGCCCTGACCTGTAGCAAAACCCACTGCAATTCGTGGAAAGTAGATACTATTGTCTCACAGGTTTATTACTAAACACAAAATCTGATTGGCCTCACTTGAAGGGAGCCAGAAAACAAAGATCAGGATTATGACAGCCTGCAGGCTACCATAATAATAAAACACAGCTGAAACAGAAATGAAATCCTAATCCTCTTTCAGCAGAAAGCAGGAGTATAGTGCGAGAAAATACTATGAACACAAGGTCATATCCTTAATGCTGCTACTGGGCTTCCAACTATGTGTTGACTTAGAGCCATTGCAAGGCATCTCAGCAGTTTAATTTCTTCCTTCCTCAAGAATGAGGGGGTAGACGGGGCAAAAGCTCAAGCTTGCTACTGCTGCTGCTGAGGGGTGAGATTTTCAGGAGAATATTACTACTGCAGTGGGTGATCATGCACCCTCGTGCCTTGCAGCCATCCACCACACAGTGACCTCTCCCTCAGCATTTCACACATCTTGGGAGCAAAGTTTCCACTGACTGTCACGTGCTTCCCTGTGAAGTGGCTGTGGATGGGCTCCGGAATACGACTCCATTGCCTGTTTACCTCTTGACCATGGCATAGCAATGGATCAGCTGTGACAGCTAATGAGAGCATTTGGGAAATCATGAGTATTCAGTGGAATTCAATGCAAATCGAGTATATCATTGGATATATGTAGGATTCTTTATGTGCTAACAAAACCTCTCCAGTTCTGATCTCTGAGTGTTAGTCTTACATAATTTTGCAATGTTGCTGTAAATTCCTTAAAGACAGACGGATGATTGATATATTGTAAATTGCAATACCTATAAAAGATGGGGTGACTGCACAAGATTTGGGTTTATCTCTCCACTGAAGCGATGAATTATCCAAGGGAATATGACAAGCAATTCATCAAAATATAAACCACACAGTCAAGCAAGGGTATATATTCCTTTAAAACCTAAGCAAAAGCCCATCAGAATTCAACAGCAGTTTTTCTATTGACTTCAGGAGGCTTTCGATGCAGATCAAAGGAAAATTCACGGCTAAACTGGAAGGTTAGGTGTAAAGTAGTATAAAGTGATCAGTTGGAATAATACATTTTTATCATAATGAATTCATTAATTTTTTTCCTCTGTAAAATTTATATGTGTTATTGTGTTATGTTTCAGGTCAGTGCCTTAATCTATTTTAGTCTGAACAGGAAAGGAAAGATTTTTCTTTTAAAATAGTGAAATACTGCCCACAGTAAATACTGGCCACATAAATTTCAGAATAAAAGAGTGCTGTTCCTCCCTGGAGCAGCACATTCACCTCATCATCCATGGATTTCCTTTTTGTATAACCTCTTGTGCAAAAACGCAATTCTTTCTCCAAAGTGAGCATACATGGCTTTATGATGGAAGAAGGACCTAAACATTGAAGAATTGTGACATTTCCCATGAGAGAGAGAAAAAAAAGTTGTGTTTCTCTATGAGCCTTGTCATCTGCACAATTATTTGTATGTTTTTTATGTCACTCTGTTGTGCTTTAACCCCAGCCGGCAATTAAGTACTGTGCTGCACCTCGCTCACTCCCTTCCCAGTGGGATGGTGAGGAGAATTGGAAAAGGTAAAACCCATGGGTTGAAATAACAACAGTTTAATAATTGAAAAAAAACAAATTTAATAATGAAGATGATGATGATGATGATTGATGATGATGACAATAATAATAATAATGAAAAGGAAAATTAAAAGGAAAACTAAAAGGAAAATGGGAGTAACAAAAAGAAAAGAGAGAAATAAAACCCAAAGAGAAACAAGTGATGCACAATAACATTGCTCACCCACTGACTGATACCCAGTGCATCACACAGCGGTGATGGGCCCCTCCTGGCCAACTCCCCCCAGTTTATATCCTGGGCGTGATGTTCTCTGGTATTGAATATTGCTTTGGCCAGTTCAGGTCAGCTGTCCTGGCCACGTTCCCTCCTGGTTTCTTGTGCACCTGTTGGCTGGCAGAGCATAGGAAATTGAGAAGTCCTTGACTTTCAATAATCACTATCCAGAAACAACTGAAATATCAATATGTTAACAACATTATTCTCACACTAAACCCAAAACCCACAGAACTGTACCACCTACTAGGATGAAAATTCACTCCATCCCAGACGAAATCAGGACGCACTGATGCCTCCATACACAATTGCAAACACTTTGATAATCTCCCCTGCTTCATTAGCAAGAAGTGATATCATCTGGAGATGCAGAAGTGGACAAGAAATTTTTTCCAACATCAGAAGCCAAGGTGAGGGAAAAAATCTCCAGCCTATCCCAAAGAAGAAAAATCAGAAGCTCTATCTGGTTGTCAGACATGTTCAGACTTTCAAGAAAATGAGCGGTGCATTTTTTATTAGCAAAAGCAGACTCCTATACTCAGGAGTTTAACATAACTTGATTTTAAATCCTGACTGATGTTGTGTGTTCTGCACTGCCTGTTTATTTGGAACTTGCCCAGCTGCAGACCACATCAGCTGGTAAAAAAAAAAGATAATAATTCTTACTGCAGTATACAAGGCAGAGCTTTGTGACGTGCTTTTTACCAAAAGCATGGTGAACTGAAATCCTTCTGTCATGCACAGAAAAACACAGCAGAGACAGAGCACATCAGCTCACCTGCTGTGCCTTAGCCCAAGAGATCCCAGCACTGTTTGCTCTGCCAAGTCCACCTCCTGCATTAATGGCTGTCAGTAATAACATGCTCTGAGATAGGGCTGTTGTCCAGCACAGAGGATATTGCCTGAATAATTTCATATACCCCCCTAAAAATGACCCACAAGAGCAATGAACAAAACTGATGATAATTTAAAATTAACACCTGTATGAGAGAGCACAGCCTTTCCCCAGGGTTCAGAGCTGCCCAGTCTTCAAAGCTTTTCAGGAAGAGCTTTTTATTTAAGCTTTGCTAGACTGCATTCACAATCTCAGACAAGTAATAGCAAACATCAGAAGAGAAATTGTTCTGAGATACGGCAGGAAATTAATTGAAAGCATTGCGAATGTGTGCACACAAGTATAAAGAAACTGAGTACTTGAAGGAAGAGTTTACTGTACAAACATTTCTCTTGTTATTCAGTCTAAAGAAAATCAACAAAATGTATTCAGAAATGGGTTTTGTCAAGTAAGAATTACAAAGAGAGTGATAACAAATTTATCCATCAAGCTGAGAGTACCAAAGAACAGAGCCTTTCAGCAGCAGCATGAGAGCCAAAGCATTATATAGAGCACATCAACATGGTACTATGGCAAAGTTTAGCTCTCTGTAGAAGATAACCAGCTAATTACTTAATACTGGTTTTGGGGCAAGTTCATTTAGCAACAGGACAACAACTTATGTTTCACTGTGCTCCTAAATCCTTAGGCCCTAAATACCACTAGTCAAGTGGATTTAAGTTATTTAAGTTCACAGGAACTATTAAACTTGATTATTAGAGATTTCTTTCGTAGAGAAAAATGGTGTTTTATACACTCAGCATTAATAGAAATGATTTCTAAACTTTTGATATTTAAATAAATGCCATGGATGTTGGTGGAGATACAAATTCTCCTCCAGTGGTACACAGAAGTTTCTTCATAGGCTGCTTCTTGCACCTGTGGAGACAAGAGTCCCATCTTCTGAGTGTAGCTGAGATGTTAGCCTGGAGGGTCTGATAAGGGATCTTTTCACCTGGTTCAAGATGGCAAAAGAGTGATTCTTACCTGGTCTCCCTGAAGCTAACTCCTTAGTACAAGATTTCCTTGAGCCCCCCAGGAGAATCCAGGTTTGCCATTGAAAACAGCAGAGGCAGGGCTTTCCAGGCCAGGAAGCCAACGTGTTACTTTTAAAATACAGCAGCAGTGCACTGGCTCTTCCACCCTCACCTCCCCAAAGGCGGGGTTGGCATTCCAGTGGTCCTTGGCCACAGCAAGATGGTGAAGCAGCAGAAGGTCAGTGGCCTGTGGCACTGGGGTTGCCCAGAACACAGCTCCTCATTGAACAGTGATATAAATTTAGTATTTTATAAATATAAATTTCGTATTTTATTAAGACAAGTTTAATATCCATTTCTTTCAGTGCACCATGTCACTTGGCGGACATCTTAATGACATTCCAGTGTTGTGGCTTAATAGGGCCGACCTTACCAGACCTCCTTCCCTCTGCTGAGGTAAGGTCCTCACTCAAAGTCTGAGAAGATCCCCAGTAAAAACAGTAGCTATGGCCAGGATTAGAAGAAACACATGACTAAAATGAGCTGATTTAACCCTTTTTTATCTTTGTTAAAAAGCTTAAAAAGACAGCTGTCCTCACCGAGAGTTGTCAGAAACTTGGCATTTTTCTCTAGCAGATCTGTAGTTGTATGCTGAAATAGACACATTTCAATGTCTTCTTTATTTTATTTTATTTTTTTTGCACGTTGTTATTTTGAATAGTCAGGCAGACATATACATACATGATTTAACTTTATTCTCAATTCTTGATATGAATACAAATTTGGAGAATAAAATGAGGGAACAAAGGAAAAGTAAAGAAATTGATGAGCATCATAAAAAACATATAGAGAAATACATTGTGGGGCAGGGTTGAGTGAATTTTTTTCTCTCTTAGGAGACTATTTCTGAAAACTGTAAGGAATATTTGAGCAAGCTCTGAAGTCTGACAGTTTTTTGAGAATTAAAGCAGCTGAGGGAAATATTTTATAATAGCAGAGCGTGTCTTCACTGCTTTCATTCTTTGCTAGCATTAATGGACATTACATATCATGCAGCAACAGGTTCATAACAGCAGAAACCAAATCAAAAAATCAAACAAAATTAAAATGCCAAGAAATGGATGTTGATATGTGTGCCTTTAGGTATGTAATATTATCTATATTCTGCACAAAACGAACACCAAAATTAGCTTAGACATAAAGGTTTGTCATCGTGCCCCTAGAAAGACACCACCCTTTGGTTTTGATATATGGTAATGCATTTCCATGTATCAACAGGTTGCTATCGAGTTATAGCATTCTATCTTGTTATCATCTGCTGCCTGATCAGTCAAGATCAGGATCCAACCCTGTCAGGTACCAGGCTAGAGAGTGCATAGTCACCATCCTAAATGAACTCAACAGTCAAGTGATGAATGGAGAAAAAGACAGTTACCTAATCAAGAAGAGTAATGTGAAGCCCAGCAAATAACATATCTGTTGCAGGAAGAATTTTGTTTGTTTTCAGGTAAGTACAAGAGACACAAATAACACACTAAATTGAAGGGCTGGGGAGAGCAGTGATAAAACAGCTCAGAATCAGCCTTTGAGGAGGAGGGTAGTAGAAACCTGGACCACATCAAACTGAAAAGAGAGTGGACAGAAAAAATGAAGGGAAATATCCTCATGATGTTGGCCTTGGCTTTTACAGCTGCCCTTTCTGGCTGTAGGTAGAAATAATAGCAATAACAATTCTGATGGCATAATAATTTTTACTTAACTTTTCCCATTTCCCTTACAAAGACTAAGTAGGTATAATAGCTTGGAATTTCTCTAGGTGTAGTACTTCCTTATACGAGCTTTGTCTTAGCAATCCCAAACAAAGTCCTTATCTTAGTGTTTGGGAGCAGTGCAGAGGGAGGTACTCCAGGAAAGGCAGCGCTGCCTTTTTCTGTTCTGCCAGTATCAAGCTCTGTATGGGAGACTATTGTAGCTCACATTAGGGCATAATTTATTTACCTATGACCCAGAGAAGCAAGGTGAAAACTCAGCCCATTTCTCATGCTGTCCCTTCCAAGATCCTTAAATGATAGAAAAACTGTGTTTGCAATGCGGACTTGTCTCAGAGGTTTAAGAAATTATACCTCTTGTTCTGCTGGATGTCAACAATAATCTGGTTAAGACTTGATATCGAAAGACACTTTTCCTAAATAGACAGCTACAACATCAATCCTCAGAAAAGCTTTTGTAACTTACTGGAGGAACATTCACAAATTTGATGCGATGTTAGTGGTGCTATGTGGGGACTCAAGGCATTGTGAGGATGGAGGAGTCTGTTTTCTTTGATGAGTCCATTCTTGGAAGAATGGGAGACCAATTTCTTCCAACTGTCAAAATTACTCTTACAAGTAGACCGTCAATTAAAAGGAAAGAAAAAATTATTTTATTAAGGTGAAAAACTTAAGAAATTAATGATTATGTTTGAAAGTGGATACACAGATATGAAACAGGATGTGTAGCTCACTAGTTACACTAGTTACACTTCGCAAGGTTTTCACTTAGCTATAATACTCTCAATACTTCACACTTCTGCAAGATAAGCTGTTATCTCTACTCAAGATGCTGGCTGCTGTTTGAGGAATGATGTCGTCCTTTAGGAATCCTTCTGTTCTTGAAACACAGGACATTCATGAAAGGGCTAAGAGGTGATTTGAAAATAAATAAAAGCATGTTCTTTACATGCTTCTGGAATTTGTTGTTGCAGAAGAGGCAGCATCAGCAGGTTCAAAAGAAGTTTAGGTAAATTTGCAGCCAAGACATCCACGAACAAAAGTAGGAAATAGGAACGCATGCTATTCAACTCTTACAGTCATTGCAGGGAATATGAGGGAAAAGGACTGCAGAAGGTGGCCAGGCTCACATGCCATCACTCAATGGCATCTCCTATTGGCACTTCTGGGGACAGAGTACCAGGCTAGACAGACCCATTAGCTGGGTCTTTACCCCATCATTTCAAGCATCTAGATATTTTTTAATGATGAAAGCAAGGTCTACGTATATACTTAATGTTTAACTTGACAGTAAGCAGTTCATTTACTCACTGAAGATGAAGTCATCCATGAAAACAGGAACACTGGCTTTAAACTTTAGTTGTAAAATTTTGTAGCAAGCATATTGGGAACCATATTTTATGCAAACATAATAAGAGAAACAAGAAAGCATCTTCTTCTTCTCCTCACTCTTGAAAGAGACTGCCCCAAATTCCAGGTGAGCCTACCAAGTAAGTGGGAAGACATCTCATTTCTTCTTGCTGCATTGCTACATAAAATAGGACGGAATTTAGCCCTCAGTCATCTTTAAGCTGACAAGTGCAAATTCAGATGAATTCTGGAGGAAGAGAAGTACTTCAGCTGATAAACAGAGAGAAACTTTCAGACAGTATGCTTCAGGAGAAACAAATTTCAACTCAATGCAAAAATCTACTGCTGGGAGTTTCATTTTAATCAGTCATTTTCTTCTTGTTTTTATTTGCACAGCAGTTCTGAACAAATTGAATAGTATTTTTTCTCCTTTAGTGCAGGCTGGGTTTCTACCACTTCTGCTGTAAAGGAGAATTCAATTTTGCAGTGATAAGTTCAAGAATACACAGATAAGAAACTTGTGGGAAGTGTGTGGGGGGCAGAAAGACTACCAGGCAGGAAAGGAGAATACTGAGAAAATACAGAAAAAGGAGAATGTTTCAGCTGCCTTTTACATGCTGAACCTAGACGCTTTTCTCCAATCTACAATCTTCAGCCAGAGAGAAAGTAGTGAGCTTTGCTAGTGCTAATTTCATCTCTTCGTTGTTTTAGAAAGATGCATTTACATTTTCTGTGTGGATAAGCAGGACCAGACAGCTTGTGGAGAGAGATAACGTAAGCGCTGAGCTCTCTTGAACCTCGGCAGCTTTCTAATCTTTCAGGTTTTAATCTCAACTCATTGTCCAAACTCTATCTCTCTAACGGCCAGAGTAAATCCAGATTTAGATAAAAGAATGTATGGGTTCAGCTGATACTCTGGTGGAGTCTGGATGCTGTGTTCTGAAGTGGAAACAGCATGAGCCTTAGAAAGGCAGATGGGGAAGTTTTAGACTCTGCAGCCGTCACTGCTGCAAACGTGCGAAGTGCAATAGTGGTGACTGAGGAGGGAGGGCTTATGACACAGAATAAGCACAGACGAGAGGGCAGCTGCCCTGGGCCAGCTATCTCAGCAACCTGTCATCAGAGAGGGACAGCAGCAGCTTCCTCGGGAGGAGGATACAGACATAGAGACTGTACAGCAATGATATGCCAGAGTAGTCCTCTGCTCTCAAAAATTTGAAGCTTAGGGACAGTCTGAGCCAGACCTGTTGTCTGAACTCATTAGTCCTCAGTGTACTGCTATTCTATGATTTCATCCAGTCGTCTTCTCTATGCCCAGTTTCAACACACACAGACCCTTGTGGCAGGGAATTTCAGAGATGAACGAAATATTTTCTTGCTTTGTTTGCTATGCAGCTGCCACCAGATACCTTAACTTGAAGTTTCTAGGTTCTGTGTGGGCAGAGACAGTGGAAAATTATTTCCTACAAGCCCTTTGAGCATCCCACAAGAATTTATACAGCCTTTATACCACTCTCTCTGTTTCCACTGTTTTTCCCTGAAGAGCTGCATCCCGTTCAATCTACTCTCATGTGCAATCTGCATCCCACCACGGATTACCTGTGCTACTGTTCACTTGCCCTTTTCTAGGAGCATTACACCCTTGAAAGTGAGACTAGAACTGCACACAGAATTTAACATGCAGGCATGCCCGCACTTTGCATGGTGATATGATGGTATTTTCTGGTTTATTCTCTTTCATAACAATTTTTAACATTCAGTTTGCATTTTTTTACCGGAGCTGGGCACCAAGTTCAATAAAACTATATATTATAACCCCAAGATTTCATTCCTGTGTAATAGCAGTTAGCTCAGAACCCATAATTTTATATGTGAAGTTTGGATTGGTTTTCCCCATGTATGTCATTTTACATTTATCTGTTCTGAATTTCATCTGCCACTTAATCACCAAATCTTTTAGTCTCTAACAATCTTTCTGCAATTCTCCACATCGGTTCTCACTTTTAACTCAGCAATTTGACTTAGGCTTCCCACTGCCATGGCACACCCACACTCGTTCTTACATCCTTGGAACTAAACACCCACTCTGATCAGGTTGAGGTGAATAATTGAGGTGAACTGTGTTACCATTTTCATTCTAGATTTTAAATATTTGTGTGCTTGCCTATACCTGAAAACTTTTGAACCATTGGAAAGTTACACAAGCAGTGTTGCTCCCCGGGGAAGAGTCAAAGAGGGAGTGAGACAGAGTGAATTCAGTTATCAGGAATATCAATATTATTATGTATAGAGCTTTAGAAGATAACCCAGACAATGGATTTCACGATAAACTCCCAAAATATCTGTTTTCTTGCCATTAAACTTGATGTCATCGTACAGGCTCTGCATATTTATAGCCTAAACTAGTTCATTATTACAATTTCTGTTCTGACAGAGCTGAGGACACGATAAGATGCAAGGTTCAGCCCTGAAGGATTACAGACCAATGCACTGATCTAAGAAATCAGTTAAGGACGTGTAGGTCTAGTTACCCAGTTAAGTTCTTCCCTAAATATGTCTGTTTTACAGAGTTGTGGATGAACCTGGAGGATCTGGGCTGGGAACTAAATCACAGCCCCCAGTTAGCATTCCCCAGTTATGTTTTACCAGCTCTTAAAATTCTCCCTAGGATAAAAAAAAAACAACACAGAAAAAAATATGACTGTTTTAAGGTGGAATCTTAAATCCATAAGTTGCATTTAAGCAGATGGGAACAGGAAAATCTTTTAATAGCCTCTTGCCATCACAGTCTCCAGTCCTGCCACACTTGCTGAGTGCTTAGTGACATTAGAGTAGCTCTAAACTGTACCTTGAGATGCTCCTTAATTAAGCCACAAGAAAGCAAGGAAACAAGCAAACAAAAGGAGGCTTGACAACAAGCCATTCAGGGTTTGACAAATGCAGTTAAATTGCATGTAATGCTTTATTGCTTTGAGTGAGAACATTTGGCTTCAAAAGTTGGAAATGTATTATTCTGTAAATCTTCTCATTAATTACATTTCATTTTGAATTCAAAGCCAGGCCAGCATCAATTTATTTCACTCAATTGCATCAGCCCTGTAATGTTATTCTTCAGTTTTACTTTCAATCTGGCTCTGACTGATAACATTTTGAGATCAATAAAAAGGCAGAGGTTGTTACCAAAAATAATGGTGTGTTATAAAGCTGCTGTAGTCCAACAATTAAGGACATTTTATTATGTAATAAAGCCATTGCTATTTTTTTCACTGAAGCCACACAACATTAATTCAGACACTAATTTACATATGGTCTATTACTGATGGGGCAAAAATGCATTGGTTTCTATCAAGTTCAAAAATCATGTATCTTTTAATATATTAAAATCAGAGTCCTCAGGAGGCTGCAATGTGATCTTTCTTAATTGAGACAAAATGTATGCATAGCTATTGATTAGATTCACCTGTCAGAGTGGTCCTTCCTGAGCTGGGTGGTATGAAAAAAAGGTAGAAACAACCTTCTGCTCTATAGAACTTACCAGCACTACATTAAACAGCATGACTAAAAGCTTATTTTCACTGCCACTATCTAGTCTGAGAAACGTATTCAGGGAGAGGTTATCTCTGGCAGGAGTTTGTTACTGTTTTTAGATGCACATTTCTCTCTCTTCACAATAAATACTGACAACCGAACAAATGCATCTGGTGTTGGGAGCAGAAGAAGAATCTTTGTGTCCTTAAGAGATCCCTGCACAATTTTAGCCTTGCCCAAAGAAAAATGCTTCTTGAGCAGGGGAACAATATGTGTAAGATATACAATTGTGCTGTGTCTGAGAAGTGGAGCACTTCTGGATCCCCCAATGATATTTTGGTTAAACTGTAGACAGACCATAGCCATGCAGATTTCTTCTGAGAGGTTGATTCACATCCAGTAGGAAGCCAGGAAGAATACAGAGGGTTTGAGACAGCAGTACATCCTTCCTGGTGGAAATCATGAATCATTGCATACTTCAAGGATGGATTTTAAAACTTAGGAATTCAAATTTATAGTTGGGTCTTTAACACATCTGAGTATGTGTTCATAGTTGCCACCAATGATAGTTGCTGAGCTGCTTTGGTTGGATATGAGCTGGTAGCACTAAAATCCAGCTTTGTAACAGTAACTGTTAAAAACAAACAAGAATTCTGGAAAAAAATAGTTGTGCTTTAGACCTTTATTCATCACAAAACTTTGCTTCAGGTATTTATTCATCACAAAAGTTTTGGAGAATTTTTTCCTGGTGATTGGATAAGTAAAAATCCTACTGCAGAGTGTCTGCATCTGAATTAGATCCTCAAAGGTAATTTTCAGAGACAGGCTGCTGAGTGAGATGGAGGACTAGCCTGATTCACTGGGACTCTTTCTCTGTTTCAAAAGCTAGAATGATCCTCAGCTCATTAGAAAGTTATTTGCATCTGTCAAAGATCCATGCTGTGTTAAAGACAAAGAACTCATAGTCTGGGAGACTTTTTTTGCCATTCTAAATTATTCTATAGACCTTCACCATGATCTTTGTCAGGTCACAAATTAGACTTCATTTCCTCATCCCTTGTCCTTTTTGAATAGTGGTAATAGTACTTACTTACCTCACAGGACTGCAGTAGATCTTCATAACCCGGAATCTGCAAAGCACCAATAGGATATAAGTGAGAACACACAGAGAAAAACAGGCTGTCATTAGGCTCCTTTCAAATTAAACCAGATGGGGCAAATGAAAAGATGAGGGACCAAAACAACACTCTCCTGGCTCACAAGGGCACGGCCAAAGTGATCAATGTCATTGTAATTTCCAGCAGCTGGCTCAGTGTATGAATGTGTAAGAGGAGCCAAGACACAGATTTATGAAATCCCCAGAAAGCATGAGCCCTATCTAAATCTCAGTTTCAGAAGGAAAGAAAATGTACTCTGCCTACTCCTGTAACAAAACATTCCAGTTCCTTTTTAAACTGTTGTTAAAGTAGTTAAAGTCAAAAGTGAAAAGCAAATCAATAAAAAGGATATTAATCTCTGAAAACAAATAGATCATGGTGATATGCAGGGATAATACTGCTGAGTTGACCATCACTTTTACTACTGGATGGCAAGCTCTTTGTCTAAAACTGCCTGCAGTTGTGGGATCCCGTGACAGAGAGCCATATGTATCACAAAATCTCAGACACTTGTATGAGGGATTGAGGATGTGCAGTTCAAAATTCTCTCATCAGTCATGCATTTCGTCATGGCATGGTGGTTTGGTTGGGTTTTTTTCTCATTCCCTCACTTCACCGAAGTCAGCTTTGAAATCATTAAGCTCTTAAAATCTCCCTAGGTTAAAAGGAAGAGGCACTATCTATGCCATCATGGACAGGGTACCAATCTTCTCCATTAAATGAAAGAAAGCTGAAAAAACAATAATTAAGGTATCTGAAGAACCGAAGTAAAATCAGGTTGCTTAGAACTGGGATTCAATCCAAAAATATCTGAGAAGAGACTTCTGCAAAGAGGGCTTGACCTTGCAGCCTACTCTTGTGCAGTGCATGCATAGGGCAAAACCACACAGACCTGGAGAACTGCTTCAAGGAAGCCATTCACACTGAAAGAGAGCAAAGAGAGAGCTGGGAGCCATTAAAATAAGTTATGCCCACAGGCTACGTTTGAAAACAAGACCACAACATCAGCAGGACAGAAAAGTCTTACAACTGGTGCCACTCAGGGGCAGAGACCTGTGTTTGAAGGGGTCTTGCCAGCCAGCTGCTCAGCCTCTGGTTCTGAAATTGGATCCATAAATGTACAGTGACCGTGGCAATTCACACCAAGTGTTCACATGTGGATTGACTGTGCAGGGATTCTCCTGGGCCTGTGCAGTGAGAGCAAGCCCTGCACCATGACCACAGTGAGATCATCTTCTGCTTTTAATGTGGAGTGCAAGGGGTCCTTGTTCTCTTCAGAGAGAGCCAGAGCTCCTCGTTGTGTGCACAGCCACATACTGCAGTCACACAGACCAATAATCAAAGAGATTACGTGTCTCATCTTGAAGCATCAAATCGGGGGGGGGGAAAGGGATAAAACCAGGGCCACTAGAGATAAGCCTGGGGGTAGCACAGCAGTGTTGGAGGGATGGTGTGCTAGCAAGGTTCCTCGTTCTGCTATCGCACTCTCTGGAAGGTGTATGCAAGGAAAGAGTGACAGTAGGGTTGTGGCACCATCCCTGGAGGTATTTAAAAGTTGTATAGGTGTGACACTTAGGGACATGGTTTAGTGGTGAGCTTGGCAGTGCTGAGTTAATGGTTGGACTTGACGATCTTAGATGTCATTTCCAATCTAAACAATTATATGTTCTATACTGTAAAGGAATTTCCATCTTGAATCTTAGAAGCACTAACCTTCTGTGGAGTCACAACTCTCAGCTATCTGAAACAAAAAAGATTAATTGAGTATCTGATTTCTATGCAACTGTGATAACCTTGGCACATTATGGGAAAGGCTGTGTTTTGGTGTCTGTTGGCAAGACTGATTGTCATCATTGCCTGTTAGGTCCTCCTTCTTCCAAAAATAGTCCAGGTCTGGGCATCCCAAAGTTTCACTACTCCATGCAATGGGGCATCTGCCTTTCAGAGTGGAAATAGCAGACAATGCTAGGAAAAGAGGAAGAGTACAGCAGAAGAAGGATCCAGAGCTCCACATGACTTAATGTGTTGAAGGCACACCTATATCCTATGTCAAGTCTGATGGCTTCTGACTACTAGACGTGAAATTGCCATTGGGAGAGTCTGACTGCTGTTGTGGATTGTATTTTTTAATGTGCGTCTGTGCTGTCCATGATCCCCAAAATTTTATTTAATTTCTTTAACCTCTGTCTTGTATTTATCTCTGCTTAATCTTACAATTTTTCCTAAAAAAATAGCTTATTGTTTCTAAATCTCATTTTAGCAATGATTTATTTTCATTCCTAGAGTTTTAGATATAAGGGAACATTAATTTATGCATCTGACTATTAGATAGCTCTAGTCCATACTGGGACTCAGTTTGACTGAATGAACAACAAACTAAAGGTTGCAACCTTCATCTGCCTCAGGCATTACCCAAGAATGATTGATTTACAGTGGGCCCTTTGTGAATGTGAAATTAAACAGCATGACCTCTTTTGAGGTAAGCTTGCTCTTTGAAGGATGATCATGTATTCATTTGATCATCCCTTTAATCCTCATCTGCAATTTTTCATGAGGATTGTGTCGCAGCGTAAGAAACACGGTGGACTCAGCAATGACAGTGGTTCCCACACATTCAAGAGGGGACATGAGAAATTATACGTGTCTACTTCACCTGCCATGACTGGCAACAGGTTGAGAGTTAGTTTTGAAAATAATTACTGTTTCCCTCACGCATTGTTGAAGACAACACCTGGAATTCAATTCTCTGGCTAATAAGGAGACACAGGGGATCTATCACACTTTGATGCTTTCTTTGAGGAAATGTGAAAAGGATTTTAGATAATACATTCATCTGAGAGTTCATAATCATTTGATCTTTTATAAATAGCAAAATATGATAAATTATTCCATTACCTGCCTCACTAACACTATGGTGAAAATAAGGTTTGACATGGTATCCTTTTTGTCTACAATTGGAGAGCACAGAACCTGATAAAACAGCAGAAGAAAATTTAAAAAACATGTAAGTTATGGAAATGGATAAGAAGGTTTTCTTTTGATAAGGCTTTAACTTCTAAATTTCTCACAGACTCTTTGTCAATAACCCTAATTTTCAAAAATGCGTGTTACCTTTTGCCTGATGCCAACAACCTAATAGAGCACATCAATAAGAAGTAAGATATACAAGAATATAAAAATTGCAATTTCAAATGGACACATAATGTTTCCTGCCCTTCTCACATATTTTCTGATTATACCAGCATACAGTACAGGGCAATTTTGGTTTCAGTAGCAATCTTTTACAGCTATATGCTCATTTGGGGTAAATTTGAGTAGTATCCATGAAAGTATATAAATGAGACAAAATTCTGCAGACCACAGTGAAGTCATATTTATACCTTAGATATGAAAAATTAGTGTTTAAAGACTAAATAGTGATACAAACAGATTATGCTGGATTGTAGAATAGAATAGAATAGAACATAATAGAACAGAACAGAAAAGAAAAAATAGAATATTTCAGTTGGAAGGGACCTACAGTGGTCATCCAGTCCAAGGGTGATGGGAAATCGAGACAGCTCATATGGCAAGCACAATGTCATTGACATAACCTTATCCTTGGATGAAGGTTACAGCCCAGCTATTTACACAGTTCCATTTAGGAATTCCAAATAGTTAGGATGGAACAAAAGCTCAGGTTAAAAAATTAACATAGATAATAAAGTAATCATAGTAAATAGTGAAAATAGTTATAAAGTTAACCTGACATAATTGTGGATCTTGGTGATTCCTAAATTAGAAAAGAAAATTATGTGATAGAAAATAAAAAATATTATATTGCTTCTCTGAGCACCTTGAAATCTAGAAAGAGCCCTTTATCTTCCTCTCTATTGGTTGGGTTATGTTTATGAACACAATTTCTTTATTTCTTTCCTTTTACTTATGATAGAATCGTAGAAACATGGAATATCTTGGGTTGGAAGGGAATCTTTAGAGGCTGTCTAGTCCAACCCCCCTGCATTAAGCAGAAATGTCTTCCACTAGAGCAGGTTACTTAGAGACCTGCTTGTTCATGTTTGAAACCAGGTTGATAAATTACAAATATTTTTTGCAAAACCCAGTAAATTATTCAATGATTAGGTGCACAATAGCATGGTAAAGACAAAAAGTAAAAATGTTTGCTGAATAAGGGTATTTAAATCTGTGTTCCATACAGTTCATTTTGTAAATTCACTGCTGAAGAATCCCAGAGTGCTAGTAACCAATCTATATTGCAGGGTTAGTCAGCAATTCAGAGGGATTTGTTTTGCAGTCAATTCAATCACAAATGCTACCAGGGAGTAAGAAAGCTGAAGGAAATTGCATCTACCTTCATGAAGTAATTTTCTGAACAACAAACATTTCAGCATGATCCACTTAATTCATAATTAAACTTTCCACACACCAGTCCTTCTATTTTCAGTGCTGTTTTTATAGGCAATAAAATGTTTCATTCTTTAACAAACTGCCTACTTGTTTGTTTGCAGGATACCTAAAGGCAAAAGCAACTTGTTATGTGCATCTTCATGGTGGGGGAACACCCTGAACTCCTTTACCATCTCTATTTAGGACTGCTAATATGCCTAAAAATCTGACCTTCAGGAGTATATTAACACCTTTTAGCTGAAGGATTTCAAGTAGTAGGAAATTCATTTGTAAAGTAAAAAGCTTGAATTATCTATGCATAGATGCCCTCCAGTGAGCAGAAGTTTTGCGCTCTCCTTATATTCTAGCCTATGCTCTAGTTAATGTAATTAAGAGTCTTGGAAAAATTATCCCGCTCTAGATCATATATTGTTATTATTCGTGGCCAGCTGAATTGTTTTCCAGGATTCACTGATAGCAATGGCAGATTTGGCATCCAAGACACATGAAGATACCTATAGGTAGATACAAAGGTAGATACTTTTATCTAGAGTTTAATCTATCCTTGCAATTTAACGTGATTTCAAAGTAGACTGAGAATTAAAAATAGAATAGCTTCCTGATTAACTCCATGTGGCAATTCTTTTATTTTGTGATAAGGGCTTTAATATAAGATTAGTTTGATTCCTGTATAAAGGAAAAAAAGCCTCTTCAAAAGGTTCATCATACTTTTATTGAGCTGTCGAGCCAGCAGAAACATTCAGGAACATTTATCCTAGCTCTTTTGTCTGGAAGCCGGAGACAAAGCGTAAGACAGAAAGTGCTTCAAAGAGAATGGAAAATGTAGATAATTTCAAACTGCTCTAGAGTGAGATTTTTGTCACTGAGGACTCCATAATAGGCTGGCACACCACCTGGATATAACCTCTTATTTCAGACAGAAAAAAATGTTTACACTTGTACTCATGCCAGGTTCGCTGCATTGGAACTGGACAGACATAGTCGTTTTTGGGGTGCAATTCATCTGAAATATGGAAAAGAATTGCTGCTTGAAAGTGTCTATTCCTCTCCACTGAGTATGGGGGGGATTTGATCCAAGCCAATAGTTCATATGTAGATAATTGCATCTGATCAGGGGTGTCCCTGCCTCAGTACTGAATGCCAAGGAAACTGAAGGATCAGTGCTAAAGCAAGGAAAAGACATGCGAGACTGACTGATTCAGTAACTTTCAATTGAATTAAAAAGCACACGCATATTCCAGCTGTAACAAAATACAACTATCCTCCCCCAAAAAAACATCCACAACCACCCTCCCTCCCCACCTCAAAAAAAGAAATTGAACACCAAAAAAACCAGACCGCACAGATGCACAAAAATAGCAACAATAACAACAACACACCAGAAAACTCTTCCAGGCCAATGTTTTCTGTGTAAGCCCAGCCTCAATCAGATTTTATCCTAATAAAGGCAAGACATTAAAGTCCTGCACTGTCGTAGTGCAAAGGTGCTCCCCACAGATTTTCAGAGGCAGAAAGACTGCACACTGATCCTTTTGCAGGACAAACTCTAGTACTGATACTTCCAGTATTTTTCTTCCAGTTCTTCTGAACCTTCTATCTAGCCTAATACATGTGGCAGGTTCCCTATAGTCACATCACAGAGTGAAAACAAACTTAAAAGATCACAAAAGGGCTAGGAGTTACCTCCATCACCATCTCCATCAAAGGTGACCTGCAGTCACCTCCATCAATATCTCTGCATGTTTAGAAAAGAAAATGCCTGACAGAACAACATTTCAAACCTTTAATATTTTTTTTTGTCTTGTAGCCCGTGTTACAGAGAAAGCGTTTTATTTCATTCTCTTTTTAAATAATAAGTTGTCTCAAGATCTCCATTTTCAGAGCTACATTAATTGTGGTACTGTTTCTTCACATCCCTGCAGAGAGTACTCTGCATTCAGAGGCAGTGGACAAGACATGTTATAATAGAGTAGATCTTACTTTTTGTTTGCCACTAAATATTCCTCTTTCAAGTGAAAAGCTGGTTTTATACACTACATGCAATTATTTTTAACAAATAATGTGCTTTTCCACTGTCAATATTATTCGCAGACGGCCATCACAGAAGGACTGCCAAGGCAGTCAGTAAGCTGACGTACGAAGCTTGCTGGTAATCCACAGGCTGCTGACAACCAGAATATTCAAAAGTGGAGTTCACAGATCTCTTAAGACTCAAAATACTTCTTCTGTGTGGTAACACAGAAGTACTCATACATGAACCAGAGAATAAGAGATACTTCCAGGCGAGTACCAAGAAGGTTCTGTGAGGCACTCAGGCAGGAGGGTAAAGAGGTGGATGCTAGACCATTTCTTATGTCTCGTGGCCAAGAAAGAAAGTTGTAGGTAGCAAAAAAAAGTTTTCGAGGCAGATTGATCAACTGGGTAACAAGATTCAATGCCAGCTCCAGAAGCTGCATGATTTCACAGAGCACGTTCATGTACCTCTCTGTAGAGCAAAGCAGAGTAATTGATATGAGCAAGCTTTAGTCATGGTAACATCATGCTCTGCAAATGTTAATCTGTCCTGCTGGTCCTACCAGGATAGTCACAGTAGCATGCATGTTACTTACATGCTCTCAGCATATGAGTCACTAAGACAGTATCTGGGTCATTGTCGATCCTTTCGTTTTTTAACCAACCAAAAGCACAAAAGTCCAGTACACTCAGTAAGTATCATCTCAAGCCACTCTGAACATCCCAAGGATAAAAAGACCTTCAGCTTTGTTTTGCTCATTCTGTTGTTTTCAACTTTTAGATTCCTTTGGGGTTTCCATTTCTTTCCTTCCCTTTTGAGATCTTTGCCATAAACCAAGAACCATACTCAAATGTTAGAAGCATCTTTTTAATGACCTATTGAGAATGAAATGAATAATTTAAGATTTACAATAGCTTTAAATTGGTTTTTCTTGTTGTAGGGTGTAAACTTCATTACAGAGGGGGGATTTATTCTCTTTCTGTTTGCTTGCAATGAAATGATACAAAATCCTGCCTCATATTTTCATTGTGTTAATTGGGGATTTAACTGTTGCTTCATTTGCTTACAGTGATGTACATCGAAGCCCTTAAAATCCATTTTAATTGTGCTGGGTGGATTTGGTCAATTACACTAGTAATCTTTCTATTAATAAACGTCTGAAAGGAAGACTGTTCTGTATGTAAATTAATAGAGCTAATCAGTTGTCCTCCCTTTGTAATACACATTACAGCATCTGGCAGTACTTCAATAGGAAGCAAAAGTTTTGTGGCATATGCCCAGGAACATGTTTTTTGCAGCCTCCACGCAGAGAAGAAACTGAGGTTATTTCCACATCCTGTTAAAATGTCCAGAATTTATCTGGTCACCACCTAAATATCAGAATATGAGGGCTTTGACTTGGAATTTTCCTCAGAGTGGGAATTGTAATGACTATACAGTTCGGAAGTTGATCAAGACAATTCTTTTTTGCTACAGCTTACAGTTATAGCACTTACCAGCCCTACTTATGAAAAGACCTTATAGCTTGGTGCTGACAGACAAATGAGAATACAATTTCTGCCCATGTCTAAGAAAAGACAAAAAGAAAAAAAGAAAAGATCTAAAAAAGACAACATGAGAAAACAGAGATTATCTTGCTCAGTGAAAGTGGGTCTCATCACATGAGTTTAGTACTACTGCTACTCGGTCAAGTATTTTGCTTTTACCACAAAAAGGGCAGTTTTAGAAGAGACACGCTGTAGTTTATTAAGTTACAAGGAAGTAGTGTTTCTGTGATACCTTTGAACATGACTGGACACCAGGTGACCACCAAAGCCACTCTATCCCTCCCCTTCTCAGCTGGGCAAGGCTGAGAAAATATAACAAAAGACTCATGGTCAACATAAGGACAGGGAGAGATCACTCACCAGTCACCATCCCTGCCAAAACAGACTCAGCTTGAGGAAAAAACAGTTTAATTAAATACCAATCAGAACAGGATAGTGAAAAATAAAACTAAACCTTAGAATGTGCTCCCCTAATCCCTCCCTTCTTCCCGCACTCAGCTTCACTTGTGATATTCTTTACCTCTTCCCTACCAGCAGCACAGGGGGATGGAAATGAGAGTTGCTGCCAGTTCATCAGATGTTATTACTGCTACTCTTCGTTCCTCAGGAGAGGACTCTTCACACTCTTCCCCTGCTCCAGTGTGAAGGTCTCTCCCATGGGAGACAGTCCTCCACAAATTCCTCTGAGTCCTTCTAAGAGGCTGTGATTCTCCACAAACTGCTCCAGCACAGACCTACTCAGGCTGCAGGGAAGTCTCTACTCAGGCACTGAAGCACTTCCTCCCCTCCTTCTTCACTGACCTTGGTGTCAGCAGAGCCATATCTCATGTCTTTCTTTGTCTGCAATTTTTGTGCAATTTTTTTGTCCCTTCTTAAATACATTATCCCAGAGGTGCTACCACCCTACCAATGGTCTTTGCCTTGGATGGTGGGCACATCTTGGAGCCAGCTGAATGGCTCTGTTGGACATGGGATAAGCAGTGTCTCACAGAAGCCACCCCTGTAGCCTCCCTGCTACCAAAACCTTGCTACACAAATCAAATACATTGTCACAAAGAAGTAATTTGTTAAAAGCTCCTGGGATGCTCCTATAAATTAGAAAAATAGCATAGGACAAAATACTGTTGGTTCATGAAGTGAGCAGGTCAGTGATGCAAGAAAAGAAGACAAGGCGGGCTGAGGACTGAAGTCACTATTCAGGTATTGAATGAAATATGATAGGTAGTAAGAGAAAAAACTTTCAGCATTTGAAGATATCTGCCAATGAACACAATGAGGATATAATCAAACTGAAGTGCTTTCAGAAATCCTCCTTTTAATCTCTTCATCTGAGTGGTGGTTTCTCAGAATCTGGAGGTGTAACAGGGGCATCACTGGTTCTGGGCCTTCCTTTCCCCACACAACTCAAGCTCCCTGACTTTAACTTCCCAGGATGGCATTTCATTGTCTAAACATAAGCATTTATAGGTAATTGTGGGGTTCTGAGATTTTCAGGACACCAACACGACAATTAGTGAAAGACTTATGAGGCACTTGCACTGCTCTGTAGAAGCAGCTGCAGGCTGGGCAGGACAACAAACTAACCACCAATTGTTGCACAATGAAATTCCCCCCTTCTTGCAGCCATACAGACTGTGTGCCAGTAATGTCCACTTAGCTCCATCAACTGCAGAGCAAAGCACAGGATTGAGTTGAGATGAAAACAACTTTTTTGGTTCTAGACAAAGTCTAATGAATTTCACCTACAGCGCCTTCATTCACAGATGTGCATTCAGGATATGTTGGACATAATGTGTACAGAATGTGCTGCTGCTCTGTCTGGGCATCCTATGTGTTTCATAGATCAGGTTACAGGTACTCAACTGTAATCCTAGCAGAGCAGCTGCACATAAAAATCCAAGCCATAAGTTAAAAAAATTCTTCAGACTCTGCTCACGTTGATTCTATGGACAGAAAAGTAAGATATAGCTACTTGAAAACTCGGTTGTGGGCCAACTTAGAGCATGATACTTGTGGCTGCAGTGCTATGACCTTAACAGGAGTTTAAGTCTAAATTTCTGAAACAGAGGAAAATCAGGACTCATATAATTAAAGACTAAAAGAAGGGAGATGCAAGGGACCTAAATTATAATTTAATTTATGAGTTAAATGCCACATTGGATTTTTGGACACTCCAGTACTGAACCTGCTTCCTGCTCATGTTAATCATTTCTGCAAGAAAAAAAATTATCAGATTGTAAAGGCTGTGTCTCTGCCATTTTCAGGGTAACTCAAAGCATTGGCCCACTGTTGAGAGTCTGTTTTATCTTCTATTGACATGCAACCGATGTGAAAGAATGTAATTTTCATTCAGTCAGAAAACATTAAGCAAACAGTGAACTGGGGAAAACAGGTTCTGCTCTCTTGATAAGCTCACAGACTGCCTTCTCCTATACAAACAGTCCCTCCATTTCAATTCTAAGCAGTCCTCATTTCTAGTCAGATTCACTAAGGTGCTGAGTATGCACAACTTCTGCTAAAGTCCACTAAGACACATTGCTTAGCCAATCTACTTCAGCTCTGGGCTTCCTGAAATATTTTTTAATTCTGTAACTCCAATTTTAAAGGCAGCTAATCTTCATCAGAGTAAATCAAATCAGCAATTTGCACAATAATCTGCAAAACTTATTAGGTATTATTAGGTAAGGCTAATTGTTTACTAAGTCAATAAAAATTGCTGCCCATCCTATTGTTTTATTTTCAAAACAATTTTATTAAAAGATTTGCTGATCATGACCAATGCTTAACAGATAACACTCTACTTTCCTGTCTTCTTAATAAGGTATAACATTCAATAAACCATAGCAATGTTATAGATAAGCTCATGCTATGAAACAAAAAGAAACTACCACTGGATCAGTTTTGCTGTAGGAAACCTAATTCTAATTAGAATTTTCTCAGAATATAAAAGTTAAAAAACACAGCAAACCAAAACTCAAAAAAGCAGTAGATTCCAGAAGCAAAGAAACAAAATGAAAATAAGTTATTTGCAGAGCACAGTTCTCTGGGACCTTCATTTTTTTGGTGATATTCAGGAGGACCAGCAGCCTCCTGAAAAAAACAGTCAGTAACAGCAACATATTCAGGGATTCTGAGCACTGACAGCAAGCAGCAACTGAGCTAACACATAATTATAAAGATAATATTATCTAACTCAGTCAAGCCTGACAAGGAGTTGGGATTCTGTTCAGGCCATCAAGATGAATTTTAGGATACTCTTCACTCAATTTCCCTTTCCTGTTACCATGGTTGATTTTACTGAAGTCAAGCTACTGTAAAACTAGGCTCATGCAGAGCAACTTAGGCCTCAGTATCATTGTTCCTGCCTGCAATAATTGTTTCCATAATTGTTCTTGTCATTGTAGCAGATGATCTGCAAAGAAGAAGCCAAAAAAAAAAAAAAAGGTTGTGTCCTTTCCTGCTACTTTATAAGGCATGATGATAGCTTCATAAAACTTTATTGTGTTACTATACCAAGACTATAATACTATTCTCATACTTTATTATCATGCCAAGAGCTGGAAGTTCAACTCAAATTCAACACTGAAATAAGATTTAACTTGCTACCACTGAAGGCAGGAAAACATAGGAATGATTTGTTGTGGCAGCTAAAGAAACAGAAGGAAAATAGAGGTTCTTCAGTGTTGTTCTCTTTTGCAGTTAGCAGTTCCTCACTCCAGTTTCACCATAGCACTGTGCACAATAATCCTTTCTGGAGCACTCCTGTAGGAACCATCTCGGTCATCTGCATGATGTAACCAGTTAATCTATTCATACGGCTCATCCAAGTCAGAAAAAATTTTCCATTACCTCAATATAACTGAGAGCTTGTAGACAGTTTTGCTTTTGTCTGCCTCATGAGGTACATTTTGTCAGCTGAAATGTGACATTTTTAACCTAACTGATTTGGTGTCCTTAAGGTCTTTTGGCACTACCATCAGCTAGTGTCCCCTGTTTTGTAAATGTGATCGATGTTTGCCCAAACAAAAATGTTTGGTTTAACTGGAGCTGGATAAAAGTAATGGTTTGTGACAAATTATGGTGTAAATGGTCCCTTACAGACTTAAATGTTATGGAAATGTCCTAATGTTTTGCTTGTGTATTGGGTTTATGTGACCAGGTTTTGGCAGTGGAGGGACTGACAGGATTGCTTCTGTAAGTAGAGGGAGAGAAACATCTCTGCACCCAAGTCAGTGAACGTAAGGCAGGAAGTACTCCAGGTGCCAGAGCAGAAATTCTGTGCAACCAGTGGGGAAGCACGTTTTCTTCCTGCAGCACAGAGCACCCACACTGCAGCCCATGGGCAGCCCCATGCCCTGGCAGGTGGATGTGCCTTGAAGATGCAGTCTGTGGACAGCCCATGCAGAGGAGGCTCCTGGCAGGGGCTGCAGTGCAAGGAGAGGAGCCCGTGCTGGAGCAGGTTTTCTAGCAAGACCTATTACCATGTGAGTATCCATAGTGGAACAGTTTGTTTCTGAAGATCTACAGCCTATGTGAAGGGACCACATTGGAACAGTTCGTGAGGAACTCTCTCCCTTAGGAAAGAGCCTACACTGGAGCAGGCAAACTTTGTGAAAAGGAAGGAGCAGTCAACACGAAGTGTTATGAACTGACCATAAAACCCATTCCCAATTCCTATCCCCATTCCCTATTTCCCTGGGCCCGCTCAGGGAACAGAAAGATGAAATGGAAGAGTTGGAAATTAAGGAATCAATTTGAGACTAGAAAGAAGGGAGAAGTGTCTGTAAAGTGAGTTGAATTTTGTCTCTGTTTCTCACCATCCTACTCTGTTTTTAACTGGCAATAAATTAACTTAATCTTTCCCAAGATGAGTCCGTTTTGCCTATGCTGGTAACTGGTGAAGAATCTCCCTGTCCTTATCTTGAACCAGAAGCTTTCCTGTCTTATTTTTGCCCCCTTGTCTTGAGAATGGGGAATAAGAGAGCTTCTAGGTGGGGTTCAGGCAGCCAGCCAAGGGCAACTCACCACATCTTGTTCAGTACTTTGGAGTTTTAGCTCCTGAGATTTGCCTTTTTTTCTTTCTTTTCAATAAGAAGTAGAACTTTCATAGATTTATAGGTTGAACGGCTTTATCTTTTTGCAAACTCGTTGGACCTAATGTAAATTAATCATCTTTTATGAAATGTACTCCATGCAAATCATAGAATCACAGAATGGTTTGGGCTGGAAGGGACCTGAAAGATCATTTAGTTCCAACATCACCACCATGGGCTGGATACTACCCACTAGACCAAGTTGCTCAGGATCCCATCAAACCTGGCCTTGAACACTTCCGAGGATGGGGCAGCCACAGCTTTTCTGGGCAACGTGTGCCAGTGCTTCACTATAATCTGAGTAAATTTTTTTTCCTAACACCTAATATAAATTTCGTTTATCTAATTTTTTTTAAATTTATCTTTTAGTTTAAAACCCTACCAGGGAAAAACCTTGAAAAGTTCACAACAAATTGTAAAATCTGGACTCTTCTATTCTACAACATCTGATGGAAAGATATTACCCTGTTTCCACATGGTACAGCATCTCTAATCTCAACTCACTGCTTCTGCTTCCACAGCTGAAACTCATGTTACAGCTTTGTCCTCAGACACTTTGCTTCCAAGAACTCCATGTAACTAGGGTGTGTAAAACTAGATTATTTGGAGAAAATAAAGTACTCTCATTGGAAAATAAACCCCCCTAAATAAACAGTTACAGCATCACCTTTAAATACCTAAAGGGAGTGCAACGGGCACAATAAAAGCATGGTAGGTCCTTGCTTTGCAGTCACCCAAAAGCATTCAGTTCCAAAACAAAACAAGTCTGAAAGTTTATCAGTGATGTAGTCCTGTGCAAAATATTCTGCCCTGTGTGGGAGTCACACTCCTGCTTCACCACTTGCAAAGATACAGGTCCCTGATGTTCTCTACTTGTCCCCATTCCACCTGTCGATATTATTCTGAAAGCTGAGCAGATGCAAAAGCAATCAGTTCTCAAAGTCTATATCGTACCTTCTTTTGCACAATAAACAGCATTTTTGATGTGGGCAAAAAGACCAAGAACAAAACAAACCTTTTATCTTCTTCCATAAAAGCCACATTATAATTTTTTTTTGTGTCCCTTTTTTTTTCCCCTCTGCAGTCCCTGGAGCATCAGCACAGTGTTTTCTTCATAAACAGATCTCAGACTTGAAAATGTCACTGTTAGCAATAAATTATCCCAGATGTACAGAGAGCACTGTGGTCATCAATAGTTCTTTCTGTAAGTCCTCAAGGCTCTGAACTACTGATAAAAAGGAAAGTAGGGGAAGAAGAAGATTACACAGTAAATAAATCCTACTAGTACTATGAATTTAATTGTTGGCTGGCACAATTAACTGCATGAAACAATGCCCCAGGCCTGGAATTGTCTGCCATACAGTCCACTCTCACCCCACTGTATTTCTCTGTCTGTAGCTAACAGTTACAAAAAACACTGAATCATAGGTGAGAGTATCTGATGGATTTGTCAGCCTGAACAGTTTTTTCTTCCAAAGTAAATGCAAAAAATTCACTTCACTTTAGACTGACAAAAAACCTCACAGTTTTGAAGTTTCTAGAATTTCCTGTTAAATATTAACAAGCATTGTAATCAGCTTGAGCAACAGGATAAATGAGAAAACATTAATATGAATGTCTGTGGTTTAGATATATTATTGAAGATGCAGCTCAAATTGCTTGCAGAGTTCAAGAATATTTTTAGATGTAGTCTCATGTTTCATAGTCTCATGTTTCACAACTAGGGTGCTGGTCACCATTTACTTTTTTAAACACAGATCCTCAAAACACTTTAAATAGTCAAAATAGCAGCTTTGAAATAACTCAAAACATTTCATTTAATATAGTGTCTTTTTCCTCAAGACAGTAGGGAATTTCAATAATTCTATTGATAAATAATGCCCCAGAGTGTCTCAACAGTGAGTGCGAAAGTGCTCTGTAAAGGAATAAATATTGCTATACCTTTTTAACAGATAGAGAAACTGAGGCAAAGGGCCTTGCCAGGGAGACCATCTTGTTCAATAAGCAGATCCAGGAAAAGGAAACAAAACCCTGAATTTCAGTCCATGAAATGACCACAGATATCAAAATGACTGGCTGAGGCAGTTCTTTTAAAAGAAAACATTAAATTCAGAAAAAAAAAAATCTTGCTTTGCAGTGGAAAAACAATATGATGTTCTTGGAAAGCTGGAAAGCTTTCTGGCTGGGAAGCTGCCCAGAGTAAAAGGACTTGAGGGTGCTGGTCAACAGTGGCTGACCCTGAGCCAGCCTGTGTCCAAGTGGCCGAGAAGGCCAATGGCATCCTGGCTTGTATCAGCAATGGTGTGGCCAGCAGGGACAGGGCAGAGATTGTCCCCCTGTACTGGGCACTGGTGAGGCCTCACCTCAAATCCTGTGTCCCCCACTACAACAAAGACATTGAGGAGCTGGAGCATGTCCAGAGAATGGCAATGGATCTAGGGAAGAGTCTGGAGCACAAGTCTGATGAGAAGTGGCTAAGGGAGCTGGGGGTGTTTATCCTGGAGAAAAGGAGGCTCAAGGAGGAACTTAGCACTCTTCTACAAGTACCTGAAAGGAGGCTGTAGCCAGTTAGGGATCAGTCTCTTCTTCTGGGTACCAAGTGATAGGGCAAGAGGAAATGGCCTTAAGTTGCACCAGGGGAGGTTTAGATTGGATGCTAGGAAAAATTTCTTCATTGAATAAGTTGAAAAGCATTGGAACAGGCTGCCAGGGAAGTGGTGGGGTCACCATCCCCAAAGTGTAAAAAAGTGTGTGGCTATGGCACTTGAGATACAGTTTAGTTGGTGAACATGGTGGTGCTATGGCAGCTGGACTTGATAATCTTAAAGGCATTTTCAGACCTTAATGATTCTATGATTCTGTGCAGGATGAGGTCCATTTACCTACATGGGGACTCTTCCCCCACAGCAAATAGGAAATCAAAACACAGTTGGACTTCATGCATAAATTATAATAGAATGGCAGCAGAATTTTAGGAATAAATTTGGAAAGGAAAATATACAGAAAGATACACAAAATCAAGTAAAAACCCCTGTAAGTACATTTTCAGTAAGAGAATAAACCAAGAAACAGTTGATTCAATGACTACAGTACAATGAATCCATCACTACAAAGGAGAAGGACCTGATTCATTAGTCTTCTCTTAAAAACTTAAATGTGGTGAGATATTCAACAAAAGCAGAAAAGATGAATAAATTTAGCAATTCATAGAAACACAGGCGCTTTTGAATGTGCTGGAGCCAATGATCTGATCTCTTAAGTGTTCAGAGAATCACTCTGAGATCTCACAGAAAATGAGCAAATTTCTGGAAGACTGAAAAAAAAAAGGCAAAATGAAGTGACAACCTTTAAAGTGGGGGAAAAGGAAGAATAGGGAAACTTTAAGTCCCAGGAAAGTACCATCATGAATAAACTCTGTGTAAATACTTAGATGAGAACAGGGAGACAAATTTTTCTTTTACAAACAGTGAATTTCCCTTTTAAGAGAGGGAAAAAGCAACAGATAGCCTATATCTTCATTCTAGCCGGCCTCTCTTGCTATTTGATGTACTGTTCTCAGAGGGAAGCTTCGGAAAGGTGTGTAAATTTGGTATAAAGGTGTCAGGAAAGTCATATTCAAAGAGTAGCTATCAAGGGTATGCCTCTAAAGTGGAATGATGCATAAGGTGGAGTTCCTGAGGAGTTTATCTTTAGCCTAACACACTTATGTTTCTGCTCAAAGGAATACAGACTGTGTTTATTAAATACACAGGTGACTCTAAGCTGCAAACACATCAGACAAAAGGATTGAAATTCCGAAGGGAGAAACTGTTTGGAGAAAAAAATCCCAGTTGCAATTTAATGAGAACAGTTAGAGGACATGAGCATAATCAACCAAATAAAAACAAATTGGAGAAAAGATGGCTTTGGTAGCCAACAACCCAAAAAAAGATGTGGGGTTCTGGTGAGTTAACACTGGCTGTATATGTGTGCAGGGTGTAGGGAAATATCTACACTCTAATATGTGCTGTACAACATACGTGAGTTATCACTTCCACTACACTCACTGCTGATAAAATCTCTACTAAAACCCTGTGTTCAGTTCTGACTATCGACCATCAGGAGAAGTATGTGTGAATTAGAGACTGCTGAGGGGAAAGTACAAAGTTATTAGTGATCTGGAACTCCTGATCTATATGGAAATATTGATGGAATAGTGAGATTTTTTGGCTAGAGTAGAGAAGACTGACAGATAACATCATAAATGTTGTCAAAGCCTGAAAGTCCTGCAAATGGACATGATATCCATGATATATAGCACATAAAATAAAGGCTGAAACTGCAACCTGAATAAAATAAGTTTAAACACTTCAATAGGTCAGTGAGGATAGCGGAGCACTGGAGCAGATTTCCTGACAGCTTTTGGAACCCCAACAATCTGACCATTCTATGAAAAAAATTACACGAACACTCCTCAGAGTGACGCAGAACAGCTGACCACACCTTTAGGCAGGTGGATGGACTAGTGGTTTTCTGCAGTTCTTTTAAAGGGTTGGGATTTTTTTTTGTGACTCTGACAAGGGAAAAGTCTCATTAAGAAGCAGGTTGCAATGGCATCTAACTTTATTGGGAATTTTTGAGAATCCAGCCCAGTATGCAAAAAAATGTGATTGTGAGTTTTTCTTCTCCATCTCATAAGACAAAGATTTTATTATAGGTATCACCACCAATAAGTACAAACAAAAAGCTTTGGAGAATGTTTTTTTCAAATATTCGTATGAGAATAATTATTTTCAGTATAGTCTCTGCAACTACTGGGATGGACAATGAATATCTGGCTATTGATTTCCTTTCCCAGAGAGCACAGATATACCCTTGAAAGTGCCCCCTTGTTGAACCTAGAAAGGCAGCAGCTGTATTTGCAGCACTGCAAGTTCTCTTAGAATTATGCTGTTTCATTTCACTATGATAATCCTGCTTGTGATAACAAAAAGATCTTTTGGCTCCTGTGTCAAGATCTCCGTGTGAAGTCTCCTTAGATATTAGACCTCATGAATTTTTTAGTGACAGGAAGCTAATGGCTCCTGAGATCTGTAAAATTCAAATCTATTGGAAAATGCAGAGTCTGGGACTGATGCTGATCACATACTTGTCCTCTTATTTGCTCCCACTTGAGACTTCACACCTCAAACAAGGCTCTTGCTGTTCTGCTGTCATTGTGCCTTGATTTAGTCAGTCACAATAATATCCTTTCTTTTCATACCTATCTATTTTCAGCTCCCTACACAATATCTGAGCTTATTTGCAATAGGAGAAGGCTGTAAACTTAAAAACCTTCCATTTCTGGGGTGTCTTGTACTGCTCTGACTTCATAAAGAGGCTGAGTGCTTTGTGTTCCCAGTGAGAGCCAACAGCAATCAGCCACATGGAGATATTTTTATTATCATTCTCTTCCAATATCTGGGTATGAGTATCATACAGCACAGATGTAGGTCTAAAAATAAGTGTTCCTGGCTGAAAATCTTTCTCATTGATAATCATGCATGGTTTGCATTTGAGGATTGTTTTTCCCCTTCTTTTTTCCCTTAAAGTAGAACTGAAGAGTGAGATTCAGTGCCAGGAATGGAAATTGGGCCAAATCATTTCCCATGCTAGAACATATGCTTAAACTGAGAAGAAATACCACAGAATGCTGACAGTTTTAACCTCACCTGACAATATTCTCTTGCCATATGCATAAGCACGATACACCCAAGAAGTCTGGTTAAAAGTCTGATAAATTTAGGATGACTAGTGTAAGCAATCTTGGAGGTCAACATCCTACACGCTTTGAACCACACAAATGTGTCAAAATCTGAGTGATATTTCTACCTAGGCAACCCTTCAGGCAAGGAGAAGAAGTGCAGACTTATAAAGCATAGGATAGATTTAGACTTAATATTAGTGAAACGTGCCTGCTGCAGGAATGTTATATGATTAATGAATGAGTGAATCCACAGGAAATGCAGAGAAAGATTTTCAGGTTTTGTCTTCACCTGTTGTGTGTTTCTGCTGTTTGTTTGAGATAAGATCCTTCTTCTGCTGTATCTGGTGATGCAATTAAAAAAAAAAAAAAAATTAAATGGGGCTGCACTTTAATGTCCAGAAATCACTGATAGACCAACTGGGGAGAGCTGGAGCCAGTGGCCAACTAGACAGAAAACAGAAAGCCTTTAGGAGTCTGTGAAGGTGAGTTCATTACAAAACTTTTGTCCTTCCTACCGTTGTAGACAGATAAAATTGATCAGGTAATTTGGACACAGAAAATACCTATTTCTCGTTGTTGGCTGTAAGGCTGACGGGGACACAAGGTCCAGAGCTCAGGTGGAAGTACCTTACTAACCTCCTTCTTTGAATACCATCTGGATGGCAGACAAATGCTTGAGGAACTGGGTTTGCTGAAGATTGGAAGTGGAGGATTACAAATTGCTTTAATTTATGTAGGAAAAACAAAAAGGAGTATGATTTCGTGGTAACTTCAAAATTCTATTAATGGGAAAGGAGAAAAAAAATCTGCATGTAAAACCAAGAACTTGTTGCTACTATAATTGAAATCTTAATAAGCTAATCAAAGAGTTATTATTAGTCTATCTCGATGTATTTTAAAAAAATTAGAAAGTGAAACAAATTAAAGAATATCATGACAGAGAAAAGGTCTCAGCAATAATAAAAGGCCACTAAGATGATTTTTAAAAACGCAGTTCCTATCCTCTACCCTTTTTCCTGGTATTATGTTCACCTTTTCGCTGTCATCCAGACCCTGGAGCTCATGGCTTCCATCTGGCCAGGGAAGGGGAGATGGGTGTAGAGCATCCCAAGTCCTTCACTGGGAGGACTATGATGCTACTGGCGATGCCTTCTTTCTGCTCAGGATTTTCTCGGGGTGTTCTTTGTTTGCTAGCACATATTTATACCTTGCTTTTTCTTTATTGGTTAGCCTGTCTATTCTACATGCAAACTTCATACATAAATGCCATTTTACAGATGGTGCATATTTGTTTACTGTTCTCTTTGTTATTCCTGAATCCAGTTTGTCCACCAGCATCTGAATTCCTTTAACTGACCATGGCTGATCTGTTTACAAACTTGGGGTTTCCATGCATATCTGTACCCTGTGTAGCTAAACCAAGTCAAAACAAAGCTGCAGTTAGGTCAGGACAAGTTCAGAAAGACCAAGTCTGACAAGGCTTCAATCCCATGGCCTTGCAAATTCAGTGCGAGGCTTGTGATCTTTTTTAAGGAGGGCAACACGATATTGCTTGGCTGCAGGGCTACATTTTCTAAACACCCTGCTTTTCAAAAAGTCCTGCATACTGCTTAAGCCAGCTTGATGACAAGTCATATCATTTCTGTTAACTATGTTCATTTTAAAAGGGTCCCCTTTTTCATATTGTACATGCAGCATAAGCATGGTATGTTCTAAATGCATCATCTGCTCTCACATTTAGGCAGTTTGTGTTCCTTCCAAATGAGCTGTAACATGAATCACCCGTTATTGAGAACAGACAGCTAGAGATCCAGTTTTATAGTCATCCATTCTAGTAGGAGCTGACAGTAATGACCTTAGAATTCTCTGCACAACCTGCAGAATCAGACTCGGCATGCAAATAAATATTGTAATATAACAAGGTCAACTTCTACTTTTCTGGAAAGATGAAAGCAGAGGGAGAGATCTTAGGAAATGAGTGACAAAATGAACACACTGACACACCAACCAGTGGGAAGTTCTGTGGTAGCTGCTGATGGATGGTTTTCCTCACTGCAATAACAGACATGTTTGAAAGCACAGACTTGAATTCAAAGAAGGCTGATTTCCCAATCCTGAGAGTTTCTCTCTAATCTTTCTAGTATCAGATCCCAAGAGAAAGTAAAACCACTACAAAACCAATATAACTTCGAGTCAAATAGTTGTCTACTGGCTGAACTTGGACTGTAGGACTCCTTCCTTTGGCCTTCTGTATGCCCCCAGAAGTAGGCAGTTGAGCATTTGAGTGCTCCAGTCAGTGTCTATTAACAAGCTCAACACTAAGATGGACTGTGAAGACCCCAGAATCCAATCTCCAGCAGACTTTTCCACTTCTCACTACAGTGAAGTTACAGGATTTGTTTTAAATATATATATATTAAAAAAAAATCATTACCAGCTTTTCATTGATCACTTACATCAACATGATCACTAGAAATTTAAATTCGCAGCATCTGTGCATTACTAAACACTGACAGATAGCAAACAGCTCACCAGTGACTGCAGTCCAACAGTCTGCATATTTGTCAGATGTTACCTCTTCCTCATAGCTATTTCAAAGAGCAAACTCATGTATAATGTACTGCACTAAATCACCCTTTTAGCACCTACCAATGCTGCTTTCTTATATTCATTCTATCCTGAAAAAAACCAATTGCCTTCATCGATGCTAGAGACTGTATTCTTAGAAATTTGTTCTCTCATTTCAAAGTTTTCCAGTAGAAGTTGCCTTCTTATTAAACTGTCAGCTAGCATGAATTTACTGCTTGGATTTGTACATGAACTTCAGAGAGATTTGACCATTGCTCTTCAGTCAGATAATTTTGGCATGGATTTTAGAAAATTATTTGGAAACAAAAAAACAAAAGAGAGAGATTGAGTCAAAGTACTCAAAGAGAAAGCAAATTCCATCGAGGTTATCACATCAGTATTGTTATAGTATTTATCAAACTTGTGTCCAGCTCCTTGATTTTAGATATTTGCAAGAGAAACTGCAGATGTCCCATCCTGTCTGTCAGGATCCCTACTGTGAGTACAGTTGCTACAGCAGTGTTGTAGAGTTGAATAAGGGATGCCTTAGTGTATTAATCTCTTGATACGGAATGTAGAATTGTAGGCTCCTGTGCCTGAAATCAAGAACAGCAGTCAGGCTACGCACGGGGGGAAAAAAAAACAACAGAATATTCAACTTCAAAAGAACAGAAGAAGAAATGTTGGGAAAAGAAAAATTTTGAGCTGAAAAATGTGAGAAGAAGCTGTCTCCCCAAATGTAAAATTAAATTATTCAAATCTGTGAGGCAGTTGAACTACTGGAAAGAAAAGAGAATGAAAAAGAATTTTAATAGATTTTAAAGGCTTGGAGGTTTGTACAACATCTTGCCATCATTTGCAGTCTTCTGCAGTCATTTCAAACACACTTGGCCTTATTTCTTTAAGTCAACAAAGCACCAGCACTCAAAAAGGTTAATGCAATTCCTGAGCAAAATTTATAATGCAGTATTGTGGAGGAGGCTGACAAAGTGAAGAAGGGGTTGAGATTTTGCAGTGACTGACAACCTGGAGAATTAAAGAATTTGACTATTTTGTGTACTATATAAATAGATGGAAAATATTTCTTCTAGCTTTTCAGCTATAACTGGCATACCTGAATGAGGATCCCCTTTGTATCATTTTAAACCTGTAAATCTAAAACCTGACTGTTACAATTAGGAATTATTTTACCTGTACCATATGTAATGTATGGTGTAGCAGACCCACAGACACAGTTTCACCAGTTCATGAGCTCAGTCTGATTTTCAGAGCAATAAATATAAACCATAGGTTGTTTGGCACCACGGTTTTTTTGGGATTTGTTTTGTGGCTTTTGTTTTGCAGGGGGAAAAAACTTAGAAATCAGCAGAACGGGTCACAAGTGATATGAATTGTTCTAGCAGCCTATTTCTTGATTTCCCTTTTCCCAAACACCATAATTTCTCCAGTTTCTGAAGCTTATCATTCTTCCTTCAGCAGGTGATCAGAGAACATCTGTCTTGTGATCAATATGCAGGCATCCCTTGTTGCCTTTCCCTGGTCTTAAAATCAAAGCCAAACACAGTTATGAGGGAAAAGGGGTTTACCTCGGTATTTATTTAAGGATCCTTAAAGGTGCACACTCCGTCTGGGTGGAATGTGTTGAAAAGCACACTGAAAATGCACACACACGATGAATCATGTATACCATTATAGGACTTGCAAATTAGCATATCTATCAAAGATTCCCCAATGAGAGGTTCGAGTGAACCCCTCATCCTGAGGAACCTTCCCCCTGGATGGGCCTATCTTAGTGTACACAATGTGTTCTGGAGAGGACCTTGGTGTCTGGGGCTTTCTGACCCCCTGCTGCGAGGTTTCCTGGATGTTTGGTCTCCTGGCCTAATGGAATATTTGGTGTAAACTAAGTTATGAAACTCAAGGAATTATAAGTATGTGGGCTAAAATCACGAAGAATACATAAAAACTGTATTAAAGGGTGTATAAAAGGGACATAAAAGAAAAGTCAAAAAACCATCATGGCATCATCCTACCTTTTAAAGTGTTTAATACTTTTCCTTATACAAGAGCAAGGTGTACACAAGGGAACTAAATTATGAGGAATCCTAGCACAACTTGCTGTAAGACCATCCATCTGTCCATCACACAGAGGGAGATGCCTGTCTTGTGGCCATGGGATCGATACAGCTCCAGTAGCAGGATGAAGCTGATGGATGTTGCCGCCAAACTGACTGTGTTCTCCTCAGGTAAGTGAATGTAATCACAGAACGTGGTGGTAGGTGCTCACAGCTGCTCATAGCTTCCTAAACTGAAAGATACCTTCTTGGTCATGTGCTGGAGAAACAATTTAAGTTTGTATTCTTCAGGAGCCTCTGAAAAGCTTTTGATACCTAGTTATATTGCCTAGTACAAAATGAAAAATCACTTCGGTAGCAACATTTTGAAATACCCATCTCAAGACACATTAAAATCACTATACTGTATACAGTAATACAATATTTCTGTTGCTATGAGACATACAGCCAAAGCTCTTCAGAATGCTACATGCTGCAATCACAGTGTTCTTTATGTCTTTACTAGAACTGTGGTTGTTTAAAGAATCCTTTCTTTTGGCCTTGGATTTGTGATGTTACATCTGTTTATTAGCATAACAATACATTTCCTTACGAAGTCACTAGCTCTACTAAAGAGGCACCTTTCACAACTATTAAAATAATCAGTAGCAATAATACTCTCAAGGAAAGCAGGAAATTATATTATTATTTATAACAGTGTTCAAAACAGTTTTGAAACCTCCTTTTTACATAAGTTCCATATAAAGGTCTCTAGTTTTTGTCCTTTTTTTCTCCCAACTTTCAGATGGCCAGTCACATTGAGATTTTGTTTTCTTCGTGCTTGCCTGAATCAGCTTACCTTCACCTGAGGAAAGCACCATCTTTCTCTTTATCTCTTTTTTGCAGTATCTTTCTCTTCTGGCTTTGAGAACACCTTATTAGTATTCACATTCCTCAGCAATATCCCTACATGCCACAAGGCCAGATTTTTGTAGGCATCCTACAGATCACAGAGAGGGGTGGTGCTTTCCAAAACTGACATACACTCTGAGTGGCTTTAACAGAAAGTCTGTTTTTCTGCCTGTTTTATACATGGGGAACTGGGACAGAGGCAGTAAAACTTAAGTATAATCTTAAAGGTATTTTGACATTTCTATCCCATTTAAAATTAGTTTTGTGCCTAAGGAAGGGAGCATATACTCCTTGATAAAGTAACACAAGGTTAATATTAAACCAGATTTTATCAATTATTCCACAAACTGTTCTTTACCTATAGATCATGAGCTATTGACGTTACCATGGTTCACACAGGCCAGCAGATCGGTAATAGGGTCAAACCAAACTTATTTCAATAAACACTCTCTTGGGAACATGCTTACATAAAACTATTTCCCACAGCTCTTTACAGATTCCTAGTGTCATCCAGTGGTCTAGAGATCACCTGTGGGTTCTCTGCATCGTCCCAAGTAAAATGAAGTGCTAGAAATCCTCTTTAACAATGTAAGTAACATTCCACTGTGGCTATAGCACCCCTCTGAAAGAGCACAAGTAACTAGACAATGATAGTAGTCCTGGATCTTAGCACTAAGAACATCAAAGGCTAGATTTTCTTTAGCTGCTAGTTTTCTTACAGGATTTTGACATCAGTTGTTTCTTGTGTTATCTATAAAGGACTAACACCTCAAGCTCTATCTCAGTTGTTAAGAGTTGGAAACCTACCTAGGATCGGGTGATATCAGTAATAAACAGAACCTTAATTTCTGATGAGGATCTCAGTGTACAGCTGAAGAAAAGTTTGTTTTTCCAACCAGGGCTGAAAGTAAGTGTCTTTCAAAAAAAAAACATCAGTGGAAATAGGAAGACAGAACACCCTGAAACACTAGCTATAGAAACTGATTGCTCTACTCATTCTAAATCTGCTCACATGGAATTTGACTGGGTGATGAGCTGAGCAACAGGATTGGCAAAAAGCGAAAGACACTTATTTAGCCTTTGCCATCCTGCTTCTTGAGCTCCTAATTGCCCCAGTTCTGGATACCTGTGTTAGAAAAGGGTTGCCAAGTAGCAAGGCTGGCAGTGGATTCTTGATTTATTTGCTGTTTTGCAGTGGCCTTAAAATGGCTCAGGCAAAACAGTAAGTGCTCCTCTAGGCTTCCTTACCCACTAAAGGTAGGTTTATAGTTTATGGTTTTGAACTATGAAATTTTTCAAGAGTGCCAAAGTTTTGAGAGAACTCCTGAAAATTCTTGCATTTTGCATGGTCTAGTGCTTCTCCCAAGGGGAATATTCATAAATATTTAGGTAAGATTGCAATCATTATCTCCCAGTCCTATGGAAACCCTTCTCCCCGCATTCTTGTCTAGGCTGTAGTCAAGATGTTTCAGAAAGGTTGACTAGATTTTTATTGGTCCAAAAACAAAACAGGGATGCTCCTGAAATTGTTTGGATCTCAATAAAGGAAAATTGGAGGAGTCAGAGGTAAGATGTGGACAGTGCTGATGAAAACACAAAATGAATATTATGCTTGTATTATTTCATGGAAATAGATAGAAACCCAAACTAACTAATAAAATTATTATTTTATAATCCCTCTGCCCCCCCTCCAAAAACCCCAAAATTAAAATATTTTTTCTCCAAATGCTGGATGAAGCTTTTAAAGGAATACCAGGAATTTAGAAAATTTAGAGATGGTGAAATTCTTTAAATAATGACAAATACTCCAGATTTTCCAATGGTTCATTGCAAAAGCAATGCATTGATTGCATGTATGGGTGCGAATACTTTGTCACTCCTTTGTAATAGATCCTGCTCAGTAGAGCTGATAAAATCAGTCAATTAATCTGATTAATTAGCCCTTTCTTGTTGTTGGACAATGATTCTTGAACATACTTTTACTTCTTATTTCATTAGTTCAAACTGTTCTTCACAAATAACTCCCTGGCTCTACACTTCATTTACTCCAGTTAAAATTGACAGTTCTCCAGCACAGGATCTGACCACCAGTCAAATTCCAGCAAAGTCAGGAGTCTTGTGCTGTACAGCTGCTCATTCGAATCACACAGGACTTTTTCTAGCATTTTCTCTGCTCCACACGATTTGGTTATAATAGTCAGCAAAGGATGAGAAGTATAAGATATTCAATTTTTATTAATGCCCAAATTCATATACAAACATGACTATACACAGCAACAGCAGCTATTCACCAAATGGATAGGCAAGAACACATTACAATTCTTTTTGCGAGCAGTTAGAGGAAAAAAATACTCAGTAAACAAAACCAAAACTAGAATTCAAATGAGAAATATTTATTACTATCAAGTATTCACACATCCTTAATTTAAATTATCTGGAAGAATACTCATTGCCAATTGAGTTATTTGAGACCACAGGCATGCGTCCTGTAAATCCTCCATTTTAAAAACTGTCATATTTTGCCCACAAATAATAATCAATCTCTTTTTAATGTATCTTATAAATTTTGAAAGTCTGGAGTAGTACTATTTATTAATAACATTATTAATAAAATATCCTGGCTATTTTAATAACATTAATAAAACATATAGAGGATTTATTAACAAGATTTTTTAAAGTCCACAGGCATCTTTTAAGCATTACCGATGACAATGCGTGATTCTATTACATCCTGCTCTGCTCTAATACATCTCTTTTTCAAGTAACCTGTAATTCAGAAATTTCTATTGAAATTTCAGTAGAATCAATTATTTACATGACATTACAAGACAGTTAGCAATATATTAGCAATTGCTGGATCTGTGAAATATCGTGTCTCTTTATGTGTTTTTTCCTTCTTTTATTTTCTAATAACGCTACCCCAACTTCACAGGTGTAGTAGAGACTGGCCCATTTCTATTATCCAGACAAAGATAGGAGGACCTCAAAACTTTATCCTGAACCATTTATCAACTAAAATGTATTCCCAGGGCAGCCAGGAACAAATTCAAAGGTCACGGACAGCTATTTTGATTATATTTTGAAGAATAGTGAGTAAAAAAATGTTCTTCCCAATACTGGAAGGGGTCATTAAGTAAGACTTGTTTAATGACCATTAACCACCATTAACTAACCATTAGCTAACATGCTACATTATTCATTTGCCAGAAGCATTCTGCAGCACTTAAAATGAGAGAAGAGGAAAATATAAACCAAAAATTCTCTCCTGAGTAATACTCACAGCTGAATTTGGGATACAGCCTGATATGTGCATTGTACGACACACAGTATTCCGAAAGTCTCACTAACCACAAAGGCTTTTATATTCACACTGGCCCCAGAAAAATCCCTATTAAGAGTTCCTTCAGCTCAGAGCTTCTCCTCACATAGAGGGCCTTAAATAAATATTCCTATTGAGGAAGAAATCTCAAGGTGAAGAGCGTTCATGAGCAGGAAGTTCCTCATTGAGATTTCTACCACTGCAGTATAAACCTAAGAACTCAACTTAGAGTACATTCTCCCCTACGATATCGACAGGAGTCGCAAGTTTGATCATTTAATCCAAACCAGATCTGAACTCGGCTGTAATCTCAGTTTGTAAACTGCACACTTTGGAATAAGGAGGTAAGCAGAAATAATTTAATACAGACAGATCTCCAGCTCCTTCTCACAGTTCCTCTTTAAGAAGTGAAAAATGTTGCGATAGCTGAGGATGAAAACATCTATGCATCGCTCACCATAACAAACCTCTGGACCTGGATCTATGTTCATGCACACTGACACACATGAGTCTGAAGAAGGCAGGTACAATGTAGTTGCTGTAAGGTAGGAGCAGCTTCCTTGTGGGAATGCTTGCCCGAGGAGAAGACTTTACAGCTGATCCCATTGTTAATTGTACGATACAAGCAGGACTTTGGAAAAGTAAGGTCTAATGGCCTGTGTCATCCCTGGTTGCAATGGACACTCTTCTCGGGGAATATTTTTCCAAGTCTATTATTTTCCACATGCACAGTCCATTGAGATTGAAGGCACCTAGCAGTTCCAAGGATTAGTGGTTCTTCCCTCCTCCCACAACAGAAAATTAAATTAAAAATGCATCTTAAAGTTCCCAAAATACCAACATTTAGAGATTAAAATTAAAAGATGTAATCAATTCAATACATGTAGTTTTACTGCTTAATGCATCCTAACACATGTAATGGAGAAATTAAACTACAAATAAACAAGTGCGCACCACAAATACGTAAAGAAAAATGGTACATACATTAATTTTCTTTCTTGTAGATGAGTGGACTGTTATGTTATGGGAGGTTTGTTTTGCTTTCTACTGGGTATTGGATGTGTCATCGTAATACAGATGACACAGTTAGCCAGCCAGCTTTATAAACTGGGATAATAGAGTGAGTTGGTTGAACAGGCCCAAAGTACACAAACACCTGCCAGTATTTTATCTGGATGGATATTTGTCAGCTAAATAATTGACCTGAGTGTAGATAAAATATAAAGCCAGGGAAGTTTGGATATTCAAAATTTTTCACAAGATAAGGAGGTATTTTTAAAACACTGATGATTTCAAATCAAAGAAGTTTAATTGCAACTTTAGGTTTAATATATTAATAGGAAAATGTTCAACAACTTCTACAGGAAAAAGGTGATCAATACCTCATTGTGGCAATTACTTTACAGTGGTATTGATTCCTGCCAAAAATCATTTACCTGTAATGAGAAAAAAAAAAAAAAAAGTAAAATTTGTGTCTACAGAGCTGGAATTTAGATAGTATGGATGAATAGATATGGGTGAACAACTGTAAACACAACAGATTGCAGTTGAGACATCTCTTGAGGGATGTTCATGAGGAAAGTTCTCTGGATCTGACCCATCTCTTCAATCTGCTTGTAGAAAGTCATGTTTTTTCCTTCATTTGGGCAGGTTCCATTGCAGCAGTTTGAACATCCCCTGCCCCTTCCTTCCCTTCCCTAGACGGTCTGCACACCTGCCATCCCAACAGGAGTTAAATCCACAACTTTGTCAACTACTCCTGGAAATTATGTTCCACAGGGCCAGTGCTGGGACTGGCTCTGGCAATAAACTGCTCAATAGGACCATCTTCTCCAGTGAGTATATCATTCCCTCTTATCTCACCATCTGGCTTATCCATAGGGGTTGCCTCTGCTGTAAGGCTACCATAACATCTGCCAACAGCAGATCAGAGACCTCAGTGTACAAGCTTCTTTCTTTCCTTAACAGATGCATAGAGGACCCATAGCACCCCCTTTATGGTTAAATTAAACTGAAGCTAACTGAAGACCCTACAAACCCTTGTCTCCAAACATTTGGGGTGAAGAACTGGCTCCATTTGACACAAGGTCCCTGACAGATGAATATAATGCTAACACAGAAATACCAGCACAGCACACATGTGCAGAACCTGCCATACATGCCATGCCTCAGAACTCAGTGGCTTAGCTAGAAGAAGGAATGAATTTAAATAACAGGCAAAGGTAAAGGGTCTCAGATTTCCTCCTCTTCTGAAGACGCTTCAAGTCTAACCTTGGTTTCTACGCTCTTATTCCTCTTGCTGCAAGAGGGACTTCACCCAAAGCCCACAAAAGCCAACGTGAATTTTTACGTTGCTGTAAATGGACTTTGTGTAAGAATTAAAGCAAAAACCACATCCCCGCTCAAACCTCTCTGAGCACTACAAAGAGCAATTAGAATGCAGATAACACATTGCTGTTTCTAATTGTTCATTATCATAGCATTATAGATGTTATGGCTGTGGTTTTTTTCTCTTTCTCTCCTGATATTGCTACATCAGTCAAATGTCCCTATAGCTAATTATACAGACATATTTCAATCTGATTAAAAACTCACATCAGTGTAATTGAAAAACATCAGTGGCAATGTTCTAGAGGGAGACAACATTCCATGTATTTTTAATAGCTGGACGTGGGCCTTTCTTTTGCTGTAGTTAACTCATATTTCCCATAATAAGGTCCTGCTTCTAGGTGATTCTGACCTTGCTGAACTTTAACTGCCGGGGCTGTGTTTTTATATGTCAGGTGACTTCCCGAGTCTCATTTTCTAGAAGTGAGACAAGGTTCCATGCAGAAAACTGTATGGGATTCTGTGATTAAAAAAATTAATTTTAAAATATATGCATGCAGCACTGAACTGAGGCTATACTTGGAAACGTAATCTTGACTTTGAAATGAGTGACTTTGAACTCTTCTAATGCAGTTTACCACCTGTGGTTCTCTTATTTTGCTCTGCAGTAGCAAAAATGTCAAGGGCACAAAATGCTCTACTTGAACACTGCCCTGTGTATCTGTTTCTTGACAGGAGGATGGGCAGGCTTCTCTAGTCTCTGCTGAAGGACTAGCAGGAACCTCCTCCTCTCGAACCAGTGGGTCTTGGATTAAAGGAGGATTTTGATAGCTGGTAAGAGCACTTTACACAGCTGCTAGTGACTGAAACTCCTTTAAAGATTCGTTTTACAGAGCTGCTTCCTAAATCTGCAAATGTTCAACTGAGTGTTGATAATCTTATCTCCCATAGTTAATATGAATGACTATCCCTTTTAATCAACCAAGCATTTATTGCTGAAGATGTCTCAAATCACGGAGAAAAGGTTGATTAACTACTCTGCCTATCTCTGTCTGTGTTAGTACCTCTTCAAAAGGAAGGGGAGTTATTCTCTGCATTTTTTAATTAATTGACACAATTGTTACTATTAATTTAGCAAGTCATTATGCCATAAAGGCATTTGTCAATAACATTGTCAGTGAAGGCTGATAGAATATACTTAAAACATGGCTATGAAGACACAGCCCACGGATGCTTACAGAGCCTTTTGGGGATGTCAAGGGGGAGGAGGAAGAAAGTTCTCATTGTTGATGGTAGCATGTAACATTCTTATGAAAACAAAGAATCAGGGCTTATTGCAATGTTTAATAGGTCTGGGAGTTATCTCACTTCCTTACAAAAATTCTGCTCAAAAGAAGCCCCCAGAAAGGGAAGCAAGAGATAGAAGAGTACAGAATATCAAGATGTAAAAGATTACCAACATCTCTGTGACTCTGGCTCTAACATCCACTTTCAATTCCTGCCACACGTCACTCCCTTGATCTGATCTGTACAACCATTCCCTTTATCCCCCTCTTCTGTGACAGGGCTGTTTCATCACTCACCAGAAGTGGCTCCATTAAAATTACTGTCCAGAGCAGTTACTGGCTGTCTGACTTCTGTTTGAATGAGCTGGATAAACCTTGTCATTTGCAGCCCTTTTGATGGTAGTCACTTTCTTTGCAGGAGTCTGGGACTTCCAGGCTTCACTTTGCTTTTCCCATTCCCCAAGTGATTCCTCCAGCAAAATTGCTCATGGTGTATCTGCCCGTCAGAAGAAAGAATATGAAATTGAATAGGTTTTTTTGCCTCTTGCTGTTATGCCAAGCCCTTTAAGGAATGAATAATGAGCCATAGCTGACGCCAGTCGTTCATGACCATTGCCAGAAATGTAATGCAAATGTAACTGCGAAGAACTGACATGCCTACTCTTGGATGCAAAATTATTTCGAATCTTCCCCTCCTTATATACGGTTGAAAAAAGAACTAGTGCTCCCACAGAAAAAGAAGGAAACCCTTGAGAAGTGGGAAAAGCTCTGTAGAAAATTATGTTCAAAGCACCATTTCTATTTTTGTATCCCATCTGCAGAGACAGGTCAAAGGCAAGCAAAGAACATAAATCCTATGCAATCAAAGAACCTGTTAGGAAATGTCAGAGATTCCCCTAAGCTGCCAAGCTTGACTGCAAGATCACGTTGCTTCTCATCAAAGTGATATTCAGTATTTTCTTTTAAGCCCCAGGTTTAGAATTAAAAAGGCATTAAAAATTCTTTAGCAATGAAGAGCAACAATCTACATAACAGAACAGAAAGGTTTGAAAAGGCAAAGCACCTGCAGCCTGAAAGTTCAAAACCATTGAATAAATTGAATCAACCTATCAATGCCAGAGTGTTTGATTTTTTTTTCATATAATTGTATATTTTTAAGCCAAACCAGGGCAGTGGTCAGGGATTTACAGTGCTTCTTTTCCTTTCAGAGCAATATCCTGATGTCCTCCAGCAACTTTAGTAAACCACTCTTGCCCACTTTTGCCATGATCTCCTAGTGCTCATTTCTCTAAAATTCAAATCTAACTCAGCTTTTAAAGCTTTCCTTCCTCTATTCCTAGGATACCTCACCCATCTACCTTCATGAATCCAAATCTGAGCAAGCACACAGGCAGAGCAGAGTTCTTCCCCATCCAAAAATTTCCTCACTTGTTTAAAAGAAGTTTTACCAAAAAAAAAAGCCTATTCCTTTAAACGCAGTAAGGAACTTTATGTCTGGTTAACAAGTTACATGGATCTGCATTTCTGTTGTTTGTGAGAGAAAAGAAGAATCTGTGTCATCACCCACACTTGAAAGTCTTTTAGCTTAACCTATTTCTAATATTACTTTTGGTCACCAGCATGTATATGCGTATGACCTAACTATATCAAGGCTATAAACAACACCCTTGAGGCTGTTTATTTAGCAAGACAATAAATAAAAAACTCCTCTAAAATGAAAGACCTATATCTCCTCTTGACAACATGAAAATCACTGTATAGTGAGTAAATAGCTTGTCCAAGTTTGTACAAGAATTCTTGGGAAATGGATTCAAGTGCTGCACAGTCCCAGCCCAGCCTCCCTCAGAAATTCACAGTCAAATCAGTTTGGAAATGATGAAAAGAATTTCCAGCATTTTCTGCTAGTGAGTGAAAAGTAAAATTATTCCTTGCTCCTCCTACCAAAACAGCCATTGATATGGAAACTCACAAGTCCCTAAACGACTCAGTTTCTTTGTGGAGCTCTTTGACCTTTCTGCAAAGAGTGGCACCACGAGGCACAGCCACCAGCACCACATATTCTGCGTAGCTAGCCAAATTCAGTAAGTAGGTCTGCCACTGTTCATGGGAAACATCAGCAGCAAACCTTTGGCTGACTTTTCCCACCCAGTGACCTGCGTTGTTGTTTCGAGATTCTTCCCTCTAAAGGAAAATCACATCCCCTCTACCATGAAACAAAAAGAGGTAAACAACAGAGAGGAGTACTTAAGCTTTCATTCTCACTACTTCTCAATGTGGTGTCCTAATCTGATGATTATTTTTTTGTCCCAGCCTGGTATCCATTCTTTCCTATCCCCATAGATGTACTCATCCTACAGATCTTTAAGACTGATTTTCCCAAAACCATTTGAATATCTGTATCACCAGGGTCAGTGCTATATTTCTAAGTGTACTTCTCTCCTTATTAGAAATCCAGCTGAGGGCTGTGCAAGCTTATGCATTTATATGCATGCAGATGACACTTCTATTTTCACTGAATGATGAGGTGTCCTCTCTTCCTAATTCCCTTTCCCCTGAAATGGCAAATGTGATCATCGGACTTAATGAGTACCTTTTCTTTCTTAAAGCTGGATAAAAAAGGTGTGTCATAGGCTTTGTGTTCCTTTCCCTGCTCAAAATATCCCTCTTGCACAATATGAACCACTAAATTTTTGGGACTAAAAGATATGTAACTCTTAGATGCAATTACTGATGTTTGTTACAGGTATTCATGGGACCACGTGCTGTGTCCATCTTGTAGATTCCTTGATGCTATTTAAGAGACTCGACTCTATCTGACTGAGTTGTAGGCTAAATTATAAGCCATCTCACCTGACTAAGGAGTCAGGAAGCTTGAAGCAGAAATTATTAGGTGTTATCTGTGGTCTTTGGATTATGAAGCACAACAATCCTTCTAACATTTCGCATTTAATTCCATTCTATAACATCCTGTGCTGTCACTCAGCAGTAACAATCTTTCTGAATGTAAACAAGACCATTAAAAAAATGTTTTCACTCTTCCAATTTTCTTCATATCTAAAATCATTTCATTTTAAAAATGTGAAAACCTGCATATAATTTAACTGGTTTTAGCACTTTCTGAATTATTTCCTGGGAATGTAGTGCCTTTTGCCTACATATAGACTTCTTTTTCCGGAGAAAAATCAATTTTGTGGTAAGGGAAAAAAGTGTCCCTCCTGTAAATTATTTTGGTAGTCATTTAAAGGTCTTGCCCCTTTTGGTCTGAATATGATCACATTAGATCATACAGACCATCAGCTACTGCGAATAAGCTTAGTTCCCCCGTGGCACTAAATGTAACAACTTGGGAGTTCGAGAAGTTTTTGACATGGACTTTTTTAACAGGTAAAAAATTAAATTCATAGGTCTTTGCTTTCTGCTGAAAAACAATGAAGGGCATGGAAAACCGCTGAAGGTATACTGCTTAAAAATAAGCTGATGCTGTGATAACAAACCAAAGAACTAAACTCAAGGCTTGTGCTGAGATTTCAAAAAGGAAAAAAAATTCTGAGAATTTCTTCAGAGTTAGGAAATGACCCCTAACCCCAATTACATTTAAGAGCCGCTGAATTTTGTCAAGATAATTGCATCCATGGTCTTCAGCACTTACATTGTGCTGAATCATTTTCAATTGTCTTCTTGCTTCTCAGCATCTTGGTATTCTTTGGACATTATTCAAAAGTTTTTTAATTGGTTTCACTTTGTCAGATTCACTTAATTCATCAAAATATGATTTTGAGGTGGGGACATGTCTCCTGAAATGATCTATTTTTCTGTGGTTTTTCCACATTGAAATCAGTCTTTCTCATGTTTGTTTTTATTTAGACCCAAAGATTGATATTACTGATAACAACAAATTAGACACCCCCACAACTGCAACCAGTTACAGAGAAAAAAGCAGTACATGCATTGTTTAGAAAATAACATGCTAGATTTGGGCCTAAAGTGTTTACATTGTAAATGTCTCCAGTTAGGAAGGGCAAAACCTTACAGACCAAATTCACCAAAATATTTCAAGAAGAAATGAGGGACTGAAAAAAAAAGTTACAAACCTAAGCATTCTGCTAAATCCATGCTTATGTGGCATTTAGTCTTATTTCTGCATTTAAATAGCCTACTTTTTAAGTAGAGTTTCACAATAAATGCATTCCATATACAACGTAAGAGTCCCTGCTCTGGCCTGTTGTGACCTACAATAATTTATGGTCCTGTCACACTCCTGTTAAGACCTAAAAAATTAATCACTTTAAATTTCAGATATTTCAGATCCCATTCAGACACAAGGTTGCAGGTACGGTACTAGTGACCTCTTCAAGATTGCAATTTCCCCCATATTAAAAGTATTTCTCACCAGTTTCAGATAGCTACATGTAAAATGCCTTTGGTTCATACTTTGTGTCAGAATAACTCCTCAGTGGTGCTTTCTATTAAGAAAAAAATTTTTTATATTAAAAAAAAAAGGAAAAAGCACAGCTTCTAAAATCTTCATTTCAAAGTTCTTGCTTATGATTACAGATTTTGAAGTGCAATCTTGTGAGTTTATGCACCATGATCCCGTGTATTTCATGCTCCCTGTAGTATCACTGAAAACCAAGGATGACATCAACTTGAGAAATGAATTTAGTCCTTGCAGGGGGGGTTCTGCTTTGCAGCAGGTAACTGTTACATAATTTGGGTTCTGTTTCATTCTTTTTTTTTTTCAGTAAGCGTGAATAAATATTATTTTATTAGAGTTACTTTTACCCGTATACCAAGATCTAGAAAATCGATATAAGTATTTCTTTTCTGGAAGAGAAAACTTTTAATTATTCCCATTGTTCCTTGAAATGAGTTGGAAGCAGCTGAAAATCTTGCAATGTAAGAAATTTAGGAGGAAGAAATGAGAAGTAAATCAAGTAAATCACACTAGGCTATAATACTTCTGATTATGAACTAATCTTCATTATGGACAGTCTATTTCATTATTATAATCACCTATTGTCCCACAAGATTCAATCAGTAACACTGGGCAATTGAGCATTGCCACCAATCTTCTCCATTGTAAAGGACATTTAAGTACATTAAAATGATTACGATCTCCAGAAGAAAAGAATCCTTACTTATCCTTACTTCTCTCCATTCTTTAGCCCCACCAAAGAACCAGTCCTCTCAATGTAAGTTGTTTAGTTGACCCATTTCTTGTAAGATCAAAAAGGCAACTGGGCACATGTTCTGCAGCCTGTTTGAAAAGACGCATAAGAGGACTCATTCCCTAAGGACCACACTGTTCAGAACTTGTGTAGGGCAAGTTTATTCAGAGTTGTGATACTGATCAATATGTGTGTAATTAAATCTTTCCATTATTAAAATTCCTCTGCCCTTTCAAAGTTTGGGGGTTTTTTGAAATCAGCATTTCTTGATCTGTTTTGTCTCACTGCTATATAATGTGTGACTCTGTCCAAGAATAATCTGAATTTATTTATCACTTTAAGCTTTTGTTCATATCATTTGTTCTGCATCAGCCCTAAACACCAATATAATTTCTTGGCTCACAGACACATTGCAATTCTCAGCTCACACTTATCCTTTCCTTGCTGCTTTCTTTTGTTCACAGCTTTGTCATACTCTGCATTCTGGAATTTAAAATTCCATTATTTTTTCTGGCTCTTCCATGTGCCTATTGTTCCCTTAATGTGATGCATATCAGTATCTGAGCTGAATAGCTGATTAGAAGTGATACAAAGTCCAGTGCAGAAGATGTCCCTCTACACAGAGGAGGAAGCATCTGCATTACAATTAACCAAGTAAGTGCTTTAAGGTTAACCAAGTAAGATGCATTCCATCCATCCTCTTATAGCAGGTTTTTAGTATAAGACGGTCATTTTGATTCTCCCAATAAACAACAGAGGTGGGCACCAGAGAGGGTGAGATGCATCCTGTGCTTTGGTTATAAATTCCATGTCCATGAACAGGGAGGTGTATATATGCATATCATACAAAGTATTCCTTGGACCAGAGAACATCCAGTCTGAATTCATCACAAAGCATAATTATCCCTACCAGAACAGTTATTAGCCCTAAAACGACAGTACTGTTTCTAATAAACAAGGGTCCTTAACTGGCTTGTGTCAGCTAATTTGGAAAACCTTTGCTAGGGTTTGTGAAATAATTTGTCTCCTAGCACATGAGACAGTCCCCAGCAAAATTTTCACTTACGACATTCTTATACAGGATCTTTTCAGAGCATAGAGGGAGCTGGCAATGAGTGTGTGCCAAGCAACACAAATGCATTAGAGGTGGGACTACTGCAAAAGGAAAGATGCTGGTATCAACACACAGTTAAAATTTGTCCTGGCCAGACTTCATTCTATCTTTGCTTCTGGCAGGTATTTTTTAGGCAATACTAGGAAAGCCTTAACCATTGAACTTTTATATAAATCCAACAGAAGCCTCAGGAGTTTCACAGTGACATCTGTAGCCAGCAGAAACTTCACCTTGAATTAAAATCCACTAAAACTCTTGAACAGTCAAACACTGTACATTTTCAATTGTTCACGCAGAAAATATTGGTACTTTCTAACTTAGCTCTGTATAAAGCTGCCCTATATCTATGAAAAATCATAGTACCACTATCTGGGTTCAGCAGTTCTCAGAGGTTAAGATCCCAGCAATCATCAGAATAACTAGTCTGGTTATCTGTATGTTGTAGATTTAACCCTCCATGGAGCACAGCAATTTTTGTCTGGTATATAAACTTTTGGCAATATATCCAGGCTTAATCCAAAGCTACATGGAGAGTTTTATTTCCATGAAACACCACTCCTCCCTCCTACTCTGTTCCAACTTTATTTCCTACTAGTTTCTCATTTAAGTCCACCTGATTTCATATTCCAACCTAGGTTCTTAATAAGCCAGTTAGGATTTTATTCCTAAATACTATAATCATACCCTTCTATCATTCTGACACACACAAACAGTTAACCTCTCTCACTGTAAGTCTTTTTTCTTCAGTACTTGAATAAGTTTTGAGTTTCTTCTCTATCGTCTTCAATTTTAACAGTATTTTTGACAGTGGACATTGAGTTTCACATAGTATAAAGCTGTATCCAAGACAAAAATCACTTCTCCAGCACAGTTATTCATGCAAATACTACTTTTCTTCCCAAGATCCTTCTAAGATTTCATATTTCATTGCTTACACATTATAACCATTTTAAAGTACCTTATTTTTCTCTAATTCATTGACATGAAGCACTCAGCTCTTGCAACAAGACTAATCTATGAAGTGTTTCAGATGTCATAGTAGGTGGCATTCAAGCTAGATATCTAGATCTGAACATTCAGACTTTTCACTCAATGAAACAGGCATGTCCACAGGCAATAAATCTGTTTATTTTGTGTGTGAGCTGGAAGATTGTGTGAATTTTATTCTAGAAATGTCCATCGGCCGTGAAGAATACTTCCACTCACCTTGCAGCACTAAGAAGTTGGTGTCAAACACTCATATTTTGACCCTCTTGCACCTCCCACTGGTGGATCTATGTGCTGTTTACCAGAAAATGATCGTTCTTTGGTAAGCAACCTTGAAAACTCCTTTTTCCAGGGTAAAGGGACTTTCAGAACTGTGCAAAATCTTTGCATGAGGGGGGCACAGTATCCAAGCACAGGGACTGATTAAAAATAAAAATCTTTAAAACTCAGTTGGAGCAGCCTGGAAAATTAATGAATGGCCTCACAGTGTTTGGCTACATGGCTGAGCCTGCTGTAATAATCAAAGGAATGAAACCTTCAGCCTCAGCCATGGGATGATTTGTTTTTCTCTAAATGAAAATAATAATAGGAAGAAGCAGGTACATGTGCATTTCTGTGCATGTTACAAATGTTTGTAGAAATATGAGGTCAGCACATCCCAAGTACTTAAAGTCACAAATTCCGGGAGGGAGATTACTTGATAATTTTAATTAACATTCTGTTATTCTATCACAAAAACAATGCATTTTAAACAACATTTACAGATGGGATCAATAAATCGAGCTGCTTTTATTAAAGTGCCTAAATAAGGAATTTACAAATTGACAGCTGAGCCATAGAAAGGCAAATTCAGTGATTCAAGTATTGAAGGCATATCAGCCTCAACTGATTCTCTCTAAAATCTGTACATCACCAGCACTGGCTCCACATGAGAATGACTGGAGGTTTCAGTACTGCTGTATATAGCTGTAGGAAAAAGCTACCCATGGCTTGAATGTGTCATGGTGTTCATATCATAACAAAACACTGTAACTGAACAGTAAATCTTATTTTAATTGAGATTCACCTCATCTAAATTTACGGCATCTAAAGTTAGAATAGCTAGATTAGTTGTCTGACATTTAGATGCCTGAGATTAGGTGAAGTTAATTCTGTGATGAAAAAATTTCACAACTTAGTTCTGAGTATAAAGTCAAAGAGATGGTACATCCAATTTGTGCTCTTCTGCTAACAAGGAGCGGAAAATGGGCCTTGCCCTTGGTTCTAATTTAGTACTGATGCATAAGGCATCAATATGAAGGTTCCAGTTTCTTCCAACACATATATGCAGCATCTGTAAAATAGGCCTCTAAAAGGTAGGAATTTCAGCATTATATTCCTATGATGGTGTGTCAGATGAGATGAGAGCAGAATGATTCACTTTTCTCACCCCACAACAAGCCATGTGATGCAGAGCACTGCTTACATGTTATAAAGACTGAGCACACCACCATCACTTGGACATATCCTGAATTTCCTCACTGGAAAATAATGTGATTTTTTAAAAAAATTAGAGGCAGAAAGAAGAGGTCATAACCAGGTCTTGACACAACGAAATGAGGAGCATTATAGAAATCACCTTCTCAGCATACAGGGAAAGTGAAGATATGAGAAAACTGAGATGCTTGAAGGTTAGGCAGGATGCAGGGAGAATGATGTTTATACAACCAACCACACAGTATCAGGATGCTGGAAGCAGAGCACTGAAACTCTGCTTTGTCCAGGCTAATTAGTCCTGCTGAGAAATTCCATCCTACCATCATCATATGGCTTGAGTTCCTAAATGAGCTTGTTCAGAGTGTCCAATGGAGACACAGCTCCCCATCCCCAGAAAAGAATGCATTAAGTCCTGTACCTCAAGAAGAAGCTTTATCTTGTTGAGCTCACAGCAAAGCACAAGATCAGATGAGAGTAAATAATGTGTACTCTGTTTTGCCATTGCAGTTTCTGCAATCAAAAGAATTGTTTAGTTGCTTGTTGTGTGCTCCCCAAGGTAGGCAGCTAAGCACTACACAGCGGTTTGCTCACCCCCTCCCTCACCCCAGTGGGCTGGGGGAAAAGGAAGAATAAAAGCAGGAAAAACTTCAGGGTTGAAGTAAAAGCACATTTAATAAGTGAAGGTGACATGGAAGAAAAGAGAAAAATAAAATAGAATGAGCAATGCAAAGGCAATCACTTACCACTTCTCATGGACAGACCAATGCCCAGCCAGCTCCCAAGCAAAAGAAAAACCCAAAGCACCTAACTCCTAAATCTTTCTCTTTTCTCTTTTTATTGCTGAGCATGATGTTATATGACATGGACTATCTCCTTGGCCGACTTGGATTGTCTGCCTGGTTCATCAACCTATTGCACAGCCCCCATTTTATTCACTGAGGAGGAGAGGGGAGGACAGAATGAGACAGAGAGAAGTCCTTGACTCCTTGAAAACACTGTTCAGCAATAGATAGAATATTATTATGTTTTCAGTACTGTTTTGGTCAAAACTCTAAAACACAGCACCACCCAATCTGCTACGAAGAAAGTGAATTCTATCCCAACAACGTCCAGCATGTTGCTGAATAAAATAATGCAAGAGTAGCCTCTTGGCCAGATGATGGATTTGAGTCAGTATAGCACACACCAATACAGTGGGACCTGCAGCTTTGCAAACCAAACCTTTTGTGATTCATTCCTTCCAGCACAAGGGGTCTTGTTATCTTTGTACGTATTACGGCGAAATATCATTCCAGATCTCTCTGACAAAAGTGGTTACGAACACAGCCAGCCAAGTCAGATAGAAGTAAAGAAAAGCAAGAAAAGGTTACCCAATCAACTGAACATAACCATATATAGATACTTTCTACTTTTAATGCAGAAAACAAATAGCCTCCATTTCTTTTCTCTCTTTGTCAATAACACAAGGGTATGATTCTTCCCTCAGACGTAGACTGTCATCATGATACACTCCATTCTAATTCCAGTGCCTTGGTGGCTATGTTTGGCTGTGCCTCTGAAACTAAATTCCGTAACTAAATTGTTAGCCCTTCAGATTATCCTCTGAGAAATACGGTAAACATCAGCTGAGAAACACCAAATCTGCAGAAGTATTTAGCTCTTGCTCCAAGATGTCCCAATGTCTGGTCCTGTAGCTCATCTCCTGAGATGTGTTACATCTAGCAGCATCTTATCTCAAAGGCCACATTTTCCTGCCGTGCCCTGGTATCCCTGACCCCCAGTCAATAATTTTCTAAAAGTCCACTGACTGGTTCACCATTTTATAATAGAATGCTACCATAATTAGGCAACTGGAATCTGGGGAACAGTAAGTTGCTACAGTCCCTTCAGTCCTCCCCCTGTTCACAATTCCTCAAAACCACAGTACATGGCACAGATTTCATCACAGTTTTCGCTGACATGTGCAGGTATCAAAGCACATAGAACACTGTTTTTACCAAGACTTTCTGAGTGGTGGCCACCCAGACATAGAAAAATGCTGAATATTTTCTCTGCTGTCCATGCCAAAACTGGCAAACCTCTTGATATTACAAATCCATGCCCCATTGTGTGAATTGATAGATGCAATTAACCAAGGCAACCACAACCCACAGCTGAAGAGCAAACACTAAACTTATTCCATCACCTCACTGGCTAAAGGATTCCAAAAAACAAGCAGGGACACATACACTGCTAAGCTTATTCCAGTCTTAGCAAGGACAAAAAACACATGAGCCCATTCCAGACTTCATCATGTCAAAGGGCCTGTCACATGCACAAAACTTCACAATGTTGTGCTTTCTATAACCTCCAAGGTTCTTGTCTCGCTTTCTCCCAGCAGGAGACCCAAGCCTGTCTGTGAAGGATACTTTTTAAGTGTTTGACAGCATTCTGTTCCCTTCTACAGAAATTCCCGTTCCCAAGACAGACAGAAAGCAGCTCAAAGCAAGCACAATATGTGAAATTGCCCATATGGAATATTCTTAGCATCCCCAAGTTGCAAGGTTATCTTTAGAGAAAACAATTCTGTTTTCCCTCCTCCCCAGATCTTCCAGTTTTAACTCTTTCCTCCCAACACCCATGTCTGTGGGATCTTTGCTAGAAGTGACTTTCAGGGTTGATGATCAACTTCTTGATTAGCGTGAACTTAAAAAAATAGCAACACTTTGCATGTCTGTATGCAGGGTGACCTCTGCTACCTGGAAAACTTTCATATGTAATCACAAGGTTGCTGAAGAGCAGTGTGGTGTCTTAGTGCATGGTTTGATGAGCACTCAGAGCTGCAGACACAAAAGATCAGACTGTACTGCTAAATATGACAAGGCTTGTGAATAGAACAGTCCATGGCATAGGTTTTGGAAAAGGGCAACCAGCATGGTGCAGGACATTTGTCTGGCACCAGTGATGGTATAAACCAGAGACCGTTCTTGATCCTACAGACAGATTGCCCCCATTTGGAGCCCAAGATAACTTATTCACATAGACATTGATCATTCTATGACAGATGGTCTCATAGAGAGAAAAGTGGCCTCACACACATTTTATTTACTAGAATAAACATAGCCAAAGAACAAAAGCTTGGTGCTGGTAGTCTTCAGAGTTCAGCCATGTCTTCAGTATACAGGAGAGCAACAGAGAAATGACAGACGCTGTTGAGATTCACAAGCATCTGCCTGGAAAAAAATAGAAATGGGATAAGAAAATGTAGTATTTCACTTCTGTGATGGGAAATACAGATAATAATGTTCATTTCCCTTTTAGAATGGAGATTTATGAGACTGACAGTACAGGAAGAGCTCTGAAAATTACAGTATACATGTTGAACTTATGATTCATTCAGCAGTATTACTCAGTTAGCATTACTGGCATTAATGATATTAGAAAAAGAAAAAAGTGTCTGAATAACCAGGGCAGAAACTGAACCAATTAGAAATTAAAAATATATTCACAGAAAGCCCTTGCAGAAGACAATTATGTTGCAGACGACTCAGCCATTTATTCAAGCAAATCAAAAAGTAGCCCACAAGTCAAGTAACAATTGAATTAAGATACCAATCACCATACCTATTAAGCTTTTTAAGATTATGTGACAAAGTTTAAAGGAACATTCCAGTACAACGTGAAATATTATTCTTACTGCTACATCTAATTACAAAGAGGTGTAAATCACTTGGTTTAACCTTTTAAAAAAAACCTGCTTCAAATACATGATATTAAAAATAGAGATCAGATATGCAGCTCCCATGTGAATGGATTATATACTAGCAATTTTTAGAGTCCCTGTGAAAGAAGTTACATTGAAAATTTTCCTCTCTCCTTTCTTCAGCAAGGCTGGGATGAGGACAGGTCCAGTTATCAGCCTGTGGTTCTGGGCCATGCACAGCAGGACTGTGATAGGGCTCCAAACCAGCATCCTGCAGCACAACTAGGCAGGAACTGATCCTGTGCTGGTCTGAAACAGGGTCCTTGTCCCTGGACAAGGTGTCCAGGGAAGATAGGCTGGGATGGCAAGGACTTGTAGTGCACTCAGGGCCCAGATTTCCTCTCATCAAAGCACATAAGCAAATATTTTAAGACCCAGGTAAGCAGGTAAGAATGTGACTGATTTTACCTTACAAAGTGTTGATGTCAATGCTAATTACCGACGCAGATTGGAGTGCTCCTTTTGAATGAAAGCTGTGTTTATTCTCTCTGAAGTGAGAAGAACTAGTCAGCTATTTAAAGCACTAGGCTGGATCAGGATGGCATAAAAGAACTTTATTCATTACATGATTTTCTGTCCAACAGCATACTGCAATTGAATAGTAATGATATCATTAAATTTTAGAACTTCAGCATTTTGTAAATTAATTTGGCCTCTCTGTCTTGGGAGGCAAAGGGCAGAGAGGGAGTCCTTAAATACTGATGAATTTTTTTAATAGATGATGAGAGCCTTCACTCGTGGAAAAACACTTAGCTGTTTTATACTGTATTCCAGACATCCCTATATCACTTTCACTTCTGAAGCCTGATGCTGTTCTGAAATGGGATGAGACAGTAACATCCGTGAGATGAAGTTCATTGTCTTATGTTTCCCTTAGTCTGAATAAATTACCAAGATAATAACATTACTTTTTTAAACTGCATTAAATACCAGTGCCAGTCCCAAAGTTTGCTTCTGAATTCATTCCAGTCCAAAGTGGCAAACCTGCCTGTAATTAAGTCCTTGTTAACCTACAGGAACGTGCCCATTCACCTTTTCCTCTAGCAAATACCCAATACTGTCACTGATAAGTCACTATCATCTCACCTGGACAATTTTGTGAGATTCTTAGGCAGAAAGGAAGAATCAAGCAAGCGAATTTAATGTGTATTTTCAGGGATTGCACTAGTACATTCTTCACATCCTGGTTTTATAGACTGGACATTTTGGCAGGTGAAAGCTAATGACTTAGGATTTGTACCAGATTGGTGGCCATTCAGAAATCCCAGATGCATCCATTACACATTGGCAGATCACTGCCGTAGCTCACGTGCTACTGCATGTTAGTCTTGAATGCGCAAGAAGGAATAAAGGTCATTTACAACCTACTCAGTCTAAGAAACCCATCATGTGTCAAATCTAGTGTTCATGTATACCCCACATTGATAATGTACAGTAGATTATATTTAGGAATAAATTCGTTACTGTGACAGCAGTGGGTGCCTCATCCCTGGAAGTGTTCAACGCCAGGCTGGATGGGGCTCTGAGCAACCTGGTCTAATGGAAGATGTCCCTGCCCATGGCAGGGGGGTTGGATCTAGATGGTCTTCAATGTCCTTTCCAACCCAAGCCGTCATATGAGTCTATGATGATTCTGTGATATACATTCAGAGGATAAAAAAGTATCTGGGACAGATCTTTTATGCATGTTTCTATCTGGCTAGATCGATAAATATCAACCACGTGTCATTGTAGTAATGCTTCACAGGAAAGTGATGTGACATCATGCCTTTCAGCACCAAAACCCAGTTCTTCACCGTGCGAGCTAAGGGTAGTTCTCTAAGGACTGGTAACACTCACAGGCTGTGTCTGTACTGGTGAACAAAATGTTACAGAACTGTTGCCTGACACTGAAGCCAGCTGGCACAGTACAGCTTTTATCCGTCCTTTTAAACTCTCTCAATCTCCATTGCGGCGTGTCCACAGTCCCCGTGCTTGTTCAGAATCATCACCCATAGCTTTCCAACTTGGCTTGGGAGGCACTTGACCGAAGGCTGGGTGCCTCCAGTCAAAACCATGCCAGGGATAACACTCACAATACAACAGAAGAGATAGCTGAGGTCCATGCCACAGGAGCATATCCCAGAATTATTTAATTTACTAGCATAGATGTGACTGCAGACTACTATTATGATAGGCTGATAAAGAAAAGATACCCAATGTTTGTAAGTTGCACAAGTGCATATTTTTGTGGACTCACACATTTAAAAACTTGGTTTTACTTACTTATGTACCACTATGGAACAAAAATCCAAGAAAGCAAGTTTATTTACCCCAAATTGCCTCACAGAGAATCTGGCCTAGGCCAAAGTTACTCAAAAGCCCTTTTCTTTTATTTAGAAGTTGGATGACTAAACAAAGAGAAGACAGCCCATCAACTGAAGAGGACAGGACTACAAATAGAACTTTCTAACAAAATCCCATTTTCAGAGCTATTTCTTCCTTTCCTGGTTTAAGATTCAATGCTAGTAAATATTGCTAGAGCAATGGATGAAAAAATTCATTTTCAGACTATAGAGCAATGGAGGAAATATCACTGTGGAAGTAGGGTATATAACCTGTCAGGGCCTCCCTGAGGCGGGAAGGAAAGAAATGCAAAGTCTGTGGATGAGGACCCAAAAAATATTTTTCTCCATAGGTTGTAACAGAAGCCTTGAGTAGTTGGCTTAAACAGAGATGCCTATTTTATCAGAGGAATCTCGCCTGACTTTTCCCTTTTTTTTCCCCCTTCCTATCTTTGTCATGCCTGTCTCCAGCCACTTCCCTTTACAAGACATCGATGCCTCCAGGCTGCTGAAACTCACTCACATTTCAAGTGATTCATAAGACTGGGCTGGCAACAGCATCTCTCTGCACTCCCTCCTGCTCTTTTATGCCTTAGAGGACAAAAAGAGACATCCAGGTCAGACTGGAATCTCTTACTTCTGCCTCTCCTCAGCAAAATCTGTCCTTTCACAGTATTCCGGTGACAGCCTCACTCTTCTCACACAAGTAAGAAACATGTCCTCGGAATCACAACAGATAAGGCAAAACATCAGCCATGGAAGCAGGTGAAAATATTACTGATGTTCTCAGGGTTTAATCCCAGGGCCAGTCCTGTTCAATATCGTTATCAACAAGTTTTCCTGTAGTACCAAACTGGGATGTGCTGTTGACTCTCTCAAGAAGTGAGGCGTTGAAGAGGACTCTAGATAGATTGGAGCACTGGGCAGTAGTTAATGAGATGAAATTTAACAAGTCCCAGTGCTGGATTCTGCACTTGGGATGAAGTAACTCTGGGCACAAGTATAACCAGGGAGAGGACTGGCTGGAGAACAGCCCTGCAGAGAGGGATCTGGGGGTGCTGGCCAGCAGGAGTTTAACACTATCCAGCTATGCCAGCCAGAGGGCAAACCCCATCCAACACAGGGGTGTCCAACACAGCATCACCATCCAGGCAAAAGAGATGATTGTCCCTCTGTTTTCAGCGTTGGTTAGGCCTCATCTGGAACAAGATGTGTAGTTCTGGGACCCACAACTTAAGAGCAAAGTGAAGGTCCTTGAATGTGTCCACAGAAGGGCAACAAAGCTGGTAACAAGGCTGGGAGGAATGTCCTATAAGGAGCAGCTGAAGACTCTGGGCTTGCCTGGCCTGGGGAAAAGGAGGCTGAGGGGCATCCTCATTGCCTCCTACGGCTTTCTGAGGTGAGGACATGGGAAATGAGGTGCTGAAAGGTGAGAATGGTTCAAAGCTGCAAAGGAAGGCTCAGACTGGACTTTTGGAAGCATTTTTTTTTTCGAGGGGTGGTCAAACACTGAAATAGGCTCCCTAGAGATGCAGTCAATACCCCAAGCCTGTCAGTGTTTGAAGTATTGGGCCTTTTTAGTGGGAGCTATATGGCTCACTTTTGAATTATGTATGTATACCTATGTATAAATATATATATATATATGCATATATATGTATATAAGTTTTGTATTATAGATGTATTATAGAAGTATTAAGTAAAGATTGGCTATTAGAGGACAAGCTGATTTTGCCCTGACAGCTTGACACTGTTCATAACTGGAAAAGTCTGACAGAAGAAGGAAGAATGAGGTGGAGGAGTACCTGTGCATGAAACATGCTCTAATGCATAGAGTTGTCATACCCATGCTGTTATGATTAGTAAATAGTAAAAGAGACGGAGAAAAATGTGCTTAATGTTACACAGAAAATTTGAGTTGCCGTGTCCTATGTCATAAAAGCCTCCACCTCTGGAAACTTCCTACGCTTCTGCTGGGGTATATTAGTAACGTTCATCTCCATTTGGGTGTCACGGTTAGACCCAAGATCCTATTTGTGCTAACCACAATAAAAGTAAAATTTAGCATTCCCTACAGCACCTAAGTTCAAGAAAGAAAATGAGATCTTCCTGCTATCCTTTACCCAGAGCCATTGATTGAGGCTGCTGTTTGTAAGATGAATGCCACATCAGCACCAAGACTACTTCTTCCCATCGACACTACAGGTATAGTTCCCTGTAGAGAGAAGTTTGAATCAATGACCCTTGTCTTGAACTCGAGCTTCACAGTAGGCACTAAACTCTGAGTCAGGCAGGAGGAGAGTTAGACTGAACAAACTCTTTGTCTAGAGAGTGCCCTTCTCTGTAATTGAATGACTAGGAAAGCACGCTTGCACTGGGTCATGAGGTGGAGAATGAGCCCTTGTATTCAGTGAAGGGGTAGAACGTATCAGCTCAGTCCCATCTCCTGTTCTTCTGTTGAGATGCTATAGTATGTCCCCACACCTAAAAGAGGCAGATGCAAAATCCCACTAGCAAACAAACCTCTGGGACAAAGGAGCATCCTGAAAGTCTTCTGGTCTAAATTTTCAGAATTATGTCAGGAAGTTAGTCCCTCTGTTTTTAAGCATCGATAAAAACCAAATTGGCCTGGAGGTGGCTGCATTTCAGTGGTGGGGAGCAATACCACACATGATGGGTGCACACGTGGCCCTCTGTGAGGGAAATGGATAAGAATAATTGCAGAAGGATGTACAGTGATGATCATTCGACTGTTGAAAAACAAAACAATTTTCATGTCGCTGTAGCACCCGAACGGGTAAAAAACACAGTCCAAGCACCAGAAGATCCGAAGTAAGAAAGGGAAGTTTAATGGAAAATTGAACAGCTTTTCTATGTTAATACGCAGAAGCATGTTGAATGGCGTAAAGGAATTGGTCCCTTGGCCATCCACCCCTCGAGGTGATTGGCCAAATTCTGAACCATCCGCTTCTAGATGTTTTTCTAGTTAAAACCATAACAATCCTTGACAAAGAACTGCAGGTGTAGAAGTTTACAAAACTGTAGCATTGTTTTAAATTCTTTACATGAGAAAGACAAAGCTTTCACAAAATGCTGCAAAGGCTAAAGAAATTCCCACTGAGGCCTTTTTCGTATCCATATTTTCATTCTTAAACAGGTAATAACTGAAATAGCCTGGAAGCTCCATGAGAGTTCAAGAGTTTTACATATCTGATGCTTATAAGGTCCTATTTAGAACAATGGCATAAAGAGGTTCAAAGAAAAATGAAAAACACTATTATTCCTATTATCTTTCTAAGACAGTATTTCATTCACATTTCTGAACTGTTTCAATTTGCCATGAAGTTTAACCATCTCTATTCTCTTTTGAATGCTAAATTAATTGGTACTGAGAACCTCTGACCTATTTTCTTCTGATTTTTTTCTCTTTTTTTTTAATCTGACTCATGTCATTCTAGGCAACCTCCTAAAAAGAAACTGAAATACCAGACACTTATCTCCTTTCTGCCTACCTCATTTTAAAAGGAAGCTGCACTGAACATGGAATTTGATTACAAAAGGAATCAATCTGTAACTCAGAAAAAGAACCTCCTTCATAATTTATATAGCTCTGCTGTTTCACCCTAATTAATGCTCATCTGTCTCTTATTCTTCCTACAGGTTTTCCCTTCTAAATGAGTGCAAAATGACAGGATACCTCTGGAAAGTAGTTTTCTATTACAGAATTATAGAAGAAACTGGATTGACTCATTTAAAATCCCTAGTAATAGTCTCACAGGTCTTAAGAAAATATTGTCATTCAATTTAAATAGTGTTTTATTTGATCCAGGTGCAGCTGGATATCAGAAAGGTAATGTAAATACAACAATCTATTGTCAAGAGTGTAGGCAGTTTAATTTCTTTGCAGATGATATATACCTGGGTTTTCTGTTTAACTGGCAGGATAATCAGCATGCAACTGTGGGAAACAATCATTAATGTGATGAAATATGGAAATAAGCCTCATGTGCAGAGAAAGGGTGGAAGCATAGTCCTGGGGTGAAGGACTGGATTCACACTCTGGGCTTGATTTTTATCTGCTGTAGGCAGAAGTCTCTGTCTACAGAGAGAAAATACAGATATTGCTTTCTCTCATCCTTGGTCTATTTATGTTTGAAAAGCTTAAACACAAGGACCATCTTTTGCATGTCTGCAGTCGAAGGCATGGGACCTTGCTTGTCATGCAAATGTATAAACATAAATATAAACATAAACATATACTATCGATATAGAGAGAAAAGCAATGTGTAAATTCAGAGAAGGCATGTGTCTACCTTCTGCACTTGGAAAACTGGGACAGGCTGATGCCTTAGGTTTTGAATCTTCAACCCCGGGGTTTCAAGCTANAATGCAAAAATACATTATGAGAAGTTTTATAACACTTGCCACCTCACCACAGAGAATGATAGAAAGCTTGGTTCAGTATACTTATTAATCTTGCACGTTCACAATTTGACGCAGTAGCTTCTTTCATCACAGGGAAACTGATGCATACGAGCAGCCAAAGGAAGTGTTCAAAATCAAATGGTGGAAGCTAAGAAGGATTTTTACATATGCAAACCACATGCATCAATTCCTAGACAATATTTTAGGAAAAAAAAGAAACTATGTTTATTCACTTATATTAATTACTGTTTTTCAGAAATCAACACAAAATGTACTCATTAGAAGCAAAGTTTTTCAGTGCTTCCATTTTGCACATGAGGAAATAATTTGGCTAGGGAAGTAATTTATTTGACTCTTCCAAGTATAATTTATGGCATACACATGAGGTTTTTCCAAAGCAACATTATCCCAATCCTGAATTATAATGAGATGGAGCACAGTGCTGACTTTTATTTTTGATTGTCATTCAGATAATTAAGATTACTTTAACATTTTAGACAAAACAGTGATAAGACCAGCAATATATATGGAAATTGGATTTCAGGTTTTGCTGAACTTATTTCTTCTAGGTAACAGCAGAGCTGAAGATCTAGGCTCACTTGCTTCATATCACAGAGTACATTAAAATTGTGCTTCCATTTCACATTTCTATAAATGGATTAACCTTTCTTAATTTAAGCAGTTTGCAGATGGCCTTGGAGGGCAGCTCTTGCCCCGCAAATTGTATGTAGCGAAATTGCTCTGCTACAGCTCTAACAAACCCGCACCATGAGGGGAAATACAGGAAGAATTAATGTTATCTGAAGGATATGGTCTAGGGTTTAGGCACTCATGGTAAAAAAAAAAAAAAGGAGGGGGAAGTTCTGGCCATTTTCTCTTTTTTTACCACATGCTTTCCATGCAACATGTGTAGATACATCATTTAAATGTATGTTTTAAGAAATTTTTTTTTGTTTCGCTTATGTCCTAGTGCATTGCAAAGCTGAAGAAACTTAGCAAAGTCCTCTTTTGGAACCTTTGTCCAGGTTCTTCTTACAAATGACTCTGCACTGTGTAAGGAGATGCCCCACAGAGCTCCCCATCCCGCTTTCCTGGACAACCGCAGTGATAGACAAGTTGGTTGTTCTGTTATGCCTTTGGAAGGAAATTTTGCAGGTCTCAGTCAGGGTCCAGAACTAAGGACACAGTGCAATTGCATAAGACTCCATATTAGTCAATAAGGCTGCAGCTATAAAAAACTGTCCAGGAAACAGTCTAGGCACTGGAATACAACCATCAGCATTACAAAAATGCCAAAGCATTCCTGAAATGTGTTTGTCCCACTCTGACCCTCAGTCTTATAAAACGTTACACAACCCACTTCACAAACAAGCAAAGAGATCAGGAACAGCCTTGGATTGTCTGACCATAAAAAAAAAGAAAAAGAAAACTTCTTGAAAAGAAAAACTTGAATCTGCTTCTCTTTCACTTTTTTGTCATGTTTGATAGATCAGTCATCTGTCAAGTAAAAAATGCTATATCCCACCTCACCATCAGATATCTCAAGACTTCTGCTTCCTAAAGTGGATATGCTGAGCTAAATAGTTCACAAGCAGGACAAAAAGTGTAGAGATCATGCTACCAGCTTATTTATAGTTACTTGGTGTTACTTAAGTTCCTCCTGGTTTACAGTGATAAAACTGAGAATGGAATAGAGGCATAGAGTGACAAAACCTTCCATTTTTACTTCAGTATTGACATCACTGTTATTTATGATTGAGTAAATGTAGCAGAACTCCATAAGCTGATCATTAGTGGGATAAACTCGGCATTGCTGCCAAGGAGACCTCTTTGGCACATCACAGTGACATTGCAATACATGAAACTCAGATGAAATAATCCATGTAGAGGGACTTTGACTTAGAACATCCAAGCATGGCCTGAGGAGCTGTGACCTCTTGTTTCCCTGATCTCACCCTGACAACAACTAACATTGCTTTGGTGTGCAAATAGAACAATTATTTGATTCTTATTGAAATTTGATTGAACATTATTCACTGTTCCGTGGGAACCCTTAAAGTGAAACTGAGAAACACAACATTAAGACTGAGCTCAGTGCTGACCCTGGAATGGAACAGTGGATGCTATGAAAACATGCATTTTTCCCAGTGAAATGTTAAAATATCTCAAGGCTTTGAAAAACAAGACCACTATACTTGTTTCCAAGTCCACTGAAAGAGTAATCTGACCATGTCTATCACAGCAGGAAGTATGAAGGGACAAAAGCTGAGGGAGATTTAGGTTATATATAGGGAATTTCTGTAATTTTGAGTATAAGATAGTATTTCTCTGGAATCATTTTTTCACATATGTTCCCAGTTACACGGTTTTCTAGAACACACAATGACTTGGGTATTTTGGTGACATTAGGTTCATATTCGGTTTCCATACCTGTGCCAATTTACTGGGGGGCCCAGGAACACAGAAGCTGATTGACATCAACATACAGGTCCAGCAAGTCCAGCACAGGGAGATGAAGAGAGTCAGGAAGCTCGCACACATGAAAGAAAGGAGAAACTGCAGGAGGTGGGTTTATTCAGCCTGGAAAAGGTTTATGGAGAGCCTTCTGCTGTGTTACTGCAGAGGATTACAGCTACCTACTGAGAGGGTGTAGCACCTATGGAGCTTCTCTTGTTCCTCAGAGGAGCATAGCAATACCACAAAAGGCAGCGAACACAAGCTGCACCACCCTAAATATTTTTTAGCTACTGGGGACAAAAAAAACCCAACATCTATTCATGAGCATAGTCACATTTATGAGAAAGATCCAAAGAGGGGAGAATGAAGTGTCCATCCCTGTGGAAGTGCACATTGTAGCTTGAAAGTGCCCTGAGAAGACTGCTCTTAGCTGACCCTGCTTTGGGCAATGTGGCTGGCTTGGGACCAGAGGTCACTTCCTACTACAGATATCCTGTGATTCTCTGACTGAGTGATCACCTGCCCTTCAAGTACTGCAGGAGCTGTTTCACTGTTGGACAGCTGAAATTTGAGAGGCCTGAGTTATATTTACATAGAATACACCAAACTGATTGGGCCAAGGCACATCCTTTAAGCACTCAAATCATCTGATATTCAGGCCTGTTGTTTATTTTCTCCCTCACGAGACATATGAGGCACATCACCTAAAATTTGAGAACACGTTTTTTGGGAGTATGGTCAATGCACAGTTTGACTTACTGACACACAAATTCTCCAAAACATGATTATTCTTATAGCTGTGGCTCTCCCTTGCTACTCCCTTGCTACTCTGCCCTACCTCACTGGCCAATATTAAAATTAATAAACTAAACATTAAAATCAGAGATATTCAGATATTCTATAACGTTAGGACTGAAGGATTGCTCACACCTGCACACACAAAATAACACAGAAAACTCAGAAGAAATAAAACCAAAACCAAAACATTAGAGGTTTATCGTCTAAGAAAATTGGGATAACAGAGAAACAGTATCTGCAGAGTATTGTACATAGCTCATGACCCTGCTAGTTGACCAAAGGTCTGTTCTGCATGCTGGGACACACCATGCAGCTGACTATTAAATAGGTTACACGTAACTGCTCAGCCAAGTTTCACAGTAACAGAGAGGGAGACACACAAATTGGTAGCAATCAGCATGGGGTCAGCTAAAGTGAATGTGATCCAATTCACTGGGGCTTAGAACCTCCCTTCAAATCAGAAGGAGGCTGGAAGCACCAGTTCAACAAATAAACGGGCAAGAAGCAAACCCGAGACAAACAAGGCATCACTGGCTAGGCCAGCACTTGAGCTATTTACTGGAGGATGTCACTAGTGGTCAAAACAAAACACCACGATGCACTCAAGGGAAGCCTGAGCTGTGTATTCCCAAAATGAATCCACTCATCTGGATTCACATACGGTCTGCAACTACAGTAAGAAAAAACAGAAGGAAAGAAAGCCAACCACACTCATTAGGATGTTTAAGAATATTTTCAAGTGTGTGTCTGTCCTCAACATATAGAAACAGGTCATGCCAGTCACCCAGTGACATGCAGAAATTTGGTTGCAGATCTAAGAATTACAACAGGTATAGGACAAATGTAAAATTATTACCTTTACCCAAAGGACAAATATACCAATAACTGCGCATTGAAGCTGAATCTGCTTCATTTATCTCTGTAGATGAACCCACACCGGCAGGTGTAGTATTGAGTTTCTCAGCACCTGGCCCAGCAGTATTACACAGCTGTTTTTCAGAACAACGGTGTGAGTTTAAGCATCACTTGAGCAGAATTTTCAATACATCCCAGTGTTTGTCTTTCTTCCAATAATTCTTTTCCATTATCCTACTTTCTTTGTTCTCTCATTTATGCTCAGCTGGTCCTGCATTCTCCATTCCTTTTTTGGCATCATTATTATTATTACATTTCTTGGTATTTGTCTTCCTCTACTAGCTCTCATCTGTGCCATTTGCTTTGCCCTTTGTTTTATTCTTGTCTTCTGGGCTGGCAATAAGAGATGACTGCAAGGCAGGGAAAACTTTCGTCTCAATGTTCAGCCAGTAAACAAAAGTGTTGAACTGACTCTCTGGAGTCTGGGGTTTTTTCCTCTCCATCAAACAGAACAAAGTGAAACACAACAGTTTGCCTCAGGTAAAGCTCAGAGCTCTGTCCTCTGCCAGGAGGACGTAGATTCTACTGGATGGATCATCAGCACGCTTTGCAATCATAACTCACAGTTTAGCAGTACAGACATTATTGTTGTGCTGTTCACGCACCGTAGCATTTCATTTCTTACCATTTGAAATTCTGCAAAATATATTTAATGATGTTTCCTTCCTTTACAAAATGCATGAATATGTATTCAGGAAAAACCACTGGCGTTTCATTTTTTAACGTGCTCCAGAAACTTTATGTATTGCATATAATCAGACCGAAAATATTCTGGATTTATTTAAGTTTTTCAAAAGGAATTCCAGTCACTTGATACAGGTACAACTGTGCATTTTATATGACTGCTGTTTGCCGTGTTTGTTCTTTCAGTTGTATGCAAAATTGCTACCTACAGAAATCCAGTATTTCCTTCCATTTCTTGCTAATGGATTTAGGAGACAAAAGAAAGATTGCTTAAACGTCAACTTTTTTTTTTTTTTCCTCCTGACAGATTGCCTATTAAGTAGAAAAAATTTCAAGTAATGTGTGAAATAATGCTGCAAGTCAGTGACAGGGTTCTGGCCCTCTGGATCTGACATCTTACAGCTTCTGCCGAGGGTCACAATTGCAGACACTTTCCCTTCTTGATTAAGTTTTTCCGCTTATTATGATTTATCATCTTATGCTCTTGGTGTGAAAGAAAAGTTTCCTTTTTTTTTTTTTGGAAGAAATGTGCCATTACCTGACCAGAAAAAAACATTTTATACTGGGTGAAAAATTAGGGCTGATTGTCATTTAATTTTGTGTTGCGAGTTTTCTCATCTGGAAAATAGAACAATTCCTTTCCAGAGAGCTGATTCCTTAGGGAACCATCCAAGGAGCTCACACTAGTCCCACCTGCAAGGCAGCTGCCTGGCTCACCCACTGGCTGGCGTCCCACTGATGTTTCTAGGCAGACAGCCAAAGAGAAAGGTCACCTGAGAGCAACCTGCCAGGTGGAGGTGAGAAAAGCCACTTGTACACCAAGGGAGCTGGTAGTCATGTTGGGCAAAGAACAGAGCAGCCTTCAGGCAGTCTGGGGAATCAACTTGTTAAATACTTGAAGTTTTCAAATAACTCAAATCTGAAGCAACTTGCAGACAAGAGTTCTGCAAGGAATTTCCAAGAATTCTGATGGTTGCTAAAAATACATCTTAATATACATTATTACAGAGTAAGACTTACTTCCTGGTGATATTCAAAGAGGAAAAGGGGATAATCTAGGCAACTACAGAGCAGTTAATCTGATTTCACTCTCCAGCAGAGAAATCCTAAAGTTGATATGGGATTCAATTAATGAAAATTAAAGGTAGAACTCTAATTAACACCAGTCTATACAGACTTATAAGAACAGCTCATGAAACACATTTAATTTTCCTATTTGACTTCATCATGTTTGTGCAGCTCACAATGTACTTAGATTTATTAAGGTTTTTGACTTCAGATGGAAAATTAACTCTTCAAAATATCGCTGCTGCACCTATTAAAAGGTTTAAAAGCAGGATGGTTGATGGACGAGAGATGTCAGTAAAAAACCATCATCATCAAATGCAGGTCGTTCTGGAAGGACTCTGCTGGATTTGTGTTATGGGAACCATATCTATAAAGGAATGTACCCCTAAACTTGAAAAACAGTGATTTGGAGGGGATTGATAGGGCAGGAGACCTGCTTGCAGGTCTTCATGAACCCATAGAAGTCTACAAGGAAAAAGGGAAATCTGTTTTCTTGTATGTATAAAGACAGAAGTAATCAGGATGAGAGAGAGCAGATGCTACTACAATGAGTTGTAAAATAAAAAAGGTCAGTGGCTCTGTACTCTGCCTGTTCAAACACGCAACAGAAATTTATACTGTTTACAGAAAAGTGATATGGAATACCTGTGTAACCTAGGCAGAGATACCTTAGACATATTGGAAGAGACTGGTCTAGGTGTCAGTGACTAAAGAGCTTTCTGATGCTGCAGGAAGATTAAATCAGGTATAGTCATATTACTGATTGCACACAACTATTTCATAACAAGGCTGATTACCAGAAGCAGTGATAGTTTCTCCAGCTTCAAGTATTTGCCAGCAAATCCTAGGTGCCTTCCTCCAGGTGCCCTGCATTTAGACTTCAGGCACAGGTTGTAGTGTGGAGATCAATTGGTTAAATATAGATTTGGGTACACAGGAGTTAAAAATGAAGAAGGCAATGTTCTTCTCAATCATTCAAGTTCATGAAGACATAAAAAACACCTTTACCAGCTGGACAGATTTCATGAATCTCTCTGCAAAAATGGCTCTTCTCACTTCAGTAATTTGAGGCAAATTTGCATGGCACAGGACAAGAAAGAGAATGAAGATATTTAAAAGTTGTTTACCTTGGGAGAAATGCAAACCCTCAGGGAAAGCCCTAGGGTAATATAAGCTTTGTATTCCCCCTACAAGCAGAGGTGTTTGGATGTCTGGCTTTTTAAGTGTGGTGCAGAAACACTACACAGAAAACACCAAGAGAGAGACTGAGATTTGAATGATCAGCTCTAACCATCATTTTATAAAACATCCTTGTTAAAATAAAGCCCCAGTAAAGACATAGATCATAATTTCTTAGAAAGAAATTCCAGTTAACTTAGTTGCAACTGTAGGACAAATCTTTCTCTTCACTAAATAACCTTTCTGCTGATTCTTATTCTGCCATATTAATGCTCAGTGTTTAAGAATTCCCCTCAGTTCTCAGATTAATACCACCCAGCCTTTTGCTAATAAAACAATCTTTTTCCTTTGCCCTTTCTAAGTTGAAGCTTATGCAAATTATATCCAAAGACATAGTCCTTGGATTGATTCCCTGATGATGGAAGGGTAATTTGCTTTCTCTGTGTCAGGTAATGCCACCCTCACACAGATGCTTGAGCGCTGGTTCAATTTTCTTGATTGTCAGTAATGATGACATCTGTTAGCCTGATTTTATCCCAGCACTATGCAAGGATTTTGTTATTTTACAAAGCTTATGCACCGGATCTTTGCTGATGCTCTTGCTGCTGGAAAATGCAGAATCACTAGAATGGTGTTGAGTACATCAGCCAGATTTCAAAAATAAGTCTTTCCTTTCATGGCAAATATGGGGTGGTGTGAGCTAATGAAAAGATTACCCAAAAGTCACACAGACAGAAGTGTGGCATGACAGTGTCTTAGAACTGACAGGGAAGCGTGTGCCATCAATTCATCAGATGTCAGTCTAAAAAGGATCACTTGCTGGCTTATTACGCTACAGCCCTAACAAGAGTGTTTTGAAAATTATGTTTGTCATGTGATTTTTTCATACATGAAGAAATTCCTCCTTGAATGCTCTTAGAGATGCCTGGACTTCCTCCAAACTGAGGGAGTGACAATATCCAAGTGCTCAAAGCCACTATATGGTCAGCATTGGAATCTCTCCTGTGGGAAGATTACAAGAGCCACCATTTTCAGAAGAGAAACATTGCAAACAGCCCTTACCTTGGGATGTACAATGATTACCTTTACACATAAAAAACTGCCAGAATTCTGGCAGAACTCTGAAGTAACCAGGGTATAGTCTTCATTTTATGCTGGGGCAATCTAGTAGCAGTAATTGCTGGAGTTGTCTCCCACAGCATGGATCTGCATTCCCCAGATGTGGGGAAACCCAGCGGAAGAACCCCTTTTGCTCCTCCTCCACACTCTGTTCCATAGGAACTGAATAATTACTGGTTTGAAGTTGTTATTATTATTATTATTA
>VZRV01001518.1:0-28760 GCA_013398115.1 Falcunculus frontatus
TATCTCATCAGGTCCCATGGACTGGGAGTGAACAGATCACATTTCCTCTACTTTTCCACTAGAGAGAAGATTCGTTAGCAGACGCTGTAATTACCCAGTACAACATTTTCAGGGATACTTTTTAGAACGTGCTTCTCTATTCTAGCTTCATTGCTGAGATTTGCTATCTGCTGTGTGTGACCAGGGAACATCCTTTTTTTTTGCAGTGGGTTGAGTGAATGCTAGCAAATACCAAGTGTTCTGCTTGGAAAACAGGAAAGACCCGACTCATCAGATACATAAGGCAGTAATAGAGTGGGTTTTTTTCCTTCATACTGTCCCAGCTGATCTGACCAAAGCTGAACAAAACTCTTCTTTTCTTTTTCAGTAAGTCCTTCAAAAAAACAAGCAAGCAAAAGAACCCCACAGTGCCCATCAGATTAAGTTAAAAGAGAACAAGCCCACAAGCAGTCAGAATTTTCTAAGTGAACCCTTACAGTGCCACAACCATTAAGTTTCATTGTCTCATGCAACTACTCAATCATGGCCACTCCTCACTTTGTTTCTTTGCTCAACTAAGCCATAGTTTTGTTTTCATAATGACTCTTTTATCTGCCTCTGAAAAACACTATGAAATGAGAGAAGACCTAATACCCGCCCAGTGTGTAGGTATAGGCACAACTGAACTGTCAACTGAGTAAAAGCAAAGGTTCCCAGACTGTGAAGGCACTATATTAAAATAATTTGTTCATTTGGTAAATTTGAGAAAAATACTGCTGTATAAAAGGAGGAAAAAATCAGAATGTTTCGCTGCTTTCCAGAACCTGCCAAGATAATGGTATCTCTGGGGGTAAAACACACAGGACTTCCAGCTCAGCTCTTTTAGAACAAAGTTTCCAACAAAAGGGTTTTGCTCAGCTACTTAATACAGTTTCGTAACAGACAGAGATGGGAAAATGATCTACACTTTTTGGAAAAAAACTCCAAACACTTAATAAAATAGGCATTTCAAAATCACAGCACATAAATCTCACACCATCCTCCTCCATGTCCTGTAAGTCTCACTTACTTGCAGTTCTGGCACACTTTGCAATCAGGACACTGCCAACCTGCTCTTTTTAAAGGTGTAACTTGAATGTCCAGACACATCCCATGGTAGTGCTGGCCACAGGTAGTACAAAAAAGTTGATCTAAGAGGTCTCCAGGGCTGTCGCACACTGCACAATTTGCTTCTTCCTTTGCTATAAAGAAATAATTTTTTCAATTATTATTTATTCAAAATTATGAACAATTCCATGAACACAAAAAATTACTTAGTAGTTCTTACGCATATAAAACTTGATCATTCTTATGAAATTCAATTTTAATTACTATATTTAATAGCTACGACTTTAATTCAGTTTTCTCAACTAATCTTCTCATAACAAAAGTACATTCATTTTAAACCTTAATGAAGTCTTACAAAAAGAAACAGTTTTATTCTCCTCGAGATAAAGCTGAGAGCTTTGGAACCAACTCCTCTGTGGAAAAGGTAAAAAATAAAGCCTCTAAGAGGTCTAAATCTGTTATTTAGCTGAAGTGTTTGCAAGAAGATTGCTCTAACTTGAGCTAGGACAAGCAAGTCTATCAATTTGAACTAAAACCTGACAGAAGACGAGCTTTACCAGTAAACCTCTTCCATGTTCTGTCATGAAAAGAAAAGTACTTTGCTGTGCAGCACTGTTGGTCTTTAAAAACAAAAGAGTATGAACTCACATCTTTTCTATCCCTGAACACACATGAATTCTTGGGTACATGAACTGTGAAAGTACATCTAAATAAATGCAGTCTAAAGCTGATCCTATGACAGAGCAGTTTTCATAAAACCCGGTACTAATTGTGTCACTTGAACACTGTGTACTTACATCTTTCAGGAGCCTGATCAATGTGGTCTGGACAGAGGAGGGACAAGTTACTGAAATCCTGAAATGTGCCTGCTCCAGCAGCACAGGGGTAATGGTACATCTGGGTACATTTCTCTTCACAGCATTTGATAGTGGCTCCAAGGTGCTTACAAAATGCACATCGCTGAAAAACAAACGTAACAAGTCATTAAAAAATTACTTTTAATTTTTCAGCCAGATCTGTTCCCCTCCTTCATTTAGCAGATGAACACCTTGGCCAGTAGGAGGTAGTGAATACAGAGAAGGAAACTAGTGGGTGGTGTCTTTCAGTGGCACTCCCAAATCTTTACTTAAAATGTTTAATGAAACCCACTCTAAACGCGCTCTGACAATTAAGACTCCTCTTGTCACAGAAAAGCATTTTTGTTCTATGTTATCTAACTCGAGCTATGCCTTCAGTAATGGGGCTTGGAGACTTATTCTGAAAATAAAAGCAGATGACACCATGCTGTCAGTAGGTTAAGACTAAAAACCACATGGCTCTGTAAGCTGTAATGTAAAACCACAGACACTGTAATCAGAAATGCAAATGGAAATCAAATATGATGTTCTCCCAAAAATCTTACTGGCATTATACAATTCTCTCTGGGATGATAATGCATTACATAACCTTGCACTTTCTCCTCATCTTGCCTTTCAAGACTACACAAATATCACCATCAAACTATGAGAAGTCATAAATAAGCACGATTATTATTAGACACCAGAGAAATAATTTCTCAGAAAGAACTATGCAATGATCCTCCAGTTCTCTAGTCGAGAGGGAGCAGAGTCTATCAGTCTGCTTGTAAAAAATCACCCACACCTTTCTGATTCAGTTAATCAGTCTTTTTTCTTTCTCAGATTCATTACAGTCCCTGAAGCACTGTAACATGCTTTTGCACTTTTTCACCAAGGCAACAATGCCTTTTAAGGCACAGCACCGTAAGATTTTGAGTAAACTTAAGAAAAAACAGGTCAGTGGCTCACAGGAAGGCATACATAATATACAGCAACAATTGAGCTCAGGGACTCTCATTTTTCACAATAAAAATATAACACTAGCACTGGCATGTTTGATTACTAGCTGAAGTGTCAAGTAACATCCAAATATGAACATAAACCAAATCAAAGAAAAGTTATGTACTGCATCTGCTTAATTCTTAGAATACAGACAATATTTATTACCATAATTCTTCTCTGTTTCGAAGCCTGGCATGAAGTTAGGCATGAAATAGTGCTGCTACAAGTCCACAGATATCAAAACCGGCCCATATGAAAATACAAATCACAAAGCTGTGTCAACAGCTACACTGATATTCTTTAAAACCAAATGAAATGAAAATCTTCAGAAAAATATCTGCCTGCACCACAACTCATGGACAAGAGACAGAAAAAATATTAGCGTATGCTAAACAGAACTGCAGTGTAAAAAGATAAAAAATGCTCTGGCACAGAAATTAAAGGGGGTCAACAAGGAGAACTACTGCCAAGTTTGTGGGCTATGATGCTTAGTCTAATCCTCTGAGCTGCAGGACAGCTAACCTCTACCCATGTCTAACACCTGCTAACGGTATGGAAAAGGTGCATCCTGTGACTTTACCAGCTGAAATGCAGAGGAGAGGAGTGGGGACAAGGTAAGCAAGTAATAACATGGAGCTCCTGAAGCAGGGGAAGGCAGCAGCAATGGTAATCACATCTATGGACTGCCAACAAAACTAAAGTCCTGCAAAAAACTCCTTTTAGGAAATGGTAACTTCAGTGACACTTGCTGAGGATGCTGCACAAGGTAAATCCTGAACTTAGATGTAAAAGCATGAAAATACAGCCCCCAAAGCCTCCAACTTCATGAACTGCAGCTGCACACCGAGCCACACACAACCACTGCCCTGTTTTGTCCTTGATGTTCTGAAAACCTACGGAGATGGACCAGGTTTAGGTAAGACCCAACTCTTACAGGCCACACTTTTTTCAAAGATTTTACTCAGTACAAAAAAAAACCAGGAAGGGGAACTCGGGAGGAGCTAAAGTCCAAAATGTATCCCTCAAAAAAGTATTCAGCAAGACTTTGTTGGATCCCATCACTGACCCTTAATAACTATTTAATCAGGAAAAGAAAATTATGAAAGAACTGTAAGCACTCAAATAATCCAACGTTTCTTAAAATCTGGGAATAATGGAATAAATAATAATACAAATGGCATTTTAAAATACCACATCTGTTTTTCAAAACCGCCAATCAACCATGGTACGTACCAAATATAAAATCAGAATGTAACTTTTCCCAAATGCTCTATGACTAAATGATGAAATTATTAGAAATGAGCAAACTACAGGATTACTAAAAAACCTAGAAAAATGTTGATGTTGATTTAAGGAACCACATAAAGACACTGGAAGAAAAATGGAAGCCCAAATTACATGTAATTGAACCCTTCAAACCCATCTGCTAAACTGCACTGGCAATGAAAAGCATTTGGCAGATAAGTGAAACACACACTTTGAAAACAATGTGGTATATATCATCTGAAGCAAATAAAAAGCACAGAATATCAACATTTGCTGAATTTGTAAGAGAGATAAAGCAGTATGAAGAAACTAATGCCCAAAGGGATTTTTTTGGCAGCAGATGTTGGTGAGAAGAGTTATTTCTCCAGCACTAGAAGCCAACACTCCTCTGAAGCCAGGCCCCATGCTATGACCCCAAAAGAACAGCAGAAGTGTATTAAATTAAACAAAAAAAATTTAAAGCTCTGCTAAATAAAATCAGTAACAAATACTACTTTACTATTGCTAAAATATGGAATCATGACAACAGGAGATGGAATGAAGGAATAAATCACATTGCCCATGAGATGCATGTCCTTATGAGGACATTATCAGAGCCAGGGACAACCTGGAGTCTCCAGTTTCATTAGTATGAGCACAAAGTAAGGTGTTATGTGAAGGGGGTGGAAGCTGAATCCAAATATTCAAAGGGCAGGTATTGAAAAATGGTAAGCTGTCAAAGCAAGACAAACACTCTTTTGTTGATGGATCAAATAATTCTACATTCCTGTTCTACAGGGAAAAAAACCCCAACTTTACAAGGTGTCAGAAAGCTGGAGAGATAGTTCATTACTTATTCATAGTACATTCAAGGAAATAAACTAAAGCAGAGCTAGCAGACTGTGTTCCTACTCAGAAAGTCCTTCACTGGTTACCAACTGCTCCCTTCACAAGTTCCTTGTGCACTTGTCCACAACAAGAAATCTTTGAGTCCATCCCTACTTCTGCTACTTCTTACTACTGTGACTTCCATCATTTAAAATTGTCCACTCCTCTTCCTACTTGGCCCTTTTGACTTTTTTTTTTTACATCTGCCTTTTCAGACAGAAAAAGAACTAATTTTTAAAAGCAAAAGCTATGCCGTCTTTAAAATTTAATTTTAAAATTCCCTTTATTTACTAATCCCACTGGCTCATATATGACATTGTCGTACAAGTACCGTGAAAAAGGAAGAACTAAGTGAACTAACAGAAAACATAAGAAAACCTGATCAGTCACCTCCCCTGTATTTTAGCTCTATGGGAGAACATCCTCCATGAAACAAGAGTGGCAGAAACCACATAGAAGATTTCCAGTAAGAGAAATACTCGTGCCTCCTTGCTACAACTGTAATTGCACCAAAACCAGCTAAACAAAAATGTTAATTCTGCCTTGTTCAGCTCAGCTGAATGTCACAAATCCTACTGGCTTTACTGGAAACAGATGGCCAAACTGGAAAATGGTGGCAAGAGCAGCAGCTTTTTGTTTACATATTTCTAACCTTCCTGCTGCTCCATACTTTAGAGTACTCCAAAATCTCGTCCAAGTTCAAATGAGAAAAAGATGCCTGTAAGACAATGTAAGATTTTATTCAGCTAGTACCAAGAACCAATCAGAGGTCATGTTTTATCATTATTTTATTGCCCTTAGAATTACTTTATAGTATTACTGTCTCAGTAACTGGACAAGTAACAACCCTTAAAGAAAGGCTGAAATACAGTTTTTGAATAAGTACTTTGCAACCTGGTTAGTGTCCTAAACCTAAATGTTAGTACTAAGAACTGCAAAATGTTTTTAAGCAAAATGACAAAAGGTTTTCATGGATCGTGAACTTCTTCTTTAAGAAAGATCAGCTGACAAAACCTATGAGAACAATAAGAAATTTTAATTTTATGATAGTGTACCCAAAAATACACACAAGCCATCTATCCTCGGTTAAACAATTCAATGTATTACCTGTAATAACAAATTTCAGACTGTTTAGCAACTGGGAAATGCTGTCACACAAACCTGGGACTGAAGAGAAGTGGACCTTAACCTTGTCATTAATGGGAGCCCAAAGAAATTTTCATATAAACAGTGATTAATGAAGTATGTTCTTTGCTAGTTCTGATAATCTTCATTGATTAATCCATCACCTAGAAAAAGCTTTATATTGCTTGCAGACACGAATCACCATTAGCGCCTCTCATGTCAAATACACTGGTTTAAGTACCATAAAGCACTAAAGAGCACAATGCAGAAAGATGGCAACATAAAAACAATTAATGGCTTTCGACTGAACTACTGATTAGAAGTACTAAATAGAACACCTTTCCAGGAGTACTGGAAATTACCTTCTAGCTTTTAAATTTTATATGACTCATGTCACTAATTTGGAAATTACTTCAATTTAAAATAAGCAAGTCGATCAGAGATCAGTTATTCTTCTTCCTCAAACCCTAACAGAGTGACTCAACACATGTAATCAAGGTAGGAAGCAGAAGACCCTATAAGTGTGGAAATTTCAGGCTCTCTACAAGTCACTACTTTGTTTCTCATTCCTACTAGCTGCCTCTCTTTTTCACCTTCATTAAAAACTACATTAAATAAATCACATTGATATCAAGGCATTTAAGAATTCAGAGAAAAAAACATTCAAGTTTTGGAGGGGTGTTTTTTGTAATAGAGGTGAATAGGTAAAAAACCAGCAAGAATCAAGTTAGCTAAATAAGATACCATTTTTTATTTGAAACTTGAAATAGAAGAAAACATGCAAAATTTATGGCACGCAAATTCTTCCTCATATAACCTGAACTGTTCCCAAACCCTGTGTTTATTCAGAAGCTCCACAGAAGGGTTTGGGTGCCTTAGAGCTGTGTTCTCCTCATCATTACATAAGCTAGTGGAATAACTGCATGCATAAAATTTCCCTCACAGACTCTGCCTTTGCTGCTTTTTTCACACTTTCATGAAGAAGAGGGGGGCTTTTCTATTCACCTCCTCACTTTCTGCAAGATTTAGGATAATGTAAATGTTTTGAGTGAGGCTAAGCTTTTCCACAGCTAACAACCACCTACTCCCTTAATTCCCATCGAATATCCACCATGGCAGAGGAGCACGCACGAGCCTGTTGTTTAGCTAGACTGTCAACAACAAGAAGGTCAATAACGTTTAATGTAATTTAAACTGTGGTTATTAGGCTTCAGCATCAGCAACTCCAGGACAAACAAGGCAAGAACAGAAATCATCAGCTTTGGTTTAAGGCTGCTTTTTGGCAGGCTCAGAGAACAGACTATTGTGCCAGTTCCATTTGATTCATGCTCGGAAGGTCTTAAGAAGTGTGTGTAGACATTTCTTTGTGTTGGCAGAGCACAGGCTGAGCCACAAATTGTTGGAGGCTTGAGAAAAAATAATTGAGGGAAACATTGCTACATGCTTGTTGTTTAATGATCTTCTCTAGGCATCTGTTACTGGTCACTGCAGAACATACTGGGATGAAGTCAACTTTCTGTCGAACCCAGCACAGCTCCTACACTCCTAAATCATATACAGGGACTCTGAAGTAGCTCAAGCATTCTATAGGTTATGTCATAAGTACATTTATAAAGCCATTTAGAGTAAAAGGGGAATTTACTGCTCATACAGTCACATTGTGCTTCCAAACGACACAAGGCTTGATGAGGACATCCAAACTTCATCACACTTAATAAGGCTTAGTCATTTTATGGAATTTACTTCATGGCAATTCAGCTGGCCAAACAGCAGGTGTCCTTTTTCAGGCTCCACTGACAATATTGGCCAGACCTCCATGGCCTGAAGCTGGAAGTTAAACACAGCTCACAGGTAGACACATCCACAGGGAGGTCAAAATTTAGATGACAGACTTGAGCTGTCGTATGTTGACGCAAGTTCTCTATTGGTACCGCAGCCAAGTCCACACCAAAGTTTCTGTCAGCATGGCACTATCAAAGAAGAGATGTTAATGGAGACTGTTTAAAAAAACTTTCATCTAAATTCTCTTCTATTTTTGCAAGTTTTCTGAACAATAAAAAGTTGGGCTAAACTTCTCATAACACGTCTAAATTCTCTTAAATATTTTTGGAACACTCAGACATAACTTTCCAGCCATTTCTGAGAACAGAAAAGTCATTAAGGAAAACATTTTGCTCATCTTAAAAACAACCTCATTCATGGGACTTGCAATATGTCATGGGTTTTAGTGTGGGGGATGCAACTTCTGCCCTTTCCCTGCAGACCTATCCAAATGTGACCAAACTTGAGAAAACTATCTTTTTTAATGTAAAACAAAAGTTTGTAAGTGAAAAATTACAGAACAACTTACTCTCATTGATCATGACTGATCCTCTCCAATTTCTAGCACCGACTGGACATCACGTACCTCCTGCAAAGATTCCTTCATTCTGACAAGGATTAGAGGGAGGAAGTCTGTAATAAATACTCTAAGCCTAAGCACAAAAAGCCACTGGAATGGAAAGCAGACATCCCTAAGGATCCTGATACTACTGTCACTTTATCATCTGGGGAATAGGAGTATCCAGTACACAGGCAGATGGACAAGTAAGGAGCAAAGAGACAAAGGGGATCCACTATGTGAGTGATTCTGTTGAGACCGGGAGGAGAAACCATGGATGGAGATGGAAGCTGAGGAGGGGCAGGGATAACACTTGAAGGACCAATTAATCAAACCTGGGCACTCAAATTGGATAAAGGCCTAAGGGAATTCAGGTGCTAAGACAGGAAATGGTGAAGCGACAGAAAGAACCTAGGCAAAAGGGATGAGAAATGACACGGGGAGATGAAGAGTGGAAGTGGCTAAAAATACCAACTTGAACAAAAAGTTAGAAGTCTGAGGCAACTGAAATTGGATGAAGATTACAGGGAGGAAAAGTACACTGTCCTCTGACACCTAATGCTGTATCACTATCACCCAGCCAGCTCAAATAGCAGTGCTCTTATGTAGCCACAAAGGCTTTAAACCTGCACTTTGGGAGGTTGGCCTTTTCCCTTTTTCTCCCTGACAAAAGGAAATGATATAGGCACACAAATACAAGGCAACACAGAGACACGGAGACACAGATAAAGGAAGGAGCAGACACACACACATGTACATATGTACGTGCACTAAAACACAAGGAGCATTACAGATCAAACATGGATTTCATGCATAAAGTAGACTTTTTAAAAGGAGTTACTGCATTAAAGAAACCTGTCACCTGTGAGACTGTGCTTAATTTATAGAGGGGGAAAAAAAGAAGGATTGAAAAAGGTTGTGGATGGCCTGTGGGAGGAGGAAATCACTTAGTTATGGCAACCGAGCAATGCCCTGCAAAAGGGTTTAGTTTCATTTCTTCCATGAAGCTCCTTGATGGTACTGGGCAGGGCACTAAGTAAAATTTTTTCTTTTTTTTTTTTTTTTTTTTTTTTATTATTTTTTATTTTTTTTTTAAAAAGTTTGGGTTTTTTTTTTTTTTTTAATAGTTCTTAATCTTATTGTCAAAAGCTTGGAGTTTTCTTTCCCCTGTAAAAATTCAGCCTTAATTTCTACATAGATTGTGCACTCACAACTGCAACAGAGTGAAGGAAGAACTGCAGTATCAGTGCAACCTTTTAAAGTGAGTCTGAGTATTTTTGAAACTCTTTTAATTTGCCATCCAAATCAGCAGATGCAAATAAATTCAACTTCTCTGAGGGAAAATGTAGCCTAAGATGCATAACAAAGCCACATAAATCTGCTGTTTGAAAAAAATGACAGACAAGTTATTCACATGTTCATTATAGTAAAAACATTCTAGAAAAACTCATGCAGAAACAAGGAATTCTTTCTTTTCAGCAGTGTCTGAACAGTCTACATACTTACACACTAAACAATAATGAAAAAATGGAATATTGAAGAGGTTTATACTAAGACAGCAATGTCCATCCGATGGACTGAGCTAGGCACAAACTGTTCTGCATGTGGCCATACAATTAAAAATGCATAATGAGGCCTAGGCACAATAGACATTAATTGCGTGCAAAGGACACTAACTGTGTGCAAAGGATGTTAAGTGTGTGCACAGAACCTGTCTTCTGACACGTCCTTACTTTGTGTTTTTTGTCTTAATAATGCACTCTTTTATGAAAGATCTTGTAGATACATTACCCTGATTTAACAGAAAGTTAAAGTCAGCCAAAGTCACTATATATACTCAGTGATACATTTAATTTACAAGGTAATAGAAGGGATGGGGTGACAAGAAACTCTGGACTATGTAGAGACATAAAAAAATGCAAGAATTTCCTGCCTTTAATACCTTCCTCATTAGTGAGCACCTCCTTAGTATTCCTTCCCCAATGACTGCAATCAGTACCTTATTGTTCATAATTCCTATTTCCTTGGCTGTTCCTAAATTGCACTCTCCAAATGGCACAAAGTCATCGTAAACAAAATCCTACATCTTTAGTTCACTAATTTTTGTAAATTGAGCTCAAACAAAGCAATTAGGTGGCATACTTTGAAACTACCAGCATGACCATTAGTATAATTTCTTTCCTAATGAAAACTTGACATCTTTTATCTGGCTAGAGCTTTTAGCTTTTTTTTCAATTTAACCAAATTAGTCACTTAAACATATTTGTCCTATTCCTCCTCCCAAGACACAGTATTCCCAAACATCATATAATTCTTTAACTCACTAGCCACTGAAATCAATAAATAAGCCCCATATCTTTCCATCCTGTTTCATCACTGATACTACTCGGGCAAGCACTGTGAAGTGCAACATCTTGACCTAGAATTTAAACGCCTAAAATTACTTTCAAACATTTAAGCAGGTTATTCAACTGTTGTTCTGGGCTTCAGGGAGGTGAGGGTAAGAAGGGGCTGTTTGTTTCAGTTTTGCAGAATGCTGCCTCAGTAGCTTGCGAAGAAAAAAGCTGCCAAATTTTGTAATGAATTCCACAGAACATTAAGTCTGATGCTTAGCAGAAGCCATAACTGTTAAGTAAATGATATCCTTTTGATGAATACCCTTATTTGAAAACAACATTGATTCTTCTAACCCTCTAGCAGTGTCCCAAAACAGATGTGCACAACTGCAAATTCCGTTTGCTTTCAGGTTTACGAAGTGTGATGACATTTTTACAATCCTGCATGAGCCCTTTTACCCAGGAGTAAAATAAAGCACAATAATTCTTCACCATCTGTTTGTTAATTTTGCATTCATTTAACTTTGCATTTTAAACTAATAATCATTTTCTTATAATATAGTTTGCTCCATTGGTAGAAATTACAGCTGTTCAATTAAAAAAAGAACGGTTTATAACACAGTTTTCCTCTAAATAATTCCATTGCTCTTAATTATAGAGATGTTAGTGCCATCAAAAGGAAAAGAACTGCCAGAGATTAGTGTTATGCTTTATATGTCACAGATTCGCTTAGTAAACGTACATATTTCATTCTGTTCCAGCACCAATTCCTACTTGGTCTCTTTAACATTAAACCTCCTTTTCTCCACTACAAGATTTCTGTGTGGTTTTTAACATTGTTATGTGTAAAGGGACAAACAATTAAATGAAGCTTCTGTTTCATTCGTAGCACAAAGTCAAACCAAGCACAGTCCTACTTCTTCATAATGCTTTTCCTTAATCTCTAATGACAGGACAAGGAGGTTTTGATATTTCTATTTCAGCTGGTTACAGCTAAACTAGGGCTGGAATAATGTCCTAAAAGCTTTTTCTCACCATGTTTACAGTCAAATGGGGAAATCCCATTCCTTTATCAAAAGTAAAACCACACTGAAATAACATGAATAATACATCAGAGCTAGTGAAGGGGAAACAATTTGGGTCAACAAAAGATGTGGTGCCTGGAAAGAGAGCAGGAGCCAGTCTGAGATTCTGAGAGTTCTATTGTGGACTCTGTGTTATGCTCTGGACAGGGCATTTTCCACATAGACCAGGCTGTAAGTCCACAAGAAGGTCACAAGCCCTAAACACAGACTGTCCCCACGCTAACACAGTGGAGAGTCCACTTCACTGTGGTTCCTGGGCTTCATCATCCTCGTCATCTACAAATAAACTCCTCAAGAGACACAGGCTGCTCAGCTAATTCATGTGAACAGTCCAGTAGTATTAGAGAGCTGTTCAGATGGTCAAAACAATCAAGATGATTGCACTGTGTTCTAAAACCAATTTTATCTGATGGCACAGAAATCTCAGCATGAGATGACATCCTAATGCTGTCACAGTGTTAAGGTAACAATTCTGTCACAATACTAGGATGAGTATTTTACTTAAAACATCCATAAGGCAAGAGATGGTTTACCACAAAATTGATTTATTTCAATTAAAGGAGTTCAGAAGAGGCTGAAAAACACTCAACTGGTGCATAAGACTGTAACAGAGCACTCATCTACAGAAATGAACTTCCAGAAGCACCACACACAACAAGGTCACATAAAATTAGGAGTGAAAGTACAACCACACGTTCGTGAGATGCTCAGCTTCCAGTCCTACCAGAATCCTGAGCATCCTGACCTTTCAGTTTCTCAGACAAGTGAGCATTGCTGCCAGGGCCGACCTTTACTGGGGGATTCATCCATCACAGTATTTTATGTCTGACAGGAAGCAAACATTCTGGAGGTGCCCAAGGCACATTCTGATGTGATGGATGCGTAATGGTAACAGTCTTCCCAATGATTTGCCATCTATTTCAAGCTACTCTCATTAAAATACTCACCTGGTATGACATTTGGAAAAACTGAAACTCCTACTTATTGAATGTATCAAATCCATTTACATTTCGGAAAATGAGCATTTCCCTCACAAAGCTCAAAGAATAATAACAACAACTCAATTGTCTTCTTGTGTCATTTCTCTAGAAGTTCTCTATTTGCTTTTAAAGGTTTATGATTTGCCAACACAAATATAACACCTAATATTCTGTAACAACCTGCAATAATTGAAAGGAAAAAACCTCTCGGTATTTGCTTGGATATTTGGTTGGATTGGGTATTTAGATTCAGACTGACTACTTATTCTGCAGATTCTGTCATTCTTCCCAGTTCTTGCAAGGCAATTTCATAGTGAAGCAGAGTGGGCGAAAATTTTTTGAACAGAAAGGAAATATTATAGTATAAATTAAAAACTGGAAAGGGAAAGGTTAGATGTGGAAGTACTTGCAGTTTTATAAAAAAAAAAGTGTCTAGATTGCAGATTGAATACATGTATCTGAAGTGAGACCCTGACACTGCAATGTAGTGTATCAAGTTGTTTCACCCATGTTAGATGCTTCAGGAAATAAATATTTATTTATTTCATAACAGCTACTTTCCCTCCCTGATGTACTGAAGAGGAAAATGACATCTTTGAGGGAAACCATTAATATCACTGAAAATACACTGGTAAAAAAAGCTTATGGGAAGTGCTGCTTTGAGAACATGCCACTTCATCAGTTCTTCGATTAATACTATTCAGTAGGATTCTTATAATTAATCATGACTATGATTCATGGAACACCTACACATTCATTATTGGCAGCAGACCTACTATTGTCTACCTACTTTTTATTCCCAGGTCACATCTGCAGAATGGGGAGGACAATTATACACATGAAAATAAACAATATTAATTCTTTCACATAAATAAATGACTATTAACAGTGGCCTATTAGGAACAATAGCTTTAATGAAAGTAATGGCAGTATTTCCCACTGAGGTGATGCACTTTCACAAGAAGGGCAGTTGCTCCACATTTGTGAAGATTCCTAAGATGTCTATCTCATGCCTGATTTGCTCCATGTTATTAAAAAAACACTCAACGACACCTGCATTAATGGCACTACTTCATACTGATGTCTGCAATATTTATGCTCAATCTGCAACTCTGGGACAGAACTTACACTAATGGAAGTCAATAACAAAATCTTCAGGGAGTTCAAAACTATTTTTTGCTAATGGCTTGATTTCGTGAGCTGCTGAGTACACCAATCTCAGAAGTACTTTTTAGGCTACTGCTTAAAAGCAAACTGATGCCAACAGACTAATATGAGCACTCCTGAGTTTTAAAGTATGTTTGTAAGATTTTTTTGAGTATGGGTGAAAACTCCAAATGAAAACTCACAGTATAATTTATACTAAACAGGAAAAAACCTCAGACTCTTTTGACCAGAATAATCAGAACCCCTTTCTAATTCTAATTTCATTAAAGAGTCTGGACTTTAAAGCTCTCATTCAAAAAAAAGCATGTGACCCACATCCATGATAAATTTAAAAGACATGCTTAAATAAAATACCATATAAAAGGGAAACTGCTGTGAAACCTAGATTAGAGTCAGTTGTGTAACACTAAGCAAACAATGCTACAGCTGAGCAAATACACCTTCTAGTCCCATAGAGGTATTTTTTCCTTTTATTCCTGTGCTATATATTAAGGAGAAAGCTGCTGAAGAGGCCTTTTTATTTCTATAATGCTCAAAGCATAATGAGGACCTGTCCTTGACTGAAACGAACCAATATTAACTCCAAAAGACTGATTAGTCTTTTTTCACAAATATAACCATCACACAAAAGGCAAAATTAGACCCTTGAGCACCAACAATAAAAACCCCCAGATCAGCCATGAAAAAAACTGAATATAAAATATTTAAATCAGAACCAACCATGAGTGAGGTGGTAATAAGGCTGGAAAAGGAGGGCTGCATTCAAACACCTACAAAGGTGAGGAGATTGGTGGTACTGCCACACTTCCTTGTGTAAATTTTTATAAACTTACTGCTGGCATGCTGGTTAAGAGACGGGTATGGTTTCCTGACTTTTTAAATATATACAGAGGTCCAGTTTTCTTATTTGCTGAAAATATTAATGGAATAATAATTTAAATAAATTTGTTAATATTTTCATACATTTTAAAATGAGATTTTATTTCCTTGTTCCACATTCAGGGTTTGGGGGCATTACACGGTCATTTTCTCTCTTTTGTAGACATTGAAGGATTATGCCAATGTTGCTGAGCACAAAAAGACAGGACAAAGGGAGATCCCAAGTAGCTGCATTCTCATTTTCTACAGCAAAGCCCCAAAATGGGTCAGTCTCACCAGCAAAATGACACATTGCCAAGGAAGAAGGTACATTCTTGATTGGAGAGACAGTGTGATTTTCCTTTAGTGGGTTTTCTTTGCCTTTCAGAGATCAGGTTCTTCCTGTTTTTAACACATAACCCTCTCAGATAATAAAGTCTTGAAATGAAATGTTGGTGAACTACTATGTCATTGCCTTAATGCTCAGAGTAACATTTCTGAAATACACCAGGGGAATTGGGGGAAGAAAAAAAAATAGATAATTTCTCTGGACATATCATGAAAAAAGTGTTTTCTACTCAAGTCATGAAAAAGGAAGAAAAGGTCTTTGTGAAACACACTTCAGCAGTTTGGAACACACACTTAACAATTTCACTTCAGAGCTTTCAGTAGATTATTTCAGTGAATGTTACCGAATAAAAGAAATCTGCACTGGAAATTCCTCCAGGAACACAGGCCCTTTCATGTTTCTCAGTTAGACTCTTCGGCTTTCATTCCTGGGCTGTTGCTGCTTCTCAGTCTCTTTCTGTGGTGCCCCCAGCCCATTTTGTCTGGTTCCTACACCTCAGCCTGCCCTCAGCATCTGCAGTGCCTATTGCCTATTCAGCATCAAAGCCCTCTCAGAAACATCTTTGTAGCCACAATCTCTCTCCCAATTCTGGTACCTACCTATCTGACATCTGGAGTTCAAGAAAGGTGCATTTTTCAAAACATTCAGCTTGAAACAAACCCACACTGAAAACTCTAAGGCTGACTCTGCTTTCCTACTTGAGTGCCATGGGAGCGCTCCCAGGGCGAGCTCCCTGGAACCTCCTCCTGGCTCCACAGCAGGAACCCAGCAGCACCACTGCTCTGGGAGAGAAAAGCAATGGTGAGGCTGAAAAATCAAACACTTCCCCCTTCAGATGAAGCCACATGAACCATCTTAAGGAAAGACACTTTGTGCTGCTCAAGTAACCCAAGTGTTTTCCTCTCTCGTTTGCTGCTGTATACCAGAAATGCAGCTGTAATGGGAAAGATCATTTAGGTAGATTCACCTGCCAGAAATGACACTGTGCTTCTGTTCGGATATGCAAAATTGTAGGGAACAGAGACCAATGGAAGCAAGAGAAACTGTATTTGTATGCTGGAAAAAAGTGAGAGTTCATGAAAAGTTCTGTCTCATTCCAAAAAAAAGTTTATTACTAAAGCCTAAAATGCATATATTAGAAACCAGGCACTGATCATTGTCCCTGGCAAGGGTAAGCTCTAGAACTTGGTTCTTATGGCCCAAATAAGGAACAAGACACAGTTTTACTCTAATCAGTGAGTTTCAAAGTGCACTGGCAGTACCACTTGATCTGCAGACAAATTCACATTAATTTTTTTCATATACTTGGAAACAAATAGAGATACATAGATGCTATTTCAGAGAAGGCTCATGACAAAGCACATCAAAAGAAAAATCTCAAAAAAAATTGTTTAAAAATGTGCATCTTTTGTTCTGCTTCATCTGAGAATGAAAATTCTCCTCTGAACTGCAATTCACAAATTAAAGGCTGCCTTCCTGTTGCAAATACAATCAACATGATGAAGACAATATAAAAAATTCACTACAGCTAAGTAAGTTTCACACGACCACGTGCTCCTTCTTCCATTCAACAGGTCAGAATCACACTGGTAACAGGTTATCAAACAAGAACTACTGCAGAGACTGAAAAGTGACATTTAGTATCTGCACTGGATAAGAATCAAACTCCATAAACAAGTACTACCCAGAAAAAGCTCTAAATCAAACACTTTGCTGGTATTTGGTATATTGATACTCTACTGTACATTAGCACATAAACGGATCAGTGTTTTGTGTCTCTAAAGAAAGGAACATCTTTTGTTTCTTGAGATGCTAATTTTAAAAAGTGCTAAATTGGGCATGTGTCATATAGTCATGAAGTAAGTATTTCTTCATATTCCTAATGAACTTTTCCACTTGTAAAAATTCCAAAGACCTTAACGGGCTGAAGCAAAGTACTGCCTTTACTGGAATGTTAACAATAAAAATGTTTAATTATGGGAAAATAACTGAAAAAATTCTTATTTATTTTTAATTAAATTTTGGCTGGGGAAAAAGCCTAATATTGCTCAGATTATTTTAGAAACAAGTTTTTAATTAAATATTTTCAGTTTAATACTGTAGCTTTGTATGCTTTTATTTTTTTTACCGGCTGGCTGACTTGCAAAGTTACTTAATGATAACAGAGCATCTCGCACCACATAGTACAAATCTAAAATATCAATCCATCTAACAAATGGTGGGGAAAGCAAAAACAGACCAGCTCTTCACTCAAAACACCTCTATTACATTGCAACAATTAACACTTACAACCAACCTCTCCCTCAGCCGTGTACCCAGACTTAGCCAAGTATCAAAGTGTTCAGAGGTGAACAAATGTGCCAGAAAGACTGGGAAAATAAATAAAGGTGTTTTTCTCGCTAAATGGAAAATTCAAAATTAAAATAATTTCCAGACCCCTTCAATCATCAGAAGTACTTAGCCTTTACTTTAGCCACACTTTTCCAACGTGTTACTGCCTCTCACTTTATGACCATAACTATTGAGACAGCCCAGTCTAGTTTATAGTAATCCTTACAAACTTTAAATACACCACTGAAGATTCACATACAAGCGTGGAGTCTAATTATATCCCAAGGTATCCACAATCTAGGTGCCAAAATAATTACAAAAATGTACTAGGAGAAGAGAATCGCAAAGTTCTTAATTCGCATTTACTCAGTTTTTACTATTTCTTCATTGTGTTAAATACCAGCAGGGATTTAGAAAAATGTATTTTATTTTGTTCTAGAAAATGTGGTCCATGAGACAACCGGAGAAACGGAAAACTGTGTTTTGAAAGCAGAGCCCTTAAGTCTGAAGCTTTAAAGGTGCTGTGTTTTGATAGGTAACAAAACTCTTTTATCTGTTAGAAGCGTAATTTACATTTTTCTGTTCTGTGTTTCACTGCAGAAGAAAAAACAGAATTACAGAGTCAAAGAACAGTTTGGGTTAGAAGGGACATTAAAGATCATCCAGTTCCAATCCCCTGCCATGGGCAGGGACACCTTCAACTAGACCAGGTCACCCAAAGCTCCATCCAACCCAGCCTCGAACACTTCCAGGGATGGGGTAGCCACAGCTTCTCTGGGCAACCTGTTCCAATCCTCACCGCCCCGACAATAAAGAATTACTTCCACTCTAAATCCAGTCTAAACCCACTCTCTTTCTCTCTGAAGCCATTCCCCCTTGTTTTCCCACTACAGGGAGCTTTGAGCAACCTCGTTGCAAGGTGCCCCTATCCATGGCAGGGGAGTTGGATGATCTTTAATGTCCCTTCCAACCTAAATCATTCTATGGTTCTGTGACCTCAAATGAACAATGCTATGTTATGGTAAAGCTTGTTTTGGTTCAAATGAAAGAATACTTTCATCACTGTTCACTTGACAATGCTAATGAGAATTCAGTTGTAGATCTTACTAAGCAGGCAAACATCTGCTTTCAAATTGCTCGATCTGCAAAGAATCTGAACACACATGAAGAGGTCCCATGGCAGCTTCATAACCTGAACAGATTTACCAAAACTGTACTGACATCATTTATGGTACACAAAGGTGTTCCAGAAGAATTAGAGGTGTAAATCAGAGCCAACTACAATAATTTTAAGATACCATAGCTGCTTTGCAGAACTTAGGAAATACAGCTATAAAGCAATTGACATAGGCTTTCTGATGTCATTTACAAGCTGTAAGAACAACTCACGTTCTTCAACACAACAAGGATCTGGCTTTAAGTGACCAAAATTCAAACCATTCTGGAACAGAGTAAATCATGGAAGATAATCTGCAGTGTTAAACTATCCCTAAAGTAGTATCCTCAGTCAGTAAGGTCCTTTAAAAACAATGCCTGCCATCATCAGCTGGGAAATGGCTACAGATCTCTAGAGAAACTCTGAAATAACAACAGGGAAATTCATGGAAAACTGATATAAGCCCATGTCCCCCACTGCTGAATGGTTACAGTATGTCTAAAACATGCCAGGAACTGAATAAAACTACCAAACTGACCTAAAGCACACGCAAGTGACTTCTTGGTGAGACATATGTCACTATCTCTCTAGTCTTTCTTTCTCTAGTACTTTCTGTGCTGGAGTTCTCTAGGAGACAGCAACCCATAAAAAAAGCAGAGATGTTATTTTGGAAGAAAACTTCCTGCAGTACTTCCTTCAGCTGCAGGACAAAAGCAACTACAGGAAAAAAAACTCGATAAGATAAAATCAGAAGCCACTCCCAAGAGCAGCCAGGTAGTCCCTCCCAAGCTGCAGTGAAGGGAAACGAGAAGTCAAGCGCCTGGTGTGTGCAAAAGCACCATAAAAAACACAGGAGTTGGGAAAGGAACTTCTGAATACCAGAGCTGCTCATTTAGTTTCATATTACAAAGCTCATCCTCAGAAAATGGGCAAATGCAGAGGACTCTGCCTAGAAATCATATAAATTATGATAGATTACATTCTCTTCACGCATTTTTCTCTATATTTAAGAATTCGTAGTTCTTCCAGTAACGAAAAAGGAAGAAAGGAGCTTTTAAAGCATCAAAGAACTGCAAATCCTGCACTCTATCTAGAAAAACTCCACCTCACTCCATGCTCTGTTCAGCTTGGCTGAGACATGCACAAAGACAACACCATCCCTACATTCAGGATTCTGTCATCTCTACCACTTCTCACACGCAGTTTTTCTCAACAAAAAGTACAACCAAATGAAAAACTGCTGTGGTAAATGGGCACAATCCTCCACAGTGTATGAAGTTAACAGTTCATTAGGATGTTGATGTTCACTTTTACATACAAGGAATAACAAAAGGAAGTATCATTTTAGACAAACTGGTTTTCAACTTGAAGCAGCACAAATAAAACACGCACATCCCACTAAAAACATGGACAATTTTCAAAAATATGAGACATGCACTGAGACTAAGGGATGAAGATACATTGAAAATATGGACAGTTTTAAAAGATGTATAATCATGTTTCCCATCTTTCCCCTAAAATTACTTCTTTCCAATCTAGCTTGGTAGGCATCACACTAGAATCAAGTCTTGAGCGAAGAAATTAAAACAAGACTTTTCATTACTATCATGTTTCTCCTATTCAGTCTTCAAGCAGATAGGAACCTCCTTCTTGGTTTCCACCAACACTGTTTTCTTTGACTTTAGTGTCCTTGACAAACTCTCCCAGACTCGGAAACTGCTTTCTACATCTTATCAGGAGAGAAAGCTGGCTGGGAAAGTTACCCTTGCATTCCTTTCTTGTGCCCAGTTTGCTCAAAAGTAGTTTAAACACATTATCTACTTCCTTAAACTAACTTTCTGAATTGAGCTATTTACATATTGGGGAGAAAAAAAGCAGTCCACCTTATTTGGAACTCTGTAGCATACAGAACAGCTATGGCTAGACAATGGAAGGCAGACAATTGACAAACTTTATTTTTCCTCAGCTGACTGCAGAAAAACAAACAGCAACCTACTCGATACATGCAAAATAAACATCAAAATCATAAAGTATTATTTAAAAATACCTGAAAATATTTCAGGAACCAGTATTTCAGAAACCAGTCCTGTTAAAAGCCGGACAAATGCAAGCCTTAAAGGCCTCTACATTTTACATAATAATGCCAGTAAATTCACATTTCCAAATATCAAAAAGTAGGAGAGTTACAGGAATGTTAAGACTGAAACCAAAAATATAAGAAAAAGCTGTAAACTCCACTTGTCTACATCTACTATATTTCTTCCAGGGAAAAACTTTAATTTCTGTTTGATCGCATTCTTTTGCTTAATCTTATTAAGTGTACAGTTCACATCATTTTTGCATCTTACACTAAGTATCTGTAGAAACACCAACAAAAGTCTGTCTTCCTTAAGCTGACAACATGACAGCTTCTTTACTATGGTAAACTTTATATACTGAGCAAAACACTTACGAATGGTAAGAAAATTGAGTTAAGTTTTGGATCAAATGAATCACTGGAACTTTACTCTCCCCCGTTTATATTCTGAAGAATTTTTTTCTTTCAAACCTTGAAACAAAATTACTCCCAAACCCCATGAAATGCTATTAAAGTAGTGGGGGAAGGCACTGCCACATCAGGATGTTCAAGCTCTTTACCTTACACACTGTACCAGGACAACTAGGTGAATTCTTAAGAGTCATCCTGAGAAAAGCTCTGGCACCAGGTTTGTCACGGGCATCATCAGTTCTTCCTTATGACCTCCTAAACTGAGAAAGCAGTTCTGAGAAAATCCATGACTCTCCCTTGCTGAGATAAGCAAGACAAGCAACGAGATGAACTGAGGCACCTACACCACAAACGTGACTGTATATTCCAGCTTTTCTTTGTCCCTTGTCACAAACCAACACGAAACACAGGATTTCTAACACCTCACAGATGCAAGTTTGCACAGTCATGAATAGTAAAGAATGGCAAACCCCAGACTGGGAAAGAAAGACAAAGAACCCACCTCTGTCTAGACACAAATACATGAAACAAGCTGGTCAGGTACCTTTGCCAGGCCTTCACAACCAAAAGAACTGAAGAAGAAAGACAAGCTAAGCAGGGTATTTTGTGAGACATTCACAGATACCGAGATCTCTGTAGTGCCATGCTTTAAACCTTCAGCGAACAAGGGCCCAGAAGAAAACCAAAATGGATAAACATACATATTTTGGAACAGGTCAGTGAAGTACGTCCACACAAGCTTTACTAATGCAATCACAAGTTCAGTGAAACCAAATGGACATCTCAACTGGTAAACAGAGTACTAAGAAACACTGTCATATCCAGTTAAAGCAGATTTGCAAACAATAGACAGCCTAACTAATGAGAAACAAGAATGTAGTTTACAAATTAAAGAGTCCCTCAAGGTAAGAACAGGCCCAAAACGCTCTCCAAAAATTAAAAGACCTAAACCAATGGACTATATTATCAAAAGTTGGTTACACTTCAAATATGCATTTTTACATAAACAGGAGGAAAAGAAAATATACTGTCCCAGCAAAGGAAAGATGTCAGTGGTGCAGACCACATCACAAACCAGTTCCTGATGCCAAAAGGAGTTCCAAGAAGACAGAAATCCCCTACCAAGCAAACAACAACAAACCCTAAGCAAATTTGGTGGCAAGCACAGGAAACACCATACAGCTTGGTTTTATTTAAATTATTTTTCTGTATGCCCTGAGCACATACTTGCATTTGCATGGCAAACAGATTTCAGAACATCTGAACAGAACTTTTCTTTTTAAATGCAGGAACATCCCATTAGAAAGAAGCCCAAATGAAAAAGAAGCACAAGATGCTGCAAACACAAACACATACATTCAATTAATTATCTTTTATTCTAAACTTTTTAAAAATAACTCACACAAAGATGAGCTTTTCCACTATCACACAGGACAACCAGGACGTTATACTTTTTTCCTGCCTTCTTAATCTTACTAACAAGTTAAAAAGTAGTGGAAAAATTATTACCAAGCACTACAGCCTGGACACAAGCAAACACAGGATTACTTGGGCTCCAAACCAATTCCACACAAACTCCTTGAGCAACCACTACACTTCTCTGTAGTCAGGAACAGAGAACTACAGAAGAGTTTGGCCCTTGTTCTTCAAAAAAATAAAATAAAATAAAAAGCAAACGAATCCCTCGTGTGATAGTGGGATAAAGAAGTCCAATTCCATCTAGCTATTCTTCTAGAATCACAGTTTTGCCTTTACTCAGCTCTCCCTGGGTATATCACAAGAAGGATAAAAGAGAATAACCAAATCAGCGTCATTCTTCACTGGCTGACTGCTGGACTACACAAAGAAAGTTTCTCAACAGCTTCAGCAAAGACTCAATAGAAAATACACAGAATGGCACTCGATTCAAACTCCTTTCCTCTCTCTGCACTGCCATGAAACATGTGCAACAGGGGGATCTAAACTTTACTTGCAGAATTTGAAATGATCAGTAGGGAAGATTCAGTGCAGCACATGAAAAGATGGGGCCGAAATGGAAACTGCAACACCAGAGATGTTCATTCTTCAAAAAATTTGTAGTTAAATAACTCCATCATAAACATCTGTGCAAAACTTAAAAAGGTACTGATGACATAGAGGTGAGGCACCATCACCCTGAGCACAGGGGAGGAGCAAGGTACTGCACAGAAAGAAATGAAACTGAAGTAACAAAAACAGGATGAAATTCAATACAGAGAAACACAAACTTGAACAGCTCAACCAGGATTTCTGTAAGAAAAAATGGCTATAGACAGGAATGAGCTGATCACAAAATGACTACAAACCAAAAACAAGGGGGCAGACACTTTTCAGCAGTGAGATTAAAAAAACAAGTATTCAATTTTGAATATTCTTTCAATTCTTACTGTTATTTTTTATACATACACACACACACACACAAATATTTTAACATTTCCAAGCTCATCTAGAACTTAATACTGTCAGGTTCATTCATTTTGAATAGTCTTTTATTTTGGAAGCAGAAACACAGAAACTAATTAAGTTATTCAAAACAAAGCATTTACTTAATATGAACAGAAGAAGAAGGTGCGAGGAAAGCTGTGTTCTATGGCTTGTATTGAAAGACTGATGTAAAGGATCTTTTTAGTCCACACAATGGAGAACATCTACTGCAATCTTCTGCCAAATTTTTTGCTCTATTATAATGCATGAAAAACAAGAAGACTCAAGTGAAAAAAGGCCTAAGCATGACCATGGGAAAACCAGCAAAAATTACAAAGATTTGTTGATAGCATGGCTGATTTAATATAAAAAACAACAGAATTATTTTTAAAACCCTATTTCGCATCGTTAAATATGACCAAAAAACCATAGCTACATGTGGCAAAACCAATGTGAAATACACCTCCAACATTTCAAAATGGTACCAGAATATGACACCAGAACAAGTCCATCCTTTTCAAAAGCACTTACTTCTCCAAAGACATTACCATTTCAATTTAAAAGACTAAATATTTATCTGTGTATTTCTATGAGTATTTAGAGTATCAACAGAACTTTTGTAGCAAACACTTGTTTTCCTCTACTAACCTGCTTTTTGAAACTGGTATGAAGTAATTGAGAATTTTTTTACTATATTTGAGTCATATAATTTCAGAATATAAACTGGTAGAATAAATATTTCCTCTGCCTAGCAGGGTATTTGCTAATTGAACTCAACTTTTCTTTTGTCTCTAATTTGTTTTGGTCAGTCTGGTTCTTCCTACATTCTAGTTACCTCAGAACTAATTAACGATATATTCTGTGCTATGCCATAAAACTTTTTAATAAATTGCTACAGATGTTTTTAGCACGAGGATCTGCCCAAGGAAACCTTATTATAAATGGGAGCTCAGAGATCCATATGTGGATACCTTTAGTCACACTTTGTATTGCATTTGTCTTTGTCAACCCTACCCACACTGTTTTCTTAAATACTTGAGCATTCAAGTTGTTTTTACTCACTTCTGTGCTCCCTGAGACAACAGCTTTGTCCACGTTCACCGATAGCTGCTCTTCAGTCTGGCAGACTCCCACAGACCACTCCGCACAGCGGTGATGAGCCCAGCAGTGACCTGGTGTGTTCAGAGAGAGAAAGGGCCAGGGTTGGACAGCTCTGTCAAGCACTTCCTGCAAGCACGGAACTCAGTTCTAGCAGTAAACACGTGCCAGAAAAAGCAGAGAAGTCTCCCCCTCCTTGTTTTTCTTGTTGCAACGTTGAAAACCCGGATTATCATACACTGAATATACTACAGTTACTATCAGACAATAAAAACACTGCAATTTTCTTTTATACACAACACACTTTTTTATCTGTTTGTAATTTTCAAGTGCCTGATCGTGTAATCATAGCACTGGGGTGGCAGAGGATTCTCTGACTTTGATTCTATATTCAATGCTTGTGCGACACACACACAGAGTTCCACTTGACCTTGTATTTCACTGTAGATAACATTTCCCTGTGTTTGTACTCTTAATTTACGATTCCCAAAGACTGGATACAGATCTGTGTGTTTATGTAGAATATGCTCATAGGATGCTTTAGAAGTCTACACAAAGTGTTTAAAAGCTTAAAATACAGCATGAACAGAAACTCAGATAAATGACCGAGAAAATGGGGTTAATACAACGAACACACTACAGAGACACACCTACCTAACAAAAAAAAATCAGAACTTGTAGAAATCAACAGGTAACTCTTACAAGAAGTTTCTAATTCAGTTCTTGGAAAAACAATGCAAATGGTGCATACTTCCAAAGGAATTCTCCGACTGCTTTATAAAGGAATTAGAAATGATGGTTTACACTAGCTGTTGAAATTAGGTATTGGCCAACTTAACAATTCAAGCTACAAAAAAAAATTCCAAAAATCTCTGTAGAGGCTTGGGAAGAGTAATTTACAAATAGCAACAACTTCAAAAATGTAGACTGATAAACCTACCCACCCATCTAAACACACTCTAGTATAACTACTTAAACAAAACCATTGGATTTTATTTTTTTCTTTTACTTAGACCTTGAAAAAAGCTTCCACGCTCACGAAAAAGTGACTTTTATATTATCACATAAATATATTTCCATATTTTGGAGAAAAATATGCGAATGGACTGCTGGCATCAAAGCATTTGGACACAGATGTCTTCTGAAAAAGTAATTCATAACTTAATTAATAGAAAAGTTCCATTGAAATGAAAGAGCAGATGACAAACCAGAGAGTTTTCTGACAAAAAACCTGCAGATTCTGGAAACATGCATGTGCATTATCCCTCTACTGCTCTAATGATGCTGCTCTTTTAAATTTCTATTCCACTGTTTCCAATAACCCTGCATTTGCAGCAGGAGATAAGGTAATGTCAAAGGATTATGATTTTTGAGAATTCTATTAAGCTGTACCTCATTTCTTTTCCCTTTTCTCCCCAAAACAGATTCATGGTACTGAAGGTATTACTACCCGAACACCAATTCAACAGCAGATTACAAACATTTCCCCACACAAAGCTGAGGATTCTCTTTTCTGGAGACAGGACTACAAAAACACAACCTGACATGGGCAAAAGCTACCAAAGCACCATCAGTCAAAAACTTGACAACCACCACAGCACAAAAAACCAACAGCTGCAAAACTTCACTCATGTCACTGTAGCTACTGTACTGGGAAAAAAAGGAGGACAAAAATGGATCTTACCTGTTGGCTCAAATAAGGCTTGAACATCAATGTCATCTGGTAAGCCAACTAAACTGAGTTCATCCCAGAATTTGACAACCTGATCGTCAGAAGCAGTTTGGGTGCTTACACTTGTACATGATGCTATACTCGATCGAGATCTGTATCAGGAAGCAGAAAAATGAACTTAGAAATGACCACATTCTTTGTTCAATTAGCCAGATACTCACAAATGATCCAAAACTCGGGAAAAGTGGATGAAAATTTTTCTTAATATGATAAAACATAAATCAACATGAATCAAAGTCTTTCTTCTTTACATTTTAGCCCAACCAATAACAGTTCCCAGTTAAAGCTGTTATTCAGCAAACAAGCCTTGCTCTCTTCCAGTTCTTCAGGACATGCACATTTCTTTAAGTTTGATATTAAAACATGCCCAACCCTTGGAATGGAGAATTAGGTAACAGCATTCAGAGGTGAGGTGCCTATATAAAATACTACAGCTATGGGGGAAAGGTAGAAAAAAGACCAGAACTTCAAAATCTGTTTGGAAATAAACATCTTTATAAAATGCTATCAGATGTTTAAAAAAAAAAAAAGGTGAGGGTGAGCTGGAGAAAATGGGTGGGGGGGAGATTATAAAATGCAGTGATATAAAAACTACTGTACTAGTTTATAACCTCATTAATTTGTTCCCCAAATTCTAATCCCAACAGAAAACAATTCATACAGCTCAGATTACTCAATAAAAAAAAAAAACCAGAAGCAATGACCCCGCCTTTATTTCCTGCAGGCTAAAGAATATCTTGGACATCTAAGGGTGTGCATTTAAGCTTACTGATAAGAGACCTGATCACTGATGCCTCAACAATTGGTAGGAAAGGTGGTGCTGCATTTTCCATTAACCTTCTTTGAACTTGATTACTCTCTGCTATTAATAACTCAATTGTATGCATTTGTCAATACATACAGTAAGCACTAGAATTTTAACCTGTGATAGCTCTGCTTTCCTGAAAACCATCCATGCTTTATTTCAGCAATTACATTCACAAATACATTTAAAAAGCCCTTAGTTTATGGGGAAAAGAGTAACATCTCTCTTGCACCACCCAAGAAATCTTGTAAGTTTTCCATTATTACATGGTATCTCCATGACGTGCATAACTTTTAAAAAAAAGATCCCAAAACCTATTAATTCTGACACTATCATCATTTAGAACCTCCTTAACAAAGCACTATGTTCTGTTTGACAAAACTGGTTACTGAACATCATTCATGTCCACTGAAATTACAGAATGGTTCGGGTTGGAAAAGTTCTAGTTCCTACATTCCTGCCATGGACAGGGACAGCTTCCACTATCCCAGGTTGCTCCAAGCCCCGTCCAACCTGCCCTTGAACACTTCCACGGATGGGGCATCCACAACTACTCTGAGCAACCTGTGCCTGTGCTTCATCCCCATCACAGTGGACCCTCCTCTAACACCAAACTGCTACTCACAACACCGAAGCTTAAAGGATCTTAAAGAAAAACTAAATCCCAACTGACAAGGCATTTTTCTGTATAAAACACTTTCTCACAAAATCAAACCAATTCTTAATTTACTCTGCAATCTCACCCTGCACAGAAACACCTTCCATTCCATAGACTTCTCTAAAAATATTTCATATACCTATAGAACACAGCCTGAGGTGAAGGCGTTACTTTTATTAGCTTTAAGAAAAGCCACTTTTCTGTATCAGCATTACACAATGTGCACTTTTCCACCACCAACATGACGACAGAAACGCACACTGTGCACCCAAGCAACCTCAGCGAGTGTGGAACACTCCGAGCAGCTCCTCCAGCAGCAGCACAGCCACGGACCTGCCTGACACAGGAGTCTGGCAGAATCCGCTGCTGCCTCCCTCACTGCATCCCTCCCCGGCCGGCCCCTGCCCGGAGCCAATCCCCCAATGCCCGGCCTGCGCCCCGCACCGCCCGCGGCTCCGCATCATCACCCCGCCCCACATCACCACCGCCCGGCACCACCCGCGCTCCCGGATCACCGCCCCACCCTCAACCCCGCATGGCCACCCCGCCCGCGGCTCCCCATCACCGCCAGCATCGCTGGATGGCATCACCATCCCGCATCACCGCCTTGCCCTCTGGCCCACACCGCCCTCAGCCGCACATCATTGCCCCGCATCACTGCCCCGCTCTCAACCCTGCACCCCGCCCACAGCTCCGCACCATCCCGCACCACC
>VZRV01001518.1:29095-104963 GCA_013398115.1 Falcunculus frontatus
CAGCCCCCTCACTGCCCTCAACCCCGCACCACCCACAGCCCCTCACTGCCCTCAACCCCACACCACCCACAGCTCCTCACCACCCTCGACCCCGCACCACCCACAGCTCCTCACTGCCCTCAATCCTGCACCACCTACAGCCCTTCACTGCCCTCAACCCCGCAGGGCCGAGCCCGTAGCCATGGCCTGTAGCCCTGCATCGACACTGGCTCCCTTCAAGTTTCCCTAGGGCTGCAGCCCCTCTGTCACGCAGCCAGCACTGAATGATCCCACCTTCACCATCAACTGTGAATGAACCCAAGTCAACACAAGCCCCCAGCGACAGGACCCCTGCGCCCATAAAGACGTGGCTCTGATCAGTCCCATCCCAGTGCCCTCACCAGACACACCACGTACTGAGCAAACTTCACTGTGGGGTCAGGTAGGCCCCCGCCATCTCTCACAATTATTGAGAGGCCCAGGGACCATGACCAAACTCCCTGTCTGGGAGAGCTGCCAGCAAACTCCACTCCTGCCGGGCAGGAACCACTGCTGTGTGCCCTCAACAGCACTGGCACCAGGCAGCGCTGGAGGGCAAGGGGAGAAGCTCCCACCAGGTGGGCAGAGGCTGCCCATTAGTCCAGTCTACACAACACATGAAGTGTCAAAAGTCCATCCTCTTCCGCCCTTCATGGGTACTTTTACTTCAGCATCAAAGGTAGAGCTGTGCTTTACAGTAGCTATGTCTCTGTTCTGTTTTCTTCCAGAATGAAGATTCTCACTTGGGGAAGAAACAAACCCATTTTTAAAAAGCAGAAGAGACAGCCACTGCTACATCGCTCACATTGGTTATTCTGGGGTTCTGGTTTTGGTTAGGTTTTGTATGTGTTGCTTTTTCCTTACAAAAATGTATTAATATTAATAATCCACGTTTTCACAAATACAAATGATTTGCCTACTGTAGTGCAGAACTTGTAAAGATCCTTCCTGATCCTGTGCAAAATAAAACTACTACATATTTACTGTAGAACAGACTTACTTCTTCTGGCCTCTCTGCTTGCGCGGCACTGAGTTTTGCCTTGGAGTTCTCTCACAAGCTCCATCGGTGCTGTCGCTGGCTTCACTCTTATTTAAAGGCTGGTTTTTCCACGGGATAACATACCCAGGAGTGGGACCGAATTGTTTTAAGTCTCCTTGTCCTAATGAGCTCCGTTCTCCACAGTAACAAAAGGCGCAGAGTTGTTCGCTGTAAAAGGGAAGATCATTACTTCTTTACTGGGGGGAAAACCAGCACAGGATACCCTATCAAAGAGCAAATTTCATGCTAATTTAACCCTTTATAACAAGACAATAAAAGCTCCCTCGTGCTGTCAGGTATCAGAATTCAGTGTACAGAAACACTATTTCCAGCTAATTCACAGTTACATTAAAAGAACTTTTTTTCTGTTCCCAAACCTGCCTGATTAACGAAGCAAACAAAAAGATCTCCATGTTATACTGAAATGATTAAAATTTCCAAAATTTTGTGTGTCTAGACCCATGCTCGCTAAAAGGCATCAGAATGTTACAGAACACACAGAACATTATGACACATACACCTTTCTGGAAGCACATACAGCTTATGTGTAACACAATGTGTAAATACTGTACATCAAAAGGTTTAATAACATGGAGAAAAATGGAATAATGAGAAAACCACAGCAACGGCTACAATCACACATGCCAGAGCGCACGACATACACAAATCCAAACATTCTCATTTACTTCAATATTTAAAAACAAAATGATGTCTAAAAGTTTTGCTGGAGGAATTTTATATTTACAGAACTGTGACCGCTGCAATACCCTGTACCGTTTGCAATTATGTTTTAACATGCACAACATAGCGACAGGATTGAAATGACAGCTCTGACAGCACTCCTTGTGTCACATCATATGGAAGCTACTGAAAAATATTTCTATAATAAACATACCCACAAACTTAAAATGTGAACTTCTGCAACTAATGCAGTTTGCATTAAAGGAAGGCCATTTAACACTTTTTTTTTTTTTAATGCTTAAATGAGCAATTCTGTTTTCTTCGTATTTATGCCCCAAAGACCCCAAAAAGATGCCTCAGGGAATTAGGCACTTGGATAGAGGCTTGGTTTTGCCTGGATTCCATTTAAATAGATTTCAGTGCATCTCCAAGGTGGCACATTTGGATTTGGGACACTCTGTGCTGTGTGAGTGAGAGGAGGGAAGTGAAGTGGGAGGAAGAGAAAACCTTAAGGCTAAACTGCTGTATAATATTTACTAAATTCTGAGGGAAAAAATAAAGCCTGCCTGTGCTTTTCAGCCTGGAGAGACAAGAACAGCAACAGAAAAAAGTGGAAGTGGAAAAGGAAAGTTCCAGATCAGAACGGAAAACCCTAAGAATCCAGCAAAGCCCCTGATATTTGGTTTATCATACTCTGGGATGGCTCCTTTTGCTCTCAACACAGTGCAACACCAGGAAGAAAGAAAAAGAAGAAACCTGAACTGCTCTACTGTTACAGTACTGGTCATAGCAGACAGTCAGATGCTAAGGAAGGGAGCAGCATTATCACGAACCCAAAATGAAGCCCAGAATGAAGCCAAATGCTTTTACTTATGGTTGACAGGTAGGACTGCACTTTCATTAAGGCAGACGGGACCACTGGGAACGTGCAGGTTGGTGAGCAGATAAAGTCAGTCCCATTCATGGTACTGAAATTATACCTTCCTGTGGTACTGTTAGGAAACATTTGTCCTCTATCTCGTGGCCTCGGCTGCAAAACCCTCACTGATCTGCCTCAACACACAACCAGCATGAGATAGCACAACCCCCGGAGCTGATGGCAAATGTCTGACACGTTCCAGAAATCTTTAGAAAAAGATACCCAAAGACAAAAAAAATCCAAAGAAAATATGGATAAAGGTTGTGTGAGAGCAGTGAAAAATGAATAGTTACACTTAACAGTACTTATGTCTATTTTACAGCAAGCTTTCAGTGTGATAGAGCAACAAATACACTGTTATTTGTCTGTAAGTGACTGTAATCACTGGACTACCAGTGAAACCTGATCTGGCCTCACAGGCAGAGTTCCTAAGCAGAGAAAGCAAAGCTATTTATGCTGGTTGAGACTAGAGAGACTTGTGAGGAGACTTAAGAGATTTAAACAGGCAACACCATGGTATATAAATTACACTAGTTACAAACACAAGATTATCCACAGTGGAATAAATAATTATTCATACATCCTGTTAGGACAGACTATCACTGCTCATTAAAAAGACTTGACAATAATTACAGACAAATAAACAAAGCTCCTTCAAGTGGAGTCATAGCAAATATACAATAATGTTAAGGTCTATAAAAGAGAAATACGAAAGAGTAATTAAGAAAAAAAAATAAACTAACTTTTCAAGTGGTATCATTTGAAAAGGCATACAGGAGTAAAGCTGTTATTTCTGGAGCCTGTAAGGCAGCTCCAGCATCATAACTTCCAGCAGTAGCTTTCTGCAGGCAGAGTGGAGTGAAACAACAGGAGCAGTGAGTTTCACAGCTACTCTGCAGCGTGGTGCGGACAGCTGTGAAGCTGTCAAGAATCATATGGTTTGTGCTACTGCTCGTGCTCCAGCAGAGCTGGGGAATGCAGCTGAACCAAGTGCTCGTCACGGGGAGGGGGCTGGGGGAACCTTCGCTGAAGGCTGTGAGCACAAGGATGCACAAGTTAAAGACAGGAGCAGCAGAACGTGCCCAGAGCAATGCCAGGACACCGTGGGGCTGAGATAGAGGGGACAGATTATTAAAGGGGGAAAATAATGTTTCACACTTTCCAAGGAGGGTAAGCAGAGGGGCTCCAACTGTATCCCACAGCCAGATACACAAACATTCCCACAAACATTCAGTGGCAGTGAACTCCCAGCCTCTGCTGGGATGCTGGAGAGACCCTGTGCAGGAAAGCCACGTTCTTCTACCTCCTGACATGCCACAGCTGCTGGCTTGTCATGAAGTACAAAGTGGCCAGTTCCATCACGTTAGCCTTTTAGCTTTAAGTGCTCAGTAAATATTTTAAGTTACGTCTGTATGGGCAGAAGGTAGAGATTTTTTCCTATCATCTGAGGACTACAGAAAGTACTTACAAATCTACTTTCCATATGTCAATATGCAATTAGAGGATCTAAATCTGTGATGCAAGAAGAGCTCTCATACTGAAGATAACGAAATAGAGATACTGGCAAATCTTAAGATCAAACCCTAGATCTGTTATCATAATTAACATATTTTAAGAACAGTATAATTCAAAATGGGATAAAAAGCAAGAGACGATGTGTCACAAATCTTTTTATAAGCTACTAAGAAAAAAAGAGAAAGAAGAAGCTCATCAATACTCCATTTAAGATATATCTTAGGTGCTCCAATCCAAAATGGAAGTTCATCATTATCTGTAACTTCAACTTGAATTATGTATTTTCCCATGACAAATGCTACTTTCTTATAAAGATTTTAAGATCCAGAGGTGGTTTATTACCAGGAGGCGCTCCTATACCTCACCTCATCCCAAAGGATTTCATATATTTGAATGCACAGAAATTTTCATACATAACACTGAGGAAAAACTGTGTTCAGAATGAACCAGTCATACTGGGTTTTGGGGATGCAGCAAGAGACAGAAAGGCTAGTAGTGTCTGAAGCTGATGTCTGTTCCCATTGAGCCATGAAAGGAGATCCAGACTTGGATCTTGTTTGAAGGATGCCCTTTCTAACAAGAAACATGTTGATCTCATCACTCTTTCACAGCCATTCTCTTCTACAGGTTCTTATTTCATCGAGCTCTCTGGCCAGTGTCTCTTCCTCACGCAGAATTTACTCAACCCCCTGACAAGAATCTAAAGTGCTATAATCCTTCCCTGTCCACATCATGACAAAGGAAAACAAAATGCCCTGCAGCCACTTAATCCTGAAGGAAGGGAGAACAGTCATTATTTCCTCTACTTGACTGATGACAGTCATCAGGACTCATCCTAAAACACAGACTTTCCCACTGAAACAACTTCATTTCAACACATGCAGTATTGGGCAACTAATTGCACAATATTAAATCACAACCAGAGGAGGAGAAACATCTGGTTTGCTTGCAAATATTCAATCAGAGAATTAAGGTAAAATTGAGAGTCCTTCAAACTTTTTTTTTTAGACAGAGTTAAGCCTTAGCATCAGGATTACCAACACTTTAAGCATATCACATCTGCCTGTAGTTGTACTTCCAAGAAAGCAGAAGCCCCTCCTGGATCCTTCTGAGCTGGGGTATCTTGTGTCAGCCAAGGCTCCTTGATAACAAGCAGATGTGCACACTGGCTCATGCAAACATGTTTTGTTCACGCTGTGTCCCGTATATCACAGATGTGCACTTGTGCCCATGTGAGTACTGTGCAGCTCTGGGAAATCCTCAGATGTGCCCATGGGAGGTTGTGTGATCCTCAACAGTATCTCACTCTCCCTCTCCTGCCCATTTCTCATACATGGGTAGAATGCACCACAGGCTGCAGTGATATGGGGCATTGCCATGCCCCCCCCAACTCCATGTACACAGCTGGGGGAATAAATCTTCCTTCCTCATAGGAATAATTTGCTTCCATGTCTCCAGGGTCCCCATACAGCTAAATGCCAACTAAGACAGCCAATGGCCTATGCTGAGCCTGTCTGTCAGTGAGATGCTCCAAGTTATCCAACCCTTTCAGTACTCGGTGGTGAGGGCGGCAGACCAAAGGAAATCCTGCAGCTGCCTGTTCTTCAGAGAGGTGTTAAAGGTGCCCTTCTTCCAGGAGAGCCTGCACAGGGGAATCCCAGCATCACACGGAGATAAAGGGGAAGAAGTCAACAGCAGGAGAAATTCAAACTCTTGGATTCAGCTCAAGGGATGCTCACCTTGTAACTTTTCTGAAATCCCTCCCAGCCTACTGTGGGACTGGTATTATCAAAGGAGTTTTGCTGTGCATTCACCTTTTCCAATTAATCACACCAGAATCAGGTTTAAACAGGAAAAAACAATGGACTATATCTGAGAAAAAGCAAGGTACGGCAGTTCCCGTAAGACCCACTAGCTATAGCTGCCACCTCAACATTTAACACTAAGTTGCAGATCATCACTACTGCCATTTGCCATAAAAACAATTGCACTAAAGTTAAAAAGAAACCCAACTTGGAAAGCATAAATATCTAGTTCACTCATGTTTTGGGTTGAAAAAGAAAGTGATAAGAGTATAGTGATTTTTGCTACGAGTTTGTTTGTTTTTAAAGGAATTATGCAATAATTTTCCTCAACGTCTGGATATGCCTTCAGGATGTCTTTTCCACACACTAGTTGCTACAGAAACTTAAAACGTTTTTAACATCCATTTTTCACAATTAAAATTAAGCTCAACACAGTGAAATGGAGTATTTGGGAGCAAACCACAACTTCAGTGCATCGTTTGTACTGATTACCGAAGCAGACTGATAAGAATTGGCCTTGAGAATTCTTCTCCCACCTAACCCTGTTAGTAGTTTTAACATATGCTAAAAGGCTACATTAAACGCTACAGGGGACCTACTATTTATTTAGCTCTGCCAACTTGTGCTAATGCACAAAATACTTTGCCTTTGCTCTCATTTTACGTTGTGTTATTTAAAGAGTAAAGTGTTCTTCTCCTTAGTGAAGATCCACCATTTTATCACTTACGTAAATTCAAATCAAGACCTGCAAGCTGCATTTTAAGTGAAAAAAAATCCCATTTCTGACTTGAAACAACACCTGGGGTCTGCATCAGTGTGGGTTCTAATGCATGTGAGATATTCACAGAGGTAAAGTTACTCTGAAACTCAGATTCAGATGAAGCTTTTCAGCATCATCTAAATATTCTGTAAATATCTGAACCTCAATAATGAAGAAGCCTGAAAAGAAACTACTGAAGAAACTTCACCTCATTAGGTGAAGCATAACAGCTTCACATTGATACAGGATTAACAACCCAATAAATCACCCTTCTGAATGAAGGGTACTAAGGACAGACAAGGATGGAAAGGGCAAATGGAGATACCACAAAGAGAAAGAAGCAAAAATCTCAGCTAAAAGCTGTATTTAAGCATTTGACACACAATCTCCTTCTAATAGGTAACTGAATCACAGAACAACTTGAAATTGTGGTTTGACACTATTATACTATTACAGAGATTGGGGTTTGAAAGGAGTATTTAACTTATGCAGCACAATTCTTTTAAAAAAAGGAGGCGGGACAGTTCATATGAACTTCAGGTGAAGAATTTTAGAAGTTTATACAAAGCAATTAAACTCCATTAGACAATAACTGCTTTCCAATTTCTTCAAACAGCACAGTTGGAGTTCTACAGCCATATAATCAACTTAATGATACTCTTCTCATTTGAAAGAAAGAAAACATTACCCTCCAAACACAACCAAAGCAACACATCTTACTGACATTTTGAAATTGAGAAAATACCCTCTTATTCACCATTAACTGTGTCAGCTTTAATTTAAACAAATATTTAAAGCTCAGTTAGGGTATAACAAACCCTAAATGCAAGACGAGTTACCAGAATGCCAATGTTGAATAAAGTTAATTTAAAGTCTACTCCAAGGCCCTCTAGATCATTCTTTAATGTCCATCTGAACTGACTCATACTCTCAAGTAACAATCCCATACAGAATGCAACTGAGAGTGTATCTGAAAGGTGGCAATTCATGAAATTCTGAGAGGAATCTTATTCTTTGACTTTTATCACCCAGAGGTTAAGAAGTCCTGTGGCTTCAACCTTCAGTATGCATCTGTGCCCAGAAAAGGCTGTCTGTGTAAGCCAAATTCTCTCTCTTGGTAATTAAAACGTAATACACAGAATGGTTTGGGTTGCAGGGACCTTAAAGATCACACAGTTCCAACCCTCCTGCTAGGGCAGGGAGACCTTCCACTAGACCAGGTTGCTCAAAGCCGCACCCAGCCTGGCCTCGAACACTTCCAGGGATGGAGCAGCCACAGTCACACCCAACTCACACAGAGCTGCCAGCACTTCTTGGAGGCAACTTCATAAAAACACCAAGTAGGGTCTTACTATCTGAAAATTGGTGATATTTACCATTTGCCAAGCTGGCTTTAAACAGCAGTTTTTCAAGAAAGCTTCATCTAAGCAGGATAAGCAGAGGCATAGGGATATTAAAGAGGAGGCAGACATGGTACTATCCATGCCCCCGAGTATGTTCAGTTCAGGGCCCCCCTGTGTCAGCTGTGATTCCTGTACACTCGTTCTCAGTTTCTTTTTCATGAATTTGCCCAGTCTGCTCTTGACCACACCTAAAGTTTCAGCAAGCCACATCCTTTGGCAAGGACTGTGCCAAAGGATGTCACTCTGGACAACTCTCTGCCGTACAAAGAATCACCTCCTTTTATTTTGCATCTAAGCCTTAAAAATTCCACTTGATGACTCAGTTTCTTGCACTAAAAGAAGCTAAACAGTCAGGATACTGCCACCTTCCCCATGCCACCTATGATTCTGAAGCTTCTTATCTTCCTTTTCCAACATCTTTTACAGACTGAAGGGTCCTCAACTGTTTAACTGGAATCTACTTCAGATCTTTGGTCAACCCTTCTGTTGTTCTGTGAAACATTTTAAGTTTTAACTATATTAATTCTTGAAGTTACAGATACACTTTCCATAACCCTATGTCAATTAGTCCAAACTCGTTTCTCTAAATGCTTCTAACCTCACCAAGCAGATCCCACGTGCTCACACAGAGCTTTAGCACACTGAAGTTACAAGCACAAAAACTCTCTTTTCACTAAGTACACTCCAGTCTCTCTCAGTCCCTACGTGCAAGCAAACTCCATATGCACCATCCATTCCCTGTGAATGAACATCCTTCTGGCAAAGGTCAGAGACACTTACAGGGATCATATCTGCAACTACAGCTCTGGGGTGCTGTGAGTCCAGATTTTACCATTTAAATTGCTTGTACTTTCCATCAGCTGTGCTATGGAAGCAGGGAAGGAATGCAGGGCACAACACAGTTTGCTGTGTGAGGGAAATGGAAGGTGCTGGAGAAACAGGACTGTTGACTGTGGGAAATAACACAGATCACACAGACAGCTGAAGGAAGCAAGAGAACAGTCACAGCTGACAAGGAAAATGAACAAGAAAATGGATAAAGGGGTGAGAAGAAATATCTTGTCACAAACACCTGTCCAGAAGCCACTGGAAATGGAAGGAAACTGCACATCAGGCAAAGAAACAAGAGTAAACCTCAACTAAGTGATTAAAACTCATGAGCAGTTTAGAATTAGCGACAAGAATGGAATATGAAGAGTCAAGAACATCAAAAAACTCAAGAGACTGGCAAAGAAAATTGGAGGCAAAAGAACAAATGGAAGAGGCGATATTTGGAAGAAATGAGAGAAAACACTGTATTGACTCAACACTGGAACAGAAGATCCCTGACTCCTACCACTGTCTGTGAATATCCTGTATCTGTGCAATCTCTGACAAAGCAGGCATCCCATGCTGTACTGAGTATTGCCATCAGTCCTTCAGCATGGCCTGACAGACTGCCAGCCATGGGATGCTTCTGTCTGACTGCCATCTCCCAGAAGACAGAAAATCTTCAGGCATGAGACTGACCTGCCAGTGCTCAGCTTGCTGCCCACCAGTGCAGGACTTGTAAGCAGCAGGACAAATCCAGGTGGAGACAAGCAGCCTTAGGATGAGGATGAGACAGAAAAACTGCCTAAGAATGTTTGTGAGAGGCTGAGAGTAGGACTCTAGAAACCTGAAGCATCTGTGAGCACCTGCTCACGCTGGGCAGGAGACATTTCAAAGTATGGTTTCTGTGGTTGGACCTTCCTGTGGAACAGATTAAACCATAGGAGCAAAAGTCTGTGCAACTTAAAGGCCCAGTCATGAACGTCATTAATTATGGTGCCAAATCCTACAAGGCACAAGTTCTACATGAGAGCATTAAACACATTATGGCCACAATGGCAATTGTTCAGCCTAAGCAAAAGGCAGGATTTTGGCTGCCTGTGAAACCCTTCTTTGGCCCCATTTGTGTGACACGCCTTCTGTGCTCCGAGAAAGACACGAACCATCTGGAGAAAACTCAAACCAGCAAGAAGGACTGGAGCTCAAGAAAACATCATCTACAAAGAAAGCAGGAACAAATTTGGGATTTCTGTTACAAGGTAAAGCATGCTGGGGAAATAAAGTGAGAGGCTTTTGCACAGAGCTGTCCTCCATTATCCTTGGCAGATGGTACGAGTCGTAATGGAATAAACCCAGAACGAGGAGAGTGTGGGTTAGACGTGAGGAAAAGTGGTTCCAACAGTAACAACAAAGAAGAGACTGGAAGGGACTGTTTAGGGAAGATACGGAGTTTTTATTACTGGAAGATTTAAGAGCAGTTTATGTAAGCTTGTGTCAGGAATGACAGCTGTAGATAACTGCCTTGGAAAAGGAGGTGAACTAGATGATTTCCAAAGGTCCCTTCCTGCCCTGTAAATCCAAGGCAAAGTTGCTTTAACAGTGATCCATCACAGAATTCTTCTTGAGACCATTTCCTTAATAATGCGTGAACAAACAGGAAAACCAGTAAATATTTAACTTTTTTCTCATTTTTCAGTGTGTGGTCTTAGTCATTAGTTGTGCCCTGCTAGCCAAATCAGTAATTTCACTCTCGGTTAGATTGGTCATTAATATAATGCTGAAATAGTACTTCACTTTGGAACATAAAGCCTATGTCCTCTTTCCAGATGTCGATCAGTGACTTCAGAGAAGATCCCATAAATGCTAACATGGATCTAGAGCTGGAAACGTAAAGGCAAAATACTGCAATGATTTCAAATGCCTGTGTTGTGCATAAGGCCCACTCTCTGCAGAAACAATTACTGGAGAAAAAAATGCACATAAAACTACAAACTGTATCACAGTACATGTTCATGAAAAGAAATAATCAGTTTCAAAATTAATCTTAATACTGGTATCTCCTCAAAATATGTGCTTGACTTTGCCACTTCAACAAATTTTAAAACATATTTTAATATTAAATCTTTTATCTAACTTCCTCCTGCCTAGAGATCTAGCTTTACATTCCATCACTGCAGTGTTATTCAGTCCAGATTGTCTACGCTCTGCCACTCCACAATTTTTTTCCACTGAGTGTTGCTCTGTTACAAATCTTGTAATATGCTTTAAGATTATTAAAAAAAAAAAAAAAAGAACAAAGATAAAGAAGTTCACTGCTACTTTTTCACTATTTTCTTTGTTCACACAATCTACAGATGTTCACCAACCACTTCTTTTTGATGGAATAAATCACCCAAGACCTCCATCTCCACACTCCAGATTTCATCTTAGCAGCAGCAGCAGCAACAAAATGAGGGGGAATGGCGCAATTGGTCTGGAATGAAAATTACGTGCTTTGTCCAATTACAAGTGAAGCAAGAAAGCAGGAAGGTGTTTTGCCAGTTTTGTGTTTTTTGGTTTTTTTTTAGTTTTAGCAACAATCTCACAAGAGCAGATATTTAAGCAGTCCAAAGTACCAAAATCAAAAAGAGCTGTGTGAAAACCTCAGCTTCTACTTACTTACGAATGTTCCGTCTTCATGATTATGGCAAAAGGACTGAAAACGTGCAATTAATGCAATTCACAGTCTCCAAGAGCAGACAGAAAGTAAAATGAATCAAAAGGTGTTTTGTTCTTCTACGAAATTGTGTTTCTAGGCCATTCTCATTAGCTTTTAATGCCTGGAGTTGCCAATGTGGGAAACAGAGGAAGAAGGTGGAAGTGGGCTCTGCTCTGAGTCGCAGCCGGCTCCTGGCTCCCTGCCTTCCCCAAGGGCTGCACTTCCCCTGCTCTCTGCAGGCAGCACAAACCGAGGGAGCAGATTCCTTACGAAGAAGCTGGATTCCACTCAGCCATAAGTCCCGGCCTGACAGAAGCTTCTCACAAGGCTTATAAAAAGAAAAAAGGGAACAACCGAAGGAAAAGGCTCCAAAACCCATGACGCTCATGATATATAGGAGCTGGCACTGTTACTCCTGCCACTGCCAGGTTTGGGAGTTTATCTTTGCTTGATGTTATTGCCCCTCCCCACATGTGGTCAATAATTCGCTCATTCCTTTCAAGCACACGCCTCACCCCTTTCAGCCTCCCTACCCCAGTATGGCTCAGATTCTCTTTATTTTAATGGGGTTTTAACACATTGCTTTCTGAGCACTAACCCTGAATCAGTTATTTGATTCCCTGCCCCAATCCCACTTGCTGTCAGTAGTTGTCTTGGTCTCCCATATCCCACCTCAGGAAGGTTCCAAAATTTACCAGCTTTCTTGCCTTTCTCTTGAATGTTTTTATTTAGCCGCAGTCTCAGGAAGGATCCAGAGAAAAATACCACACAAGCCAAGCTCTGGCTAATCTCTCAGCCACTGAAATCCCCATCCTAGTTTTGACATGTCCTACTATGTTAAAATCACTGTTTTTCAGTAGCAAATTACTTAATTTTTTCATGGAAAAGACTTTATTTTACATGCCCTGTCCCTTCTCTAATTCCTTTATCTTCACTATCAAAGACAGAAACATAGAATCGTCTTATAGTCAACTCTGAAAAAAGCAATGCAAAAGTAGCTCTGCCTACACCTATATCTACTTCTCATGGAGGCTTGGGTTCTTTTCTGTCTTCTAAGTGATTTCTGCTCTGTCTGTTATAATATACTCTCATAATTCTCCTATGGTTCACACACCTAAAGCTATTTTAAAATATACAAACACTTTCATTTTATTAGAAAGTGAAAGTTACTTATATTATTAAACAGAAAAGCTTACCAAGAAAGAGGTGAAGCTGATGAGTACGAATTTATTTGGAAATCAGCTTCAAAACTACTTCCCCAAGTCACAGTTTTAAGGCGCTGTGGAGTCACACTTTATCCTAAATCTTGATACATTTCCTCCCATCATTACACAACCATCAGCAGTGCCTGTTATTTCACATGCTGCATTTTCTCCTAAGAAAACCGAGTCAAGCCCTCAGAATTCAGTCCTCCAACCCCTGCATGACACAGTGTTAGTGGCAGCACTTCACAGACAACGACACAAGGGATTAATCAGAAGTCACAGATCAGAAGAGGCTTTTTTCAAGACTCACTTCCACAGAAACCCTGACATCTGGGTTCCCCCCCCCCACCCCCACTGTTATGAGGACATCAATGACTTCTGCAACTAACTCCCATTCTGCATCTAAGTTTGAAATCAAAACTACCTGGGGTCAGAGAAACCTCAGATTCCCAATTAACGGTTTCACATCTCCTTGATACATTTCTTTCCAAAATGTCAGAGACAGAGTCTGATCACTATTATTTTAATTAAAAATTAATAGTACTCAGCTTTTTAATGCTTTGATCAGCCAAAGCAATGAGCACATAATGGCCATTCCATCCTGGCTGATCAAAGTCAACACTTTCAGTTGGAAGGATGAATAAGCTGAGGGCAAATAAGGGCTGGCTCAGAACCAGGCCAAAGTTTTTTCAGGAGACGGCTGTCCAGCTTTTAAGAAACAAGTTTATGGCTATGCGAAGTGCTGTAATCAAATATTCACGATAACAGCAAAAAAGTAACCTTGAGAAGAACAGAGAGCGGATGAAAAAGCACTAAAATTTTTGCCAATGATCCAAAACAGGGTCAAATAATGAAGCAAAGCAGCTGCTCAGTTCAAGTTGCTCTACATATTTAGTGCAATTTAATCTCAGCCTTGGAAAATTCCATCAAGAACAGAAATTTTTGCGTATTTCACTCAGGTATATGCACAGGAACTATTTAACTGAAATTTTCTGTAAGGAGGAAAGCAGCTCTTGGATTCTAAGAAGTTTGTGAGCATATAAAACATAAAATTATATATGCATCAAGTAGATTAAGTAATTTTTTGTGCACGGAAAATATGCTCTGTGTTGGATTAGGAGGAAGAAAAATGATGACGACAATTCTCTCCAAGTCTGTCAAAACATAATTACACCTGTAAGTGTCTGGTAGCTGGTAACAGCACTTTCTGCAGCAGGAGAGACCTGCTACTGGATTAGAAGCTGTTATCAGAGCTTCACCAGAGAAGCTCTGCTAGAATTCTGTGACACCATTTCAACAGTGATCACAGACAGCATGCTCTGGTTTCCCTCATACAACATAATTAATACTTGCACTGCTTTTAGGTTAATTTGTATTAATAAAAAACTAAAAAATACAAATGTTATTTCCTCTGTTATGAATTCCAAAATAAGGGAGAACACAGTAGATGTGACAAGAGATTTGGTTTACTTTGTTCCTGAAAATACACGCATACAAGCTGAAACATCAAAAATAACTTTATATAAATTTGCTAATACACCATTTCCTACACAGCAGGAAAGCTTCAGTAATCACATTTTATCTCCTATCACTTACGCCTCTTTTAATTTACCCAGCTAATATGCTGTAACTCAAAGATTCCCAGAGCAGTCTGAGGACAGCACTCATGGAACGTGCTCTTCACCTTGATCTCCCCGTACGCCAATTAAGGCACCAGTCCCAGGCACTTCAAAGCAGCAGCAGTGAGTCCCAGCCCTGTGCCCCGAGCACTCTGCACCCCTGAGCCGAGCCCCAGCCCTGCCCCTGACTCAGCAGCCGCCTCCTCCTCGCTCTCTCACTCACCTGGTTTTGGCTTCCACACCCACGGAGGCGGTGGAGCTCGTGGACTCCTCGGACACGGAGTGCTGAAGGACTGGTGTTAGCTGCTTGGTGCTCTCCACTTCCGTCTGGGCATCCTCTTCTGCAGACTGCTCTTTGACTTCTGGGTAAAAAAATACGAAAAAAAAAGTTAATATTTTATCTGCATCTTTAAGCCTTCCCTTGCGCTGCAAACATCCATTTTATTTATAGACAGGTTAACCCCTGTAAATACCTTCTGCCACACAACAAAATCAAAAGGGTAGAAGTTACCACCTCTAGCTAAAAAATGGGACTGGATGCTTACAACATTATTTCCACGGCACAAAGTGCCACCGTGAACTAAAGCTGTTCAACAGCAACGAGGAATGGGGCAAGGGGAGAGCTATTCAGTGACAAACTTTTCATACAAGGTTGGAGTCTCAGACATTCCCGTTCTCCCCATATCTCCTCTCATGCTGTGTCAGCCCTGAACAAACATCACAGTGAGCATGCTAATCTGGGGTATATTAAACCTTTTTTCCTCCCCTGTTAGCTTTAACTTTGTTCACTCTCCTGCACAAATTCATTCCTGGTTACACTAACTATGCTGGCACAGGGTTGAGGACGTGAAGGAATGAAGGACATGGTTTATGCCAGCTTAAACTTCATTCTGAACTGAAGGAACATAAATTTTTTAGCATTACCCAAGTTGTTAGACAGAAAAATATATACATCTACAGCTGACAATGCTATATTTGACTAGGAAGTTTGGTTTTGCCCTGAAACATGAAACACAAAGTTGCCACTGTCTGTGCAACTTTAAATCCTCTTCCCAATCACTTCCCTCTTTGCTCAGAGTGAGTCAGGGATTTATCAGAAGGACATGGCAATGCGCTCTTCCAAGCGCACCAGAATGCACAAGAACAAGGGTCAAGGCTGTACAGCAACAGAATTTGGTGTTTCTGCACTCCTCCGTACTTTGATTTTGAAACCTAAGCAACATAAAAATCATAGGATGTGACAGATGTGTTCTGGCATATCCACCTTAAGATACATGTGTCTCACCCTGCCTGTGTCCATGGCTGCTACATCTGTCACACAGCAGTGCCAGAGGAAGGTCCCCTCTAAAACTTCCAGTGAAAATGGGTTTGAACTCAGCGGCCAGCACATACACCTCTTGCAAAGAAGTCCAGCAAGAGTAAAGCAGCAGATTATTTAGAAAACTTCAGCAGAAGATACATTCACATTTAAAAAAAAATTAATGTACAACATGTCAAAATATAATTAAATATTGCAAAGGATAAATGACAAGTGGAGAAATGACTGGGTAGAAGAATCTGCGACATGGGTGGGCATGCATGAAAACCTGCTACAAGCTTCAGTCTTATAAATAAAACCAAGAAAAGAGAGGAAAATTCTCAGAACGTAAAACTGCGCAGCTTGGTCTGAAATACTGAAATCATATGCCTGCTACAGCACATGGAAAACGGGAAATCTGTCTTGTTTCATGCACAGAGATTGAAGTATGATTATTCTTTAACCTAAAGTGAACTCATTTAGGAAGACAATGTAAAACATTTAAAATGCTCAGTGAACACCTCTAAACCATACTGAAGAGAAACACAAAATTAATGAAAAAAAAAAAAAATCCTGTTCATCACTGGGTGTTCCAAGTATTTATCTGAGCTGGTGTACATTTAAACTGCTTCTCCTATTTCAGTTACATTACTCAGTAACATTTGAAATGTTTTTTGGACATCTGAAACATTGAAAAGTGACTACCTGTCCAAAACCCAAATGGCTCGTGTTAAACCCCTTTCACCAACCTATTCCGAAAAAAACACGTTGGATGATGATTTGATACTAAATAAATATCCTCTTGGGAACACATCCCTTGTAATAGTAAATAGCTCTGTACAGAAAACAAAACAAAATAAACCCAAACCCCACACCCTCAGTTTCTGGCACATCTGAACAAACATCCCTGGATGTTTCCTGGATGAGGACTGCTGAAACGGGCAGCATCCAGCAGAGCCATTCATAATGGTCTGCGGTGCGTTTCCAAGTATGTTGGATCCGAGGGACAATCTTGTGCCAGTAACCCCCAAATTTCTAAATGCAACCTCAATGAAGAGAGCAAAACATAAACACCTAGAAGACAGGCAGACGCCAAAGCACTCAAAACAAAACCCACAACACAGCCCGGGACAACCACGCCTGAAGCGCTCCAGGAAGACCACCGGAAACCCCGGCCTTGCTCTGATCCATCTTGGCGACTTTCTTTAACCTAGTTAAACTGTGCAAAAGGAACTCTGCTTTATTGTGCGCCTGCTGAAACCTTCAATCAAGTAAAAGCCATTTACTCTCTGCCAGCTTTCATCTCATTACCATTACTGGGCACCCAGCACACTGGGAAGGCGAAGTTCAGGGGCACTCACTCCCTCCCAGGAACTCTGAACTGCCTGAGAAGACACAGACTGTTTCACTACACATGACAACTATATGAGCTTACATCCTTATGGTGCTTTTCCCCTGCTGTTTGCTTCTCTAGAGAAGGAGGGACCCAAATTATACTAAATGAGACAAACAACATCTCAGTTGCTGTCTCTGCAATAAAGCAAACTGTGCCTCAATATGCCGTTGGAAGACCGAAAACACGGTGCTCACTAAACAGCATGAAAGTAGTGTGTGTTAGTTGTGAAAAAAACTTAGTGAAAGTTTTTCTGCAGAAGATTAAGGAAGAAGAGGAGCACTGTATTTCACGAGTCAAATTCCTAAGACACTGATCCCAGCACTGGCCTGGCAAAGGGACATCTCAGATACACCTCTGAGATGTTCTTGGAAGCACCTGGCACAATTTGTTTAATGAACATCATCAGATTTGGTTATGGCATTCTACTTCGAAGCTACTGGGAATGAAGGATCCATGGACGACTAAAAAATGTGAACCTCATTTGCATATTCAAAAATAAGGCTTTATTTTGCATCCTCTTTTCACGATTGTTTCTGGCACAATGAAGGTCTTGCCTATGTATAAGGAGTTAGTGGGCAGACTGAGATGCAAAAAACTTAACTGTACAATTCTCCAATGTCTCTTGGCTATTTTTTAATGTAACTATCCTTTACTAAAACTTAAGGAAAATACAAGGGAACACTGCACTTAAAAATATATATATATTATTTGAAGAAAATTATATTCATTGTTCTCACCTGGCTGGTGAGGACACAAAAGCCTTCTTTTCTCATTAAAAGAAATCCCCCAAAAGTGTAAGGACTAAAGTTCCTGTCCATATGGGCCATCAAAAGGGTTGAGACTTCCACACGCTTTACAACTTGGGTAACTCACAGAACCACATCTGGTTGGGGCTGGAAGGCAGCCCAGAGTCACCTTGTACAAACCCCTGCTCAAGCAGGGCCACCAGAGCCAGCTGCCCAGATGGTTTCTGAGCATCTCCAAGGATGGTGATATGGAACACTAGGAAAAAAATTAAATTGCCTAACATTGACAGGGGACAGATATGCAGGGAAGTCACTGGGACTGGTAAGATTTACAGCATGTGTATTAAATTTCTCTTTTAATTAACACTTCCATCACATTTGCTTCAGTAACATGCATACAGTGCCGAAAAGACAATCCTTATGTTTACATAAACATAAATATTTGGTACATATAAATATTTGTACATATAAATACTTTGTACATATAAATATTTGCTACATAAATAAGTAAGTACAACTTACTATTTAAGTTGTAATTTGGATTTTTTCAAATGAGGAAAAAAACATTTTACAGAGGTTCAAAAATTTCTTCTCTTATTACTTTTATTCCCCTTTATAGAGCAGAATGCAGAGAACACTCAAAGAAAATAACAAACAGCACATAGCACCCTCAGCTGATTATGTGGACTACCCACCCTCCTCACAGTAGCTGGTCTCCTTACTTACATATCTTTTGTAGAGATTTACAATATCCTGAGTAATAACTGTGTTGATAATTTCCTGTTTTCCTGCTCTGTCTAGACCCCTTGGAAACCTCTCCCCATGTGAGACACACATGGGACATGCAGCCTCACGGGGTAAAACCCCGTGCTTGTAAAACCCCCTGTAACAGGGGTTCCCTTGCAGAGCCACCACAGCCATCCCTGCTGGTGGAAAGGAGCACACTGGGGATGGCTGGGATTTGATTACACGATCACAGCTTTCTTTGGGGATGTGATGAAGCAACATCGACTTACGGTAGAAAATGTTCTTTTGTTACAAACAATCCTTTTCTGTTTTCTAGCAATCACAAGGCCCTGTTCTACAAGCTACTTGGGTAAATATAAAGCAAAATAAGGAGATGCATATGTGGACTCTGCTGTGGCAATCAGGCAAAAAAAAGACACCAGCAAATCCAGAAGGTTTTCTTTTAAATACTCAGAAACTACCTGTCAAGTCAAAACCTAAAAATATTGTAAGAGTTCTACCAGAAAAAATCTTTAAAATCTTGTAAGATCCATTATAAAGTGACACTAAAAAAAAAAAAAAAAAACCAACCTGAAGAGCTGTCATAAACATAAAATTAATGTTGTGCTGCTGTTTAGATGCAGCAGGTTGACTGTTTAACCACTTTATTGTCAGACCTACTGATTTGGCAGACAATGAAGCACGTGTCATAAGCTTCCAAAACTTTCACGAAGAACAGAAAGTATTGCAGGCTGGAAAATACCAACACCCCTAAACACTGTAGGGACATCGCAGGGGTCTCAACTGTTGCTTACCAAGATGCTCTGCAAGAGGGACTACCAAGTTTCAAAGGCAGACACAACAGCTATTTTTCCATAAGGGAAGGGTAGTGCTGTGTCAGGAAACAGCCAAGGGGACCAGGTGCTTTACACAGCCTCAAAGGGATCAGCAGAACTACAAACAACACCAAAATGCTCCAGTAGTTTTGACAGATAAAAACCAGGTCAGTATAGCAACAATATGAAAAGAAACCCTAACAAGGGAATGCAAACTATGATTTTAAAATGCCTACCTGTCCTGGTTTTGGCTAGCATAGTAATTTTCCTTTTAGTACTGGGTACAGTGCTGTGTTTTGGATTTAGGGTGAGATTAACGTTGGTAACACACGGATGTTTTCATTTTTGCTAAGCAGTGCTTACTCTAAAGCAAGGACTCTTCAGTTTCCCATGCTGTGCCAGCAAACAGGTGCACAAGGAGCTGGGAGGAAGCATGGCCAGGACAGCTGACCCCAGCTGGCCACAGGGATACTCCACACCATAGAACACCATGCCCAGTATATCACAGGATGGTCACTGAGTTTAAGTGACCTTAAAGATCATCCAATTCCAAACCCCTTGCCATGGGCAGGGACACCTTCCCCTAGACCAGGCTGCTCAGAGCCCCACCAACTCTGCCTTGAACACTTCTGGGGATGGGACAGTCACAGCTTTTCTGGGAAACTGTGCCAGAGGCTCACCACTGTTGTTATCTCAGCCCAGGGGTTTCCACCTTTTTCCAGTTCTCCTCCCTATCCCACCAGGGCAGGGACTGAGGGAGCACCTGCATGGTACTCAGCCAGCAGCTGGGATAAAGCACAACACTGTCCAGTACTATAATTACAAAGTTTCACTCACTGTCCCAATTTAGGAACAAACCAAGTTTCCACTGCACAGAGTTCATAATTCTGTTACTGCTCCGGACACAATTTGACAGAAACATCACCTCTCCTGCCAGTGTCTGAGGAAGTCACGTGCAGACACCTCTTAGGTGCAGAAATCTTTTACAATAATCTGAAAGAGAGTAGTTTCAGATTAACTATTAGAAAAAAATTCTTCCCTGTGAGGGTGGTGAGGCTCTGGCACAGGTTGCCCAGAGAAGCTGTGCATGCCCCATCCCTGCAAGTGTTCAGTGCTGGGAGGGACGGGGCTCTGAGAAACGTGATCTAGGGGAAGGTGCCCCTGTCCATGGCAGGGGGTTGGAACTGGATGATCTTTAATGTTCCTTCTAACCCAAACCATTCTATAATTCTCTGATTTACTCACTGCAATAGGTGTTAGATGGAGATCAGAAGAAAACCTGCAGTTATTCTTGTTTAGTACATTCCACTGTGTATTTTGATACTTTTCATTCAAATAAGCTCTTAACTGCTCTTAACTGTTAATTTCATTTCATACAGAAAATAACTATGCAAATTTTTTATTAGTCATAAAATAAAAACAAGAGTCTCACTGTAGGACCATTTAAGCTGTAAAAAAAATCCTAAAAACCTGACACCATATTATGGATAACCATAACATGGAATCTCCATGACTGAGGAACTTCCTAAGCTAGGAGTGGTATTCAACAGCACTCATCTGATTATTTTTCCACTGATTTGTTTAGGTCTTTTTGAAACTCATGTCAAGTTGTTCATGCCCAAAGCACCCAGTAACAATGAATTCTGTAATTGCAGTAGATGCTGAGTGCAAATGCACCTGCCCTTGTACTCTCAGAACACAACCTGACGTCCCCTAATTTTTGTGTTGCACAATAAAATGAATCACCGTGCCCTGTTCATTTTCTTCAAACTACTCATCATTTTTTGGACCCTATTACATCCCTCCTCAGTGAAATCACTTCAGATTTTACCTTAGCTGATCCCCACACAGAAGCTATTACTTACTTCTTGTCATACTCGTTGGCCTTTCCTGTACTTTCCCAATTACAGCTCATACTTTTGGAGAAGGGAAAGCAGAACTGCACGTGGCATTTAACATGCCAAGGATTTATAAAGCAATAGTAAAAAGAAAAAAAAAATCCCTCACTGATGCTTTATTCTGCTTATCCCTTTGCCAGTAATTCCTAGAATTTGTTTCTCTCTTTGACTTACGAAAGCTTCTGCAATTCTCAGAAGAAGTGAAACACCACTTGCTCAGGTAGCAAAAGCTATTTGAGAGTGATATTTGTTTAAATAAAAGCAGGATGGTAATTCTGCCCTGCATGTTCTTTTACACGAACTACTACTGAATTAAGAGTCATTTAATCTTCTATGGTCACTCTTCAATGCCCTGCAAATGGGTACCTCTTTTATTATCCTAAATAAGTTCATTTTACCCACTACTTTCTTTCCCTTTGAACCTGACCTAGAAAAGGGCTACCAGGGTAGGTGTTTGTGGGACTCCAACATCAGCCTGGTTTATACTGTGATTTTAATTCATCAGCAGAATTTCTCTTCTATTTCTTTTACCAAACTGAAGAATCAGCCTCAGCATTACTGTAACAAAAATTAACACAGGTCCACAGAATTAGCAAGTGGTTCCTGCTCAAGGCAGAAGGGATGTAACAACAATATTTTTAAGGTCCTTTCCAACCCAAACCATTCTGTGATTCTATGTATTAAAACATACACAGAGCAGCCCTTTTTCCAGTGAGGAGAAGAGCATTTAGCACACAAAGCATATGCTACTATTTCAATGTATTTGACTGGTAATGGCCATGCAGATTCTTCCATCACATCACTAATGACACAACAGGAGAGTTAACCATCAATGTAATAGAAAAGTGGAATATTCTCGGTCTTTGAAAACTTCCAAAACCTGTTGGATTACGTTTAGCAAAGCATAGTTTGATACCAAAACTGCAAAAGCCCTACTGAATAAATAAGGAAAAAAAAAAAAAAGAAGTTGCAATTCAAAAATAACCCCCAGAATGAAAAATTCAATGAAGTTAAAATTCATTTGGAAGTAAGAGATTCCACCAGCTCTCAAAACACCTGAGACAGAGATATAGGTCAGAAGGCAAAAAAATCAGATTTTTCTAAATGGCCCATTATAAGTGTGCGTGATGATAAATGGTATTACTGAGTGAGCCTGTAATGGTTTAAATGCAAATATCACATAACTTCCTCTTGTGTTTGCTTTCCTCATTACAAACAAATTACCAGAATATAAAGCAAAAATAATAAGATGCTTATAATAATTACAACAACATGCTTCAGTTCTGCTAATTTTTCCAGTGGCTGAGCAGGTAGGAGTCAGCAGCGTAAGAAAGAAGAAATTACTCCTTTTCTAATGAGTACATAGAATATTAATTGCCTTAAAAATACTTAAGTGCATTTCTAAGCACATATTTGCCACAAATATATATGGCCAAGTTTAATTTAAAAGCAAGCCCTCAGTGGTGTTAATTCTTCTTTTCATTAATTTTAGAAGGGATGGGTGGTAAGTGGCCAAAGTATCTGCCTGGATTTTCAAACTACTTTGGTATTAACACACTGCCAAGAGCTTTTGCCATCGATTCACCCAAACCAGGACTTGCTCTCAGGTGTGTTTTACTTTGCCTCAATGAGAGGCTCTGCTCTGTATAATTCATATAATTGCAAAGGATGTCTTTATTTCCTTTAATAAGCAGGACATTGCAGAAATTTTTCCCTAGAAAAATGCTTTTCAGACTGCTTCAAAGCTGATGAGATACCGAATTAATCCAAAATTCCCTGGCAACTTCTTCATGAATAACTTTCCTCCACTGAGAAGTGTTTGTTTCTGGTTCTTCAGTGCTTTGCCCAGAGACAAATGAGGCTGGTCAGAGGAAGCTTTATCTGCAGGAAGTTAACGTGAAGTCCAACAAGAAATCAACTGGGCAGGCAACGTCACTGGGTCTGATAACAATATTACTAACAACAATAACGCAGATAAGGAGCTATTGGTTGATAAAATCATCCAGGCTCTTTTATCTATTATCAATTCCGAAGCCTCTGAACACCATGGGGAGTTGAGGGTCTGGTAGAAAGTATTGCTCTAAGAGCTGGTTAGCACGGTATGGATAGTAAACAAAATACCTGATGGATTTACTATTAATTTCCCAAGAGACTCAGCAGTTTAAATAAACTTCTTTTATTGCATTTCTCCCAGATCAGGATTTGAATCTCAACATTTTTATGGGACACAGACAGAAAGAATCATACACTCTAGGATGAGTTGGGATATTTCACAAGTGTTCTCTAAAAAAAAAAAAAAAAGGGAATAATCAGATAATTAACACACAGAATTCAGTTTCAACTTAAATGCAGAGCCAAGAAAATATCAAGTACAGAAACTTGCTGAAACTAACAGAAGATGGGGAAAAGAAGACGAAGCCAAGTCTTCATTAGTAGCAAAAGGGCTACCAAACCTACAGAAAGCATATCAGGAGCTATTTGGTGTATTATTTCTTTCTTTGGATTAGTAGTTTTATATTTGCATATATCCCTGTACACAAAGCCACATGCTTTCCAGAATTTTCTGGTTTGCATTTTTTTGGCCATTAGAAACTCGCTCATCAGAAGAAAACTCCTCTTATGGAGAGGAGCAGCACAAGAGGATCCAGAGGGGAACCCATTATTCTGCAGCAAACAGTATTTTACTGATAACCAGAAAGGTGGAAGGTGTTGACAGCTGGAAGGTCTTGACAGGCAGAAACAAAGGCACAAACAAAAGCACAGGAGGGTCCCTCTGAACATCACAACACCCTTTTATACTGTGAGGGTGCCTGACCACTGGCACAGGTTGTCCAGGCAGGTTGTGGAGCCTCAATCCCTGGAGATAAAAGCTGTCTGGACATGGCCCTGGACAGCCAGCTCTAGGTGACCCTGCCTGAGCAGGGGTGTGAAGCAGATGATCCTCAGAGGTCCCAGCCATCCTTAACCATGCTACGATGCTGTGGTGCCAAAATGATGGAAAGAATGGGTAACCACAACATCAGCTGGACAGAGAAATACCAGCGCAACATCACTAGGGGAACCATAGGGAAGAAAAATGAAGGAGCAGACAGCTGGAAAGACCAATACAAAGCTGAAAAGCAGGACAGACACTCAGTGAGGAGCCAAAGGATCAGCAAGAGAGACAGGGCTGGTGGGTAAATGAAAGGAGTCTGTCCTGAGGTTTACAAGAAGCTGAAAATCTATTTATTCAGTAAAAGCAGTTGTCAACACCCTTTTTTCAGGAAAAAGTTTACTTAGCTCCTAACAGATCATTTTTTTCCAAATTCCAGAGTTTCCTTTCTCCAATTCTAAATCCCTCCTCCTCTCTTTCCGTCCTTAAGAATTCATCTATACCAAAGTGAACTTAGTACTTGGCAGGAAAGGGACAGGGCTCAGGAATTGCTGCAGTTGGCAGGGAGAAGCAGCCATACTGAACTGATCAGAGCAGCACACGGCTTACCCTGCTCTGCTTCCAACTCTGCCTCGTTTCACATGTGAGATTACAGAATTTTGGGAAGGGCAGTAACTTGTTTCCCGAACTGCAATTAAAATGACTGTGCCTCAGCATTGCAAAAGAGCCCCTTTGGGAAGAATTTCTGCCTTTTAAAAAAAAAAAAACAACAAACATTTGTGTCAACATTACAAATGGAAATAATGTTTGGTACATGCACACTCCTTGCTTTTTCTCCCCAGGAAAGATTTGACAGCTACCAAACATGTCTTTATTTTAGATGGGATTGTATGGGGGATATCCTTTTTCCCTCCCTGTGAGGGCGGGTTCTCACTCCTCCTGCATTGCTCCCTTCCCTATTATACTGAATACAATGTTAGTAACATGGACTTCTCTCATTTTACGAAACTTAATTAATTCACAAAAGGGCAACAGTAATGCAAGACTCCATAAATAAAACAACCTGGAAACCGCAAACTCACACAGTAAAAGAATTCCTGATTATTCTCAACATATGAATCAAACAATGCAAAAGAAGTTAGGAACACAGAGACTCAAAATATGTCACAAATCACATGTCAAGATCTATAGACATTTCAAGTTTTGTAATATTATTATATTGTGTTTTGGTTTGCCAACTACTGCAGAAAATTGTTGGCAAGTCCACTAGTTGCAAGAAAAGAAAACAAAATCCTTTTTAGTCGAAATAGAAATTAATCAACTAGCACACAAATACCCTTCAATTTAATTAACACAGTTTTAAACAGAGCAACAAACTGGGATTATTCCTTCTTCCACACTTTTGGACTAACACAGGTTAAGTGCTTAGAAGAAATTTGAGGCAGATGTCTTTTCAAATAATATGATTAAACGTCTAGCAAGTCACACGGTGCCCAACTTTTAAATAACATAATTGTGATTCTGTCTCTATCAAACTGCTCAACATGATAATGCTCTTTCAAGTCTATTTCGGTTCCCCTGCAAAAATGGGATTTCAGACCTATGTATTTTTACTAGGTATCTTTTCAGTGAAGAGTACAGTCTGCAAGTCCATCCTTGGCTCAGCACTGAAGTGACGGTGCCTCACTTCCAGCAGCAGACCCAGTGGAGTCTTGGTCCATTGGGATTTTCAGCACACTGCTCCTACTGCCCACACCTTTAGAAATGGGTATCAGCCCCCTGTGACAGTCAGGATTATTGTGATAAAAGATAATGGAGAGACTTATCTATATGCACTCTCAGAGCCTTAAAAATAATTATCTGTGTCCCTCTCTCTTCTGAAGCAGAAACTGCTCTCAGATCTCTGCTGAGGAACTTTGCTAATAATGACAAAAGCAAAAAAATACAGCTATCACTGAATTCCCTACACAGTAGTGTACTGGTTGTTAAGTTTTAATTTCTTTTTGGGCTGGTTTGTTTTTACTTTTATTGAAACATTCGAAATTTACAAAACTTATCACTTATAATTACACTTTCTGCCCCCTTTGCTGATTTCCATAAGACTGCATCTACCATGTAGGATAGGAAGAGTAATAATCATAATAATAATAGTAATAGAATTAAAACTAGTCTTCCTTTCCCCTACTCTTTTTTTCTACACACAAATACCTGCTCCAACTTTTTCACTTCCAAGCTTATTAACTAGTAATTACCCACTTGTAGAAGCTGCAAAAGATCACCCAAGTTCACTACCACCAGCAGTTTATTAGCAGGGGCAGAAAAACAATGGACAGAATAAAACAATGAAACATCCTTGTATTAAGCTTTAATCTAGATTCCCTCCACATGCCATTAACACTTAAATTCAACACAAGTTGTGACTAAACAGTCCTGACACTCCCCAAAGCCTCGAGTCACAAACACAAAGCCTTCTCAGCATCATTCCACATCTAGCAAATAGGAAGCAAGCAACCAGCACACACAAAGCCCACCCTCAGGAGGATTTCAGCCTCCTCCTCTGTGGCTTTCACCACAGCAGCCATGCTCCTGCACAACCCATGAAAAATGCTGCTGCAAAAATGACTCTCTTCAGGTCCTCTACTTGTTTTCCCTATACATCTATACTATGCACAGATCCTTGTCTTCATCTTTAAGGACTTCACCACTTTACCCCCTCCACTCAGCAGCTTTGAGAGGAACTGGACAACTCCCTTAACTCAGCTGGCACTTCCATGCCATTTCTGCCCTGACCACCAGCTTCTGCTGTTCGTGTCTCTGTGCTTCCTTCCACTTCTCTCATTACACACACAGGGCCACATAAGCAAATTTATAAACCCTTATGTCTCAATGCATTTTCAAGGCTTATTTCTGTCAAACCAACAAACTTCTGCCAAGTGGCCACGGCATCATCCTTCCTGGTGGGTTTCATCATTCTACACTCAGTCCCTGGTTAAAAACAGGCAAATGGCTACAGACACATGCCTGGCAAGGAGATGACAGTTCTTCACCATGGCCTTTATCTCGTGTGTTGGCTCATCTGTTTGTCTCTTTAGGCTCCTGAACTGCCAGAACAGAAATCACAAACTGTTTCAACAGTACTTGGTCCAGAACAATGAGCTCCCTCTGGTAACTGAAGCATTTGGGTACCACCACAACAAATATTTACCAAAGCAAGAACAGAGATTTATCCTGTTTCCTAAGCAGCAGCAGGAAGCATTAGCATTTGGTTATCCTGGTTATCCCTTTGGTATATAATCTGCTGTAGTTAGCTGAAGATGCAGGTCAATAAGTAGTAGTGTATTTTGGCAGGTATTCCAAAAACAGCAGCTGCCGCTTCAGAGCTTTTATTTTTGTTGGATACAGCCTTGCAAAAGTCGGAAAAGAATCTCTACATATCTACACTACAAAGACATTCCCATTAGACTACTTAAAAACAATACTTTTCGACAGCTTTAAATTAATATAAGTTTAAATATAGGTTTTTTTTCCTTTTACATCTGCCCAAATGCACATCTCGTACTACAAAACTAAAGAACTATTTCCTGTCTACCAAAGTCTTGCATTTCTAAGAGAGAGAGAAGCAACTAAATGCATTTCTGAGAGAGAAGCAACACCCAGAGAGCATCGGCGCTATATTCTCAGTACCTGTTTCCACAGTGTTTTCTGTTTCTGCTGCCTCCAAACCATCCATACTGTCTTCATCCTCCACTGCAGTTTTTCCTCTACTCCGAGGCCTGCAAACATAAGAAGGAAAGACTCTGTTTAGACCGAAAGCATTTGTAAAATTAGGATTTAAATCACTTCATTCTGAGGGATGAATGTCAGCACTTAATTATGTAACATTCAAGCTAAGCCATGATTTCAGTCTTGTACAAACTGGAAGCTTCCTCTCCTTTTTTCCCATTCTAGGTTACATCCCCAGCAACGTACACTTGATTCAGGAGTTGGCCCCTTAAGTTCCTCTGATTCTTCTCACAAGAAAAATACAGTAATGAACTTTTACTGATCAAACAACAGACTAACTCAGCCAGATTTTGACACAAGCATCCTGTCTGCTCCATGTAACATGTAACTACAGAGAGATAAAAGAGAACACTATCCAAAATCTGGGCAGTATCTATTATAAAATAGAGAGTGATCCATGCAGAGCACCCTTGGAAGAAATTTCCATAGAATAATAATGATGCTAAAGCAATGAGATTGAAACACACATTATTTTCAGTGAAACAATATTTTGACATATAAAGTAAAATGTTATGAGAGATGACTAGATGTCATCACATTAAAAAAGTCATCACGTGAGGACAGCCTGTCAAAACTAAAATACCTGGCAGATTTGTTTCAATTTCAACCAAGGTCTGATGGAAAGCAGACAGGTTTATGCCACAAATTCCAGCCTTTTTTCCCTGCCTGGCTCTTCAGCAACTATCATGGTGGGCTGTTGAGAAGCCCAGGCATCCAGATTCCCAGCTGTTCAGCAGCCCATTTGAAAGGGAGCCAAGAGCTTGGCAACTCGCCTCCCAAATTTTCAGGCTACTTGGCAACCTGCCTGGCATGCTGACGGAAAGCCTGGGAGACCCTGGGAGCTTCTGATTCCAAGTACACAAATTTTGAGCAGTTTGGGGCATCTCAGCAGTTCCAACATCCCAGAGCTCCCAGGCAACCATTCACCCAACCAACATGCCTTGAATCGGGATGCCATGCAGGCCAGCACACGGGCACCCCGCCCGCCCCCCCAGACAAAACCCCTCCAGTTCCTCTTTCACAGAGGATTCTGAAAGGTTTGGGTTTAGTTCTGCATTGGGGAGAAAAGGTTTTGAGTTTTTTTGAAGGGATTAAATCATTCCAAAACCAGCATTTCCTTTTTTTGTACAGTCTGTGGTAGCACTTAGGTCTATCCGAACTACTTCCGCAGGACTGGATCTGCTAAATCAGCTACGAAAGAAACACTATCATGCCATGCCTCTGGTTCTCTTGGATCAAAGAACTGGGCAGAACTGGAACCATCTCTGAAATCTATACTGGTTGCTTTCCTGTTAAAAGAGGATTGACTGCCTTGGACTACCCTAGCAAGACAACCCCTTCAAATTGAGCTGGGGCCATTTTTGTCTCTGCAAAGGAGGAAAAGAAGTATTAAAATGAGGCTCAAACCAAAGTCTGAAAACCTCCCACTCAACTTACAAAGAAGCTGAGGGGAAGAGAAAAGCAAGAAGAGATTAAGGACAGGAGGACTTTTCTTGGCATCCCTATAAAATTTGTTCAGGATAATGCTGAAAAACGTGAGCACAGTGGGAACCCTAGGGATTACAAGGTTATCTTTCCCCTTGCCTGCTTATCCATAAGCAGCAACAGCACACCCAAAACACACAAAGTAAGTAATAGCCTTCTTCTTCTCTTCTTACGAGAGACAGAACCATCCCCCTCATTTATATGCCATTTTACAAGCTCCCAGTGTAGTCTCTTAAAATCCACGTTTCACAAAAATTTAAACCAGAATGAAGTGCACAGTGACCAGAGGAAAATGTCTTGCACTCCTCCCTTCAGCCACTCTATCAGCCCATCCAGGAGTGCAGCGACCAGAGAGCCAGCCAGAATGGGGACATGTGTCTGGAAGTGGGAAGGACACAAACATTTCTGGCAGCAGCATCTGAGATGGGCACACTGATGGATTCCCATCCATAACTAAGAGTAGGGAGTAGAGCAAATGGAATATCACAGCCACTGGATAGAACAGGCTCTTCCAGTAAGACTGAGATATAGCAAGGAAGGTTAACACTCTTCTAATACTTAAAGGAACAAAGCAGCAGGTAAAGAAACCAAAGCATTTAAGTATTAAATTTCTTGCAGTTCTTCACAACATCCCAGCACATCATCCAGCACCCAGTGAAAGGACAGGAATGCAGGTGAGTGAAACCACTTCTCTTGGTGCAGGAATGCTCAAAAGCTTTACAGAACACAATCAGCTAAGAACAGGGATTATATCTAAATCCTATCCCAATTATTCTTCTACCAACTGTCTGTCTGCAGTGCAAAGTTACAAGTCTGCACTAAACAAGGATTACTGTGAAATCATCACAAACATAAATGATAATTCTGCTTCTTCACACATACCCCTTTTCAGTATTCCCAAACACAACTCTGGAGGCAAAACTTGCTGGATAGTGGAAGATGACGACTGTTTATTTAATAATTTACAGGTGAGTTTAGATTTTCTATTAAACTACAGTTCATGTATTAAACACGAAAGTACCGCACAAAACCTTTTTAAACATTTTGTTTAAACAAGAGCAGTATTCGCTCCTTGAACTCCCTATCGAATTTTAGCGACCTATTTAACACCAAGGAAAACCAGAGGTTTCAACTAATTAAACATAATTGCTTCTTTCAGCAGAAGATATAACCACGTCTGGTGTTTTCTTGCCACTCCCCTCTCCCAAATATTCTACAGAAAGCCTTCTTAATGTTGTGCAGGTTTTAAACAAAACTGGAAAAACAGTGGAAAACATGGTAGATTATACCATTAACTTATTTTTGCTGGTTACATTCATTTCCCAATCATCAGAAGAGATTTCATAGCCTACAAATTTATGTTTGGCTTAGAGAAAAAAATAATTCAAGTCAGAAAACAGTGAAATACACACTGTACTGACAACTATAATTTAATGTTTCCACAGCAAATGCCATTTGAGAAGGCCATATAGCATACCTAATCACTGCAATCAGCATTTGTAATAAGAATAGATTGTTTCATGTTATTTGCATTAAGTTTACACATTTTATTTCATAGTTTTATACATAAAGCTTTTGGCTGGTCTGCACAACATTTTTCCACTGTCAAACCCTGTTAATTTTTTTATATTTTTCTCTATACTTATTTCCACTCGCCCTTAAATACAGTGGGGAAGGCAGCCTGTGCTCTGGTCTTCACCTTGTACTTGGTTTCTTCTCAAGTTCATCCTTCCGAAGGAGGATGTGAGAAGGCAATAGGGGAAAGATGGTGTCCGGGGCCAGTTTTTGCTGCCTTAAAGCCATTACAGAAAAACAACCCATGACTATTCCCCTTCACCAACACAAAGCCAGGCAGTCCTGAACCATAACTGCTGTACTGAACATTACAACTTCAGTTCTGCTCTAGCTCTTGAAGCCCAACCCCAAACTTTCTTACTAGGAAGAGTAACTACATCACCCTTCCACATAACACCGCAGAACCCCGAGCAGCTCGGGACGGCAGAAGTATCGAACACAGATGAGCCACGTCTCCTACAGCTCACAACAGACCCAGAACAAAATGTACAGGCAGAGCCTGACCAATACAGACTTCGGCAGAAAACAATAAATATTAGTCAGAGGGCAGGCAGGGAGCTTGGTACGCGGGCTGAAGTGCTGCCAAGGTCCCTGCCATGGCTTCCTTACTCGCCTTTTTCCTACAACAGAGTTCAATTTAGAAGGAAAAAAACAAGAGCACGTCTATTTCTGCTCAAAAGACCAGATCCACCGAGAGAAATGTAACTTCTTGAAGTGTTTAAAGCACTTTCAGCATTTTATAGAATAAAATCAACAACAAAGACAAAACTATACTTTTTTATTAATACAGGACTCCAGTTGAATATAATTACTTCTATGATCATTTTACTCCTACTTCCATAAAATAGAGTCATTTATTAAAATCCTTTGTGACCTACTCCTAAATTTTTTATCAATTAGCTGTTTTAGCTAATGCCTTTCATTAATCTCCATCTTTAAATATACCATAGTAAACAGAAATCTCGTAATTCTTCTCTGGGTAAGCAACTAATTAAATTTAGCCCTGAGGGGGGAAAAAAGCCCAGAAAAACCTTTCACAGGGCTCAGCAGAGCATTAGGTACTCCCTCTGCACAGGGGGAAAGCCCTGCTGAGGCTGTCTCAAAGCCCTGAGGACTTGGATAACACTGGAAGATCAGCTGGCACCTGAGCTGCTTCTGCTGAATGCATGGAGAGCAGCACGGATGTTTAATGCTGGGAGAAAACAGAAAAGTAATGAGATATTGTTTATTTTCTTCTCTTTTCTGCATGATTGGGGTTCTTTAAAAAACTACAAAACAAAACACCAAAAGGTCATAGCAGTAGCACCGTAACTGGACGAGTACAATGTAGGTCAAAAGTACATCTTGGATCTTACTCATTCTTTCCACAGAGTGATCAGGAATAAGGCCATGGGCCAACATTTCCTGGAACCACACAAAATAACTGACAAAGCTTCTATCCTCAGATGCCTGTCACTGCCAGGCCTAGTTTATGATTACCCAGAAGTTATTATCAGACATCAGTTTCTTCAAGTCCTCCCTAAGTTGCTACCAACAAAATCAGGTGACAGCTCGCTCAAGACCATCTACCAAAACTACCTCACTCACCCAGAGCATTTTGTTCCAGCTTACAAAAACAGGTACACGTGAGCCACTCGAGAGTTTCCCCCTTTTTCCAAAATGCTGAAACCTCTACATCCTTCAGAAAAGCAACCACCTTCCTTCCTATGCTTTGCAAACCATGGAGCAAACTGATGGTACTAAATATATAAAATAGGGCCAATAACCTTAGAAAGCAGTGTAACATCTGGGATACAGTAACATCCTAAACCAGCACAGATGTCTTGTTAAATGAACATCTGTCCACAGCCTTACGCTGGAAGATGGTACAGGAATGATTTATAAAAAGGTTCAATTAGTGCTGCCATCAGCATGGCTAGTCACAAATTAATGCTCACAGGCACTTTCACAAGTGAAAGCTGTTACCCTCTTTTCAAGAATCTTTTTAACAGGTGTGCAAAAGCCACATGCTCCCACTACACTACTACTGAACCGTAGAGTCCTAAATACAGCTGTAAAAGTTTAACTGTGCTTAAGTTGAAGCTAAAATACCCAAGGTTCAGCTGGCAGCCTCAAGCAAAGAGAACTACAGCAAACAAGAATCAATTCATGGAAATACCTATGAGGAAAAGGGTTTTTTCCTCCCTCTCTGAACACTACTTTATTCTTTTATTACTTCTAGGAGTTGAGAAAATTCTACATCCAAGACTGGATAAAATGAAGAGCACAGCTCTGGAAGGAAGATGCCAGCTAACTAGAATAAATTGCAATAGCCCTAAACATTAACAAGCTTAAAATAGGAAACCCACTATTGTATTGACTCCAGCTTCAAATTGATTCTGATTTAAAAGATTCTTCACAGGATTTTTCAACTGAGCAATCAGGAACAGGTGAAAATGTTTTCTCCATTTGCCCTTACTCTCCATAGTGTTTTCTTTTGTACACAGTAAAAAAAAAATGCCACATGTAATTTCTTCCTATTTACCTCTTGTATTAGATATGTGTAGACTAAAGGCTGAGGGATCCTGATGTGCAACAGAAACATGACAAGTGAAAGGTGACAAAGAGTTGACCGTTCACCAATAGAGAGAAGTGAAAACTTTCTTGTTTAACTTCTACCAACCCAGACTTTAATTAAAATCTCATAGAACTTGCACAACCTTCAGTTTCATTATTAAAATATCTCAAAAATACACTTGATCTTGCCTATTAGTCTCCTGGTACAATCAAAGACAAGTGTGTTTCTTACTACTTCTAATTTATAAAGCATAGTGATTTTTTTCATAAAATACTACATCAAAGAGAAGTGACCCAGCTTACATTTAAAACCAAAACATTACAACTTCCCATCTTACTCCTCTTCTAACCAGTAACTATCTAAAAGACATTATTCAGTCACTCAGCGTTATTCCTTCACACAGGCTGAAACATCTTCAGAGCTGAAACTTTTTCACATCTATATTTTATACAGTTACCACTGAGAGCAATAAACACCTGAAAAAAATATTATAGCCTTTGAGATCAAGGACGGCTGAGAAAAAAAGCAGAAAAAGAACCTACCTCCACTGGATGATTCTCGGCTAAACTGTTCCAGTACTCCCCTGTGACAGGGAGATTAGTCAGATTTCCTACACTGCCCAAAGAAATGCAAATAGAAGTCTTTTAAAGATTATTTGTACCAAATGTCAGAGATGCATCTTTGCTTTCATTCTAGAGTACAGTCACTGCTGACATAAAGTAAGCAAATGCAGAGGAAACTCACTGGTAAATGCAGAGCTCTTGAGGAAACAAGGCTGTCCTGAGAGGTTGGGCATGAAGCATCAAAATGAATCTGCATTGCAGAGTTCTAACAATTTAAAAGCCAAAAGAACTAGTACTTTTAAGTATATGTGAAGTTTGGTTTATCTGCATTTTTGACTTCAGTTGCCCTCAGAGAGTTACCTGTACTATGGAGGTTCTCAGGCCCATACTGGTGGCAGAATTACTTTCCAAGGGAGACTGAGAAAAGGCAAATAGGATGTGCTGCCTGCAGGCACTCGTCAGGACTGCCCACCCAAGTCAAAGAGCCGTAATTACTGCAACAGGAGTGTCATCTCACTGTTGAAAAATCTTAATCTCAACTCAATTTTGCAGAAGGCTGCTAGATCCAGGAGCATGAAGCTGCACTCTGTTGAGTGATGAGGCTGGTCTGGACAAAGCCACCATATTCAATATTTTCTCTGTTCATCCCTGATGTTCTTTACAGTTGTTCAGTTTGAGCCTGGAACTGCTCTTTCAAGAGATAAAGGAGATGAAAGCTATCACAGCTGAAACAGAGCCTTCTAACAGTAACAAGAGCATTAAGTCTTCTTCCCAACTTGTTACCCATCTGGGAACATCCTCAATGGGTTGCCAGGAGAGAAAGAGGGTCACACCAGCCGAAGATCAAACCAAGAAGGTTCAGTATCACTGATTAACAGTTCATTAACAGTTGCAAGTACATAAAGTAATACATTTTTCACATGAGCCCATAAAATACCCATGAAGTTATAGCTCTGCTACAGCCAGTTATGGCCTGAGACATTGACAATAAGCCTACTACACTGCAATGGACTCCTGCACACCTTTTTGAGATACCATTACGTGAGAAAATCTGAGTTGGATGTTCAAAGTATGAAGCCAGGCTGCCTGATCTACATGTATGGACTTCAGATTTAGAGACAGTTCCAGTAACAGAGTGAGAAATCATATAAAAGGCTTTCAGATCTTTCAGCTTTCTTACTTTTCAAACTGACTGCTTAGACATCTATAAATTCTGTAAGTGAAAATTGCTTTCAGTCAACTATCTGTCACATTAACCCAGCAATGCACAGCATCAGAAACTGCTAGAGGTTCTTCTTTCTCAAGAACAACATTCCCACCAATATGTAGCCTCATTTATAGTTTTAGTTCTGTAACATAAAACATTTTACGTGCAGACCTGAACGATTATACATATTTCAGAAAAAACTGCAAAAATACTTCAGATGCAATTACAACACATTATATATCTGCAGTTTTGCAAAAATTACACCCTTTCTTTATTTGTTACCGATGCACTTGGTCATGTTCGCTAACAAAATGATGCACAACAACGTACCAGGATTGCAGCACTTGCAATATATTTTAAAACCTTTTCTAGAACCAAATTAGACAAATTTTTGGGAGCACCAAGAGCTACCAAGAAGAGGCACCTGCAAGTTTCCAATCCCATTAAGTTCTGTTTATCTACCTGGCTCCAGACTTGGTAGTGGCTCTGTTTTTAGAACTCTTCCAGACAACGATTACTGTGAAGCTCTTTGGTAAAGTTGCTAAATAATGTTTATCAAGTCCACTGACTGTTTTCACATGTTCTCTTTTGACAGGCAAAGAGAATGAAATGGCAACATAAGCAGCTGAGAGACCACTGGCATTGTCAAGAGCACAAATTTCTAACCTACGCAAGACTTTCACGTGTGACAAATTCAACCTGCACCATTCAATACTGCACTTGTCCACACTCCTCTGTCCTCTAAGTAAACAAAATTGCATCAAAAATGTGCTATTGCACCCAACACTGCATTTTCCTGACGGGAAGCATAAGCAACCACTTCGATCCGAACACAGGATTTGTTTCTCCATGACGACGGGCTATGCCAAGTTCTAACTCCTCCAATCTTGTGAACAGCCATGGTGCCCAGAATTCTTTACCCACATCAGCACCAAGCTCATGTCTTTTTTAAGAATTATCCAGCCCCTTGTTCTTTCACATACTGCAGGGTTTGCCTGCTACCCTCTTCTGAATTAAGGTGGCAACACAATGGTAAGGGCTGTAATTCTCATGTCTGGTGATTTCAAGATCCTGTACATAAAATTCAGCGGATCTGAGTCACCACGCACGAGAAACAGCTGCCAAGTACTTGGAACTTGGTAGAAGTTTTGGTCTCTGTGAACAGATTTTTGTAATTTTAGCACCATTAATTAGAAGTCAGTTTCAAAGATTTCCTTTTGGAACTTTGCAGTCTGACAGAGTCTTATCACAGGAACATCATGAAGATTCTTACAAAGTGCATTTGTCTCCTTAAGTTAAATATCCTCACTGGATATATTTAGGCACCAGGTGAAAGCTGTGCTGTCACCCAGTCACACACAGTGAAAGGCATACAAACAATTCAATAATCTAATACTAAATACTTAAGTTTTTACTCAAGAGAAGTGTTTTTATACACAGCAATTAGAGTCTGCCTACAGTGATAGTAGAGAGCTCTAACCATTGCCTTTATTCATCATTTCTTCAGCTAGGACACTAAAAAAACTATGCAAACATTCAACTATTATATTTTAGATAAACTAACCCCACTCACATGACATCATTTTGAGAGGTTTCCAGATCTTACATCTATCAAAATGCATCAGTCAGCTCAGAACATCTCATGCTTTCTCATCGAATAAAGCTCAGAATCTTTTGTCTCAAGTCAGTTTTACTAATGTCTTTAGACTTCTTAGCGAACACAAATCTTCCTGGAGATTACGTGGAAAATAACTCCATTCATTCTTATGTTTTCAAAATGTTTCTGATGCCACTAATACCACAAAAAAACCCCTAACACCTGTCTCTCCCTCAGGTGTGTGCTACAGCAGTTCCTGAGAAAGGCATCCATCCACCAGTTTCACCTGAAATTATGTCTACAAAAGGCAAAAAAGAACCTATGGGCAACAATATCAGTGTATTTAAGCTTTAATCTTAAACAAGCATTTAAGCTTGAACTAGAAGAATCAGGATACGAAAGGAAGGGCAGTACCCAAAGAGATATAAATAACCTGCTTTTATACAAGATGCTGGCCTAGAATACATTAGACAGAATTTTCTTTATAATATTCAAATTAATTGATGGCATGTAAGAAAAGTAGTTCTTTCATGTCAACTACAGTTTGTCATTACCCATCTAAAATGGATTTAGACAGGAAAAAAAACACAACAGAAATGAATGTCATATCACCACGTATCTTTTCCATCTGTTAGCACCCTTAGTGCTCCTTATAAAGAAATGCATTTTTATTTCAGATAATGTCAACAAGTATTATGAAATATTTCTCTTTCAATAAAACTGCTAAACCTAAGAAAGCCAAAGGGAAAAAACACAAGATCTGCTCACTAATTAAAAATCCATTAAAACTTAGTCAGAAGGCTTGGAAAACCTCAGAAGAATAAAAATAGATCTAAAAAGAATATGGGCAATGGAATCAGATGGGTGTAAGTGTAAATTTATAATTCACATGAATTGTTTTTCTTTTAACAAAATTGTTTTCAAACTAGATGTAAATCCTAAAAGCCAGATCATGGAAACTATTTTTATACCAGAGTAAACAAAAGTCTGGAAATACTATTGTGAAATATAAACAACAATACAAGTAGCGTAATAAACCACACTCCATAGCACAGGCACAAGTAATACAGATCTTCAAACACGTCTAAAAGCTTCTCTATAAACAGGCATATCAATCTCTAGGGGCGTCGATGAGGTAGAAATTCTGAGGTTTCTGTTAGAAATTCTGCTAACAAAAAATGTGCCTACACCTTCTTTCCATCCCTGAAGAAGATTCTTCTAACCTGGAGACATAAATTTGCCTTCTGACAATTACAGATAGCTTACAAATAGCTCCAAGTAATTATAATAGAGAACTTTTAAACTTCTGTTCAAAGGACAGTTAAATTACCATTATTATTTGGGACAATGATCATTGCTGTTCACCGAGGTTCTCAAAATTTCACCTACTTTTATTTAAGACCACTACTAACTATACCAAGCTGCTCTGTATATTTTTAATCCACATCAGACTTCAGCCCTTTAATATTAAATATATGAATTAATGGTATTTTTTTTTAATTATTGGGGGGGTGGTTAATTTTTTTTTCAAGTCCTAGGTCCTATTTCTTTAATATGCTCTTAAATAAAACCTTAAAAAAAGTTAAGGTAACAAAAAGATGGGTTTCCCAGCACTTGATGCTAGAGAGGAGTTCTTCTACCTGATCATCACCTTCACACTCCCACCCTCCCCAGCCTGAGAGGGGATCAGGCTGTATCAGAACTGCCAGCACGAGAGTGATCTACTGCTCAGCCTACATCATACGATACAGGTCAGAGTTATAAACAAAATTGTCTCTGTGTCACATGAGAGGGGCACGTCCCCAGCGAACCCTGCTAGAGCAACTACTACAATGGAAGTCATCCAAGAGGACCAGCTGATACCTCCAGGTCAAGTTCCTTCGAGGCCACCATCCAAGGACACAAGGCTGCAAGTTTATTCCATTTACTGCCCTGAACTTGCAGAGGGTCCTCAAGTTCTGCAGCTTCCCTCCAGTTCCACAAATATCCTCAGTTTAAACATTAAAATGTGTTTTTAACGGAATAGGAAAGCAATTCTCAAAATTTATGTTCACTGTGGAGAAAAACATGAAAATGTTCAAGATGGAAATGCGCTGACCTGAAGACTTAACAATTATACTAAGCCCAAGTTGAACTAACACTGATTGAATTTATACCCAGCGAAAGAGAGAGTTTACCATCCACATCAGTTTGTTTCATTCATCAGAGGTTCACAAACGTCTGTGCTGGCAGCAGCCAGGGAGAAGAGCAATGACAGGAAAGGGTTACTGGAGAAGGAGGAGAGGGAATAAAGCGAGTGGAGCTTCTTTTAGTGACAGTGCAAGTAACGCTGTCTAAAAGGATTTGGAAGTTATAATCTGAATCCCTTTGCTTCCTAACTTTTTTTTCTGCAAACCACCATAAAAAAGTAACGAAGATAATCAGAAATGATACTGCAGCTGATTTATAATGGGACTATTTGTATATTTACCTAATCTTTTCTGAGCACAGACCTTCTGGAATGACAGCTTCTTAGATATTTATACTTTTATTTCAGCTTGCTTTTTACATATACACATATGCTTCTAATTAACATTTACAGCATGGAAATTCAGTTCTACTCACCAGACCACACCACAGAGCCTTAAAAATTATCTTAATCAAACATTTCAGAAGTACTTTCAGGTATAAAAAGCTGGCAGAGCACCTCTGAAAGAGCTATGCTGGCAACCACTTGTGAAGATGACACAGACAGGGAAGCACATATGTGTAACTTAATGGCCCTAAAGCTACTCATATTTACCCAAGTACTGCCTTGGTGTCACGACAGGACAGAGCAGTTCCTAGCTCACAGCCACACAAATTTCAGTATTAAAATCATTATTTTTTCTTAAGAGTATTACTGCTGCATAATTTTTTTTGCAGTATTTTTGCACACTGAAATTTCTCCTCCAAGTACCTGAAAGCCTTTATGCTAACAAAAAGAACTACAATTGAGATATGCCTTGTCCTCGGAACCTTAGAAACCATTTGTCTTTTGCAATCAATGTATTAAAGATTACGTTTGAAAAGAATCTTCCACCACAAAGGTGTTCAACATTCATTATATCGTCCCTGGAAAAGCTGCTACAGGGAGTGCTATCAAAACAGAAGTCCAACTGCTCACAGATTCACTGGACACAATGCTGGAATCATTATCCATGCGAGCCCAATAACCATAACTATCACTCAATAACCGTAATTGATTGAAGCCTGTCTTTCAAAAAGCCACTCACTCCGCCATTCCCTTTGTCGTTTGTTCCTCCTTCTGAATTCATGCTTATTTCCTTTGTGAATTTCTCTGGTTTCAGCTTTCAGCAGCTGGTTCTTGTCCCTTTCCCTTTTCCTCTTACATCAGGGATCCCTTAAGAACTCAGTATTTTCTCTGCCGGAGAGATCATTCATTGTTCTTTAACTACTGCTTGTTTTTAGGGTTTAAATCCCCCACCCCCATAACCAAACAGACTGAGCACCTCTGCCTTCCTCCCCAAAGAGGTTTTCTCCAAGCTTTCTACAATCTCTGGTCCGTCTCATGACTTTTTGCCAATATTTCTGTCTTTCAGCTGCGGCTATCTGAATCACATGGAAATGGCAGCAGCAAATCTCACAATCTCTATGATAAACAGAGCTTCAGTGCACAGCCACAAACATCCCACATTTCAAATCTCTTGCCAGAAATGCTTCTTTCTGGACTGCAGCCCTGTCCCTAAACCTCTACATGGCAACATCATCCCCTCTCTCTCCTTATTCTGAAGAGCATTTTGTTTAACTGCTCTTCTGCCTCTTCCCTGTGCTCATCCATGTCATTCCATATACAGATTTCAACAGCAGTAATTGTTATTAATATTGACTAACACCAGACTTCACTGCTGGAGGACCACCCAAAAAACCCAAAGCAAAGAGATGACAGCTCCCAAAGACAACAAAGTGCTTGGTCAGCCAGTCCTTAAACCAATTACTGCAGCCTTTATTCCACTGAATAATTCAAACAAATAGTTTTAATCAAGAGTATAAAACACCGTTAAGCCCAGCACCTTTCAAGAAATCCATTTACATTACATCTTCATAGAAAACTATGGATAATGGACCACATCAGATGACCTAATATCTACATCAAAGGCAACTTGTAAAGCTCACAGAAGTGGATAAAAGCAGGAAAAAGCGAAAGAAAAAAAAAAAAGCCCAGCAAACCTAGGAGTTCCTGTCTCTAAAGAACCCAGCAAATATATATTTCCAAAACAAAAAGTATCCTTATCTGCCCAAAAGTCATGCCTTCCACATTGCTGTCATTTCAGTGGGAACCTTGGGATTTCGCGGTCTCACAGAAGTGAGCAGCATGTACTTCAATATACTTTGCAGCATAATAAAATATTCCATTGACATTACAAGATCTAAAAAACAATTACTTTATTGCTTCTTACAACTTTTTCACTTTAAAATTCAACTCCAAGGTAGTAATTGGCAGGGACAAAATTATGTAGCAATTAGGGCATGACAGCAAAAGCAAACAAGAACTGAAAATGGGTTCGACACTTCTGGTAACAAGCAGGTAATTATCACAGCAGCTTGAAAGGGGCATAATCAACCAAACTGACATCATCCCTCCCACATAATAAAATGTGAAATCCCTTTACGTGCAGTGTAGCTCTTACACACAGCTGGTAAATGCTGCTAGTCTAGTCTCAATGTTTGTATCTGCAGAGCAGCTGAGGTTACATTTGGGATGGTTCAAGAGTGGATAATTTTATTTATTTATTTAGGATGGTAATAGCTATTACACGTTTTCATCCACTGTGGACTGCAGATATTATCACTAGAAAACGCTATTTTATAAAATTGCCCTTTCTTTTCTGAGTATAACTTTGTTTCCAAAGTTCCTAGAAAGGAGAAAAAAAATCTCTGCCTACCATTACCTTTCCACCACCATCTACAGGATAAAACAGGTTTAATATTTTTAACATAAAAATAGAAAGTTGCTAGTTTTAAATATACTTCATTCTTAGCTACTGTGTTTTACCAGCAACACTTTTTTCCCCACGATGCATTTGTTTAAACTCAGGTGTGAACGTTTAACTGCTGTCTGAAAGCAGCTCTGTGCTATGGACATGCCTGTTGTTATCTCAACACAGTCTAATTGCAAAATAAACACTAACGTATTCATCTTCACCGTGTATTTGAAGTAATTAAAATATGATTTAAAAAAGCCCAGTCATTTATCTGCTGTGCCCCTTCAGCACCGTTTTACTGCAAGATTCTCACCAGCACCCTGTTTGGAAAACCCATCAGGCCTGGCTGACTCAATCAATGGTGCTCGTTTCATCTGTTAGAGCAGGTTGGGGGGAACCTCCTTCTTCTCTGTTTTGTGTATTCCTAACCCGTGTTCTCCTTCGTTTTCTCTCTCTTTGTGTTGACAAATCCATTTACCTCCACGCTGTCTGTCAATACCATTACCTCGCTGCTCCCACCTTTTTCCAGCTCATTAACAGCAAGGCCAAACCCAACACGAATCCCTAAGTCTGCTGTTAATTATTTCCACACAGCTCCCACCTTTCAGGTGGGCTTCTTTCCTTGTTTCTTGGATACAAGCAATTTCCAACACACTGGAATTGCAGCTCAATTTGTATTAATTTTTCATGACAAATTTCCACAAAACATTTACAGAATATCTGCACCTATCATTTTGTAAACTGTGCTGCAAGTACCGTAAGTAAAACGTATGAATCGCTAACCCTTATTTTCTCATCTTTAAAAGCTCAGAGCTAACACATCACAACATGAATTCTTTAGACAGCTGTTATGTTAAGCAATCTACTTTTTATCTTTTTTTTTTTGCACAAAATTCTCACAAAGATAATACAAAGCTGGCTTCCTGGATCTCAGCTTCCAAAAGGTACTAGGGGAGTTTTGAGTATTCCTTGTAAAAATTAAATTTGGTGAGTGTGTAGCCTAAATATGGCATGTCCTGACTTGTGGAAGGTTTAATTTACTGGCAAGTAAAGCAGATGTGGGCACAACAGGAGATATTTAATTGCTGACTATATGTTACTGACATGATAAAGATGTTGATACTATACCAAGCCTTGTCTTTTTTCCTGCATATCTGAACCATTTTAAATCTCAAATTACTTAAAAATGTTAAAATTGTTTAAGATGTATTATCAAGAATTCTCTAAATTAGAATAAAATGACAAAAGCATAAATTTTTAAGTTTAAAACTACACCGTAGTGAAAGGGAAACATTGACCACAAAGCTAAAAAAGGTAAAGACTAAATAAATAATTTAAAAAGTTATTTGTAAACCAACTGCCATTGATAAGACCTATTCCTTTTAAAAGCAAAACTTCTCTGAACATGGGAATTTTACTACGACAATATGAAAAAACAGCTTTACAAGGAAACCTAGCATGGGTCAAAACAAAACTAACAGGACTTGGACAACAGTCAGATATTCACCTGAAGTAACACGTAAGCCACACGTGCCCTTTCCAAACTGAGGATGCACCGTCAGGAGCCAGTTCCCAGCCAGGATCTCCACACAGACATCTGAGCACTGCACTGCCAGAGCAACAGGGCTGAGCAGCTGCAATAAAAGGCGATTGCCCAAGTCACTGCTGCCAGCAGAACAGATCTCTGCAACCGTGGCCTTAAATGCCCTGTAAATATAAAGCTAACTAGAAAGTTTCCATTACCAACAAAACACGGGGAGGTAGATTACCAGGGAGCAGGTCCTCAGAAGTGATGAGGTGGGAAACCTTCAATAACCTTCACCACCTCCTCTTCTCCACTTATCTTTGTTCTGTTTCAGTGATGGATTGCACCAGAAATGCCTTTTTACTGAAAACTTAAAGCTACAGCAGCACCCAGCACACTGGATAAGGATCGTCTGTGATACTTTAATTCTAGAGACTTGAAGGAACATGTAAGACATAAATCCCAGGCCCCATTCTAGCCTACAAGCTCCAGAACAAGCACGAAGTCATCTGATAAAGGGACAAATACTGGTTTTCTTGTTTGCATCTGGATCCTACAGTAAAGGTAACATGGCTGGTTCAGGGTCCCTAAGGGAAACTTCCTTCATCTAAACAGCTGGAAATAATGTTTTGTTGGAAAAAGTACAGCATTTTGAAGTAGAGGTCCTCCCAATAAAAGCTCTGAAAGGATGCCAGGAAAACAAAGTTAACAGTAACACCAAAAATTTTACCTTCTCAATACACGGACACACCCCAACACCTTATTTTCTTACATCCAATTCTACATCCCAATCTGCAGATATGTTGAGAGCTTCTTTCTTTCAAAAATGAAATCAAAAGTTGAGGTTTAGCTTCCATTGGAAAATAAAAACAAACGTGGGCTTGAGTCTCATTAGACACACCCCACATTAGCACACCCCAACACTTAATTTATTGCAGAATAACACTACGTAGTGCACAGCATAAGAACCTCAGCTCAAAAAAACCCCCAAAACAACACCAACAAAGTGTTCTACCATCAAATAGAATCTCTGAACAATGCCATTGAACTCATGCTAAGCTTAATACAAAATATCACCAAATATAAACTTTATTAGCTAAGTACATTTCTGTTCTTTCTCTTCCAAGTTAAATGCAAACCTCTTTAAATGCTTAGCCTTGGATGTGCACATTAAAAAAAAGATACATGAGTCTGAGAGCCTGACTCAAAACCATCACACCTGCACATGCAGGGCTGAGTAATTAACCTACGTAGTTCATCAAGGACTGTCTGAAAGCTCTTTGGTTTTTATGCATTCTGTTATCAGCATCATTCAGAGCATTTAGATGAAAAGCCTATATAATTCTAAACTATTATGAAAGCTTTTTTTTTTTTTTGGATGAAACCCTACAAATTCTGATGACTTCTTCATGAATTCTGAAGAAGAACTGTGTTCTTTCTTTCAAGCTCCCTTGGCCATAAATTTTATATTCGGGTTCACTCAAAAGAAATTATAAAAATTGAAACTGCTAAACTTACTAGCTAATAAATATACCATCACCACAACAAACCATGAAAGAATCCATCAATGGATTTGATTTTTAAAATTAATGACAGCACATCCTAGAAACCATACTGCTAAAGAATGAATGGCGGGGGGAAAAAAATCTCTGAACAATGTCATCCATTTCAAAATATCTCAGATAAAAATTAATTTGCTACACTTTTGCACCAGCTGCAAATTTCCACCTCTGCTGCCTTGTATACACTTGAAGATTACACGAACCAGGTTTCACATCATCAGGAAAATCATGGGCCAAATACAATGGTGGTCTGACACGTTATTCAGCAACACTTCAGTAAGAAAGTAACACTTCTTTCTTTTTATCAAGGAGCTGCTCTGAGTGAGTACAGCACACTGATGTTCTTAACAGACGTAAGAAAAACACTCTAACTTTCTAAGATATTAGTTTCAAAGAGACATAACAAAAACTACCAGGGCCAACCAGTTCTTCAAGGTGACAATGTATCAAAAGAAAATGTACTTAAAATAAATGTGACTCAGATAAGCAGCCACTATCAGTTTACTACAGAGACCCTAAAAGCACAATGAGTTAACAGTATTCTCCCACAACCAGACTTTTAATACTTGCATTAAAACTAAGGAAAACAGTCTAATTCCTATTACATACTTTTAAAAACAAATTTATAATAGAAGTATGTCTGAAGCCACATCTTAAAAAAAAATAACAGCCAACAAATATTTAGAAATTTCCATCCTATTATTCAAGGAGATCTAAGAATATCAAAATATTTTTTAAACAAGAATGGAAAGTAAAGGTTTAAGCCACATTAGAAAACCTCCCCCTAAAGCTTACAGTTATTGCAGTACTTCTTAAGGCAGAGTTTCATGACAAAAATACTCGTTTTGTGCGGCAGAGACACACAAAAGGATTCTTCGGGATGCCAAACACTTTCAGAACTCTCCAGTGATGACTCATCCTGTTATGTATACAAAGCTTTCATTAAAAAAAAAAAAGTCAGTTGGCATCATTACAGATCCTCAGTTAGCAATCTTCAACTTACTGTTAGTTCTTGTACAAAGTATTCTAAACACTGCAGTGAAGCATTCTGGTATGCTAATTTTGGGGAGGAAAACGTGCAACTTTAACTTGAATGGCCTTTCTTACACAGAGTTTCTACTCTAGTTCACAAACGGCTCCAAGATGGCCTCAAACACAGTTTTTAGCTACACAGAAATTCTTTGTTGCTCCACAGCAGTTCCTTGCCAGTCGCGCTGATCAACTATTTTGCCAAAACCAGAAAAATAAGTCTTTCAAAATGAGTCTTGATGACTGGAACAAAAAGAACCACTTCTTAAAGGAAAAAAAAAAAAAAAAAAAAGGCGGGGGGAGGGTAATTTAACTGCTCCTTAAAACTTTGAAAGCATTCCTCCTGGATCTCTCCTTAGAAGTGCTGTTTTAACCCCCCCCCCAAATTAATTAATTTATTTAGATAATCCGTTGTTCTGCAACAAAACCACAATAAACTAAAACTGCCACATAGATGCAAATAACTGTGATGAACTGTGCTGCTGTACTGACAAGTACTTGTTAATAAGACAGCCTTCTTTTTTATACATACAACTTCTTTGAAATGTGGTGTTGGTTTTTATTTTTAATTGGCTGTTGTTTGCTTTACTTATACACACGAATGTTTGCAAGATGTACTGAAACCAGAAGCCTCCCACAGCACTACACATAGCACAAGCAGCCTGCACCTCGCTCCATCAAGTCTTTCCAGACTCTTCCAAGTCAAAAGGGTCGTTTTCATTCCTGCTCATCTTTTACCTGCAGGCTGCCACCTACAAACCCAGGTAGAGGGGAGCTTTAGCCCAAACAAGCATTGACCTCCTCAAACTCATCTCCAGATTCACTCCACACAGGCAGCAAGTCTGGAGTTCACAGCCCTCCCACAGCATCGTCTGGAAAACTCAAACAAACAAGTGAGATAGAAATAATTTCCTTTATGTTCAATCCCTCCAGTCACTCACTTCTCTAATAATTCAGTTCCTAGTGTTGATCCTTTTCTAAATATGGCCACATAAGCATAAGCAGCGAGCCTCAGTGCCAGCTATGCAATTTCTCTTTCCCACTGGGGACAAGCTTTCCAGCATCTCAGATGTTTTCAGAACAGACGCCTCCCCCACCACTGCCACATATACATTTTATTTTATTTCTTATGAACGCCTCTTACCCACAGCAGTTACAAGTGCCAAATCATCTGATTTCACAGAGTGTCAAAAGAAAAGCCAGATCTAAGAACTTTTATAGCATTTTCTATCCCTTCTTCCTCTGCAACATGTTGATTTGGAAATAATACTCTTCATTTGCTCAAATTCCAATGGCTACAAGAAGTCTGCTGTCCCTCTCCAGTCATTTCCGCTGATCATAGGACTTAATCAACTACAGCATGTTTCTGTAAGTTTATGCTGTCCATGGGTACTGTCAAGGTTATATGTGATCAAAGATACAAACTAAATTTGTGGATTCATGCTATGAGTCTTTGAGCTTGAAGCATACTGATTTCCATGTTTCACAAAAAATAAACCTAAAGAACAGCCCATTTTTTACTGCTTCCAGACAAGCTATGAAGGCTTGTCTTAGAAAGCGTAACGAAATCCTTTTTATTTTTTAATTTAGTCGTAAGTTTTTGTTATTCTCTCATTATTTATGTACTACCACAGGTGGTCATGGCAAATTACCAACATAATTTATGCCAGTTCTTTAACTGCAAGTCTAGCTTACTAATTAAATACCAGAAAAAACCCCCAAACAAACAAAAAAACCCCCCACACTCCACTCTTCAGCAGTTAAAAAGCAGAGGTACAGGAAAGCAGGAGACACCCCCAGACAACAACAGAAGCTTCATATTTGCCTTTAGCAGACTATGTTTAAATGAAAGCAGACACCATTTTCATCTCCTCACATTTAACCACCGGTGGATGGAAAAGGGGAGAGGAATAAGGAAAGCCAGCTGCACCTTCGGCAGAGGTGCAGACAGGGCTGGGGTCTGGGGGGTGAACGAGCAGCCCCAGAAAAACCAGGAGGCATTTCCAAGCACACGGCACAAACACAATGGAGGGTCCAGCGCAGAGCGTGGGCTTGGCTCCACCGAACAAACAAAAGGGGATACTTTAATCATATTTTAATGAGGCTCTGCACGTGACCTGGTCCATTAGATGCTGAAATGCTGCTCCAGTTACTCTACAGCCACCTTGGCATTTGGTGGCTAATGCTCCAACTGGCCGCTACAGTACCCTTGAGGAAGGAAAAATAAATAAAGCTGCTGCAGCAGCTTTGGTTGATAACAGCATTAATACACTGGGGGTTTTAAAGATCTGTATATCCACAGACATCAGCATGATCAAGTGTGAAACCTTAACTCACTAATAACCAGTTCTATCAGGAGACATATTACACAGAATAATTAAGTCAATTTATGTTACATAAAAAACAGGTTCATTATCCAAACACAAGTATTATTTAACTAATAGAATGAATCAAAACCTAAGCTATGCAATAGACATTTAACATCAGAAAACAAGATATCGTGGTTCTTCAAGTCTGAAAAAAGTGAAAAAAAATTTCCTGGCCTAAGAACCACAGCAAAACTTGCTAACAGTCCAGAAATCCTGCTTTTCGAGTCTATTTGTCTCTTGCTGCCTTCAAAAGGCAGTCCTGTTACACACATACGATTTTTTTCAGTTTAAATAAAATTTCCCTGATGTACCCTAGTGCTTTCGACCACGTCTTTGGCATTTGTGCACATCTTTGGGAAGTATATAGTCTGGTTTTCCCACATATGCACTTTCATGCATCCTGACAATTATAACCACAATTCACACTGAAAAGGTGATCACAAAATTAGCATTTACTTCTCTTTCGACACTTACTACACAGCACTGATGCTAGGAGGTAGAAGGATCAGGAAAATCCCCAGTGAAAACCTGCTGTTCTCACACTATGCAGCTGAACTGAGGAATTCCATGCTCAGCATGCTGAAAGTTTTTGTGATCGAGGAGAGGCTGGACACATTCAAATGAGATTCTTACACTCAACAGATCTAACACAGCAATACCATCCTTGACTCCAGAAACCCCACAATTCTTTCCCAATCTCCTGCAATTAGTGGTTTGGGGAAGTATCATTACAAAATTCCTCTTGCCTTATTTTCCTATTAACCACAGCAGGAAACATGATGATGGGACATTCACATCGCTGATCTGACCCGACACAGATGCTGTTGTGAAATTCGTAATTTCTCTGTATTATTTTACAAATAGACTCTGAACCAACAAAGCTCATCATAATGCCCAAATTACTATCACATCCAAAGATTCATATTTAGCAACACTAAACTTCATTTCCAGCCTTGCATTCAACATCCTGAACTCTGAAAACTGAACCTGCAACTATGCAGCTTTTAGTGGCTTATAAAAGTATCATTCCTCTGAAAGACTGGTTCCTGATGTCCGATGTCCAGAGACTCTCACATGAGATCCCAGAGATTCAGTTCTGCATGGTGGGAAGCAGAAGGGTGGGGAAGCAAAGAAAATTCCCAAGCATCCTACACACCTTCCCATTCAGGATCTTTGTCCCTACTGTACAGAAAAGGTCAGATACCTTATCCCTTAGTCAGGTCATTGTCTACCACAGAAAAACAATAACCATGAGACAAGCTTCACATCATACTATCACGCTTTTTAACAAGACGCTTTCACAGTCAAAGAGCACCTATTTTTCTTGTATTTAAGCAACACGAAGCTCTTCTGGCAGACCAATGGATTCTCCTACATCACTGAATTCCTTGCACAGCAGAAATAAGTTAAAGCTCCTGTGTTGTGTAAAGACAGTCACCTTTTTGCTGCTATCTTCTAATTTGAAATAATATGCTATCCACAAGCATTCTAACCTTACTTTATATAGGGAATTTATAATTTTTTGCTGCTTCTTGTCACTTAAAGACTACCAAGAGAGCTTTGTGCAAGATTATTTTGCCCCCCACCCTGGATCAAGTCCTGATTTTTCAGAACTTAGTCTCATCTTTTTGATGGAACTTGGCAAGCATCTTTGAACGCCAGGACCAAAAAGGAATTTTATGAAAAATAGTTGGTGTTCATTGACTGTGGGCAAATTCATCCTCATTCCTAAAAGTTGCTTAATTTCATCCATCCACTTTCCATATGGATGTGGTCAATGTTCATGAGGAAATCTAGTAAAAGACAAAGAGTATTATGCAGAATCCCGTGATCTGGTTGGTTCTGACTTGAAGTGTGTGTACTGGGATGGCAGGGAGCTCTGTCAGTAAATTTCACTTTTGCTGCTCAGGTACAATCAGGGTATAGGATAATCTGCAGAAACTTTAGTTCTGATGAGTTTAGCAGGCTTAGGAGGCTGTTGGAAGGACTGGAGAGAAGATTACAGGAGAGATTATTTCAAGATACATCTTCTTTCAGAACAAGCTGCAACTACTGAAAGGATTCTGCAAATTGATTCTGGACTCCCTAAACTGCAACCACCTCCCCCCCATCCTTGCTTCTCTTAGAGCTTAAGAGACATAACCCCACCACCACTGCTTTTCTGCCCCTAACTAACTTTCTATTGACTTCACTGTTCACTTCTCAGAAGTAATTTCATGCTCAGAAGATGCTACAGAACAGTCAGAAAAAATTGCCACTATAAACTGCTGAAGAGACCACAACCATCACTGGCTTTTCCATTACAAAGAAGCCCTGGCAAGACAGCCTTCCCCAGAAAAAGTCTATTACTCTTCACCTACAAATACATGCCTTACTTACTAGGAAAGCCAACTAAGTAGCTCTTCTTTACATGCCTCCTGGCCTCAAACTTCTGGCACAGGAGATGGTGAGAAGTGCAAGGACAGGATGTGGAGTCCTACATGCAAAACTATTCAGCTTTTATCACTCTGATAAAATTTAACACGTAATTAACAGTTTTTCAGATGCTGATTGTGTTTGCTGAAATTGAGTATCAGACAGTAGGATGGGTCTCGGGCATGAAATACACATGCAGCTCAGGAAGAAATAAGCCCAGTTCTCTCTGAGTGACCCCGAAGTGCCCCTTTTTTTTCTTTGTGTACAACAGAACTGTGATTCTTGCCAGCCTCTGCAAAGCAGTGGGAGTAAAACATGACTAATTGGCCAGTAAAAGAATAATAGAGAAATCAAGAACAAGTTTATGCAATTTTTAATTGCTGTGATTTCAGCTTAGTACTGTTTCACAGAATCTAAGTTGACAGAAAACTGTTCTCACATTTTCTTAATATTTGAAGAATGAAAAACTATTCCACAATGCCTGGTTTATTTTTTTCTGAAGCATCCTCTTCCCCACACTTTTTGATCATGCAGAGCAGCAATCGGTTAGCACTATTCAAAATAGTAGGTACAGAACAGTCTAGGCTATCAAATTCTTACTTGACTGATGAATGTTTACTCTCATGACTATTTTATTTCAATGGAAAAAACTTTCTATTGACTTCACTGGTCTTTGAAACAGAATTGTGTACCTTAGAGAATACCCCATCATGCTGATTAATAATTAAATGAATCCATACAGTGCCTATTCACTGACAGTTCTTTATTTGGAGGTCCAGAGGCATCAATAATGAAAACTCCTCTGTAGCACTGGCAAAGCTGTCAGCAGCAGACGTTGAAGATTAGGCAACGACAAGGGAAGAAATAAATATATTATAGGATGGTTTACATATGAACTATATGTAGGTCTATCAATGATCAGAGGAACTACCTCCCCCTAACCTTTACATCTCTCAGCTTTCACCAGAGAAAACAGCAGCCAACTATCTTCATCAGCATGGGTGAATGCAGATGTCAGAACCGGCCAGAGCAATCCATGGCTACACAGCACAGCCCAGAAACTCTGACTTTCTGGTAACAAACTAAACTGGAGTCAACCGATTGCAAAACATCCCCAAGGGAAGCAACAGAACTGCCTGAAATAGTAGCTATTCACCAGTTCAGCTCCAGGATTCTTAAACTTTCTATGGAGAAGTGACACAACCATCTCAGTTCCTGAACCACAGACATCAAGACAGATTCAATACCTAAATGCATTTCTGAAAAATGTAAGAAAGAAAGAAATTAACTTACTAACTCCTCATAGGTAAACATTCTTCATCATTCTAAGTGGATTTTACTATCTGAAGACAAATATACCAGAGAAAAAAAAGGATGTGTCTAACTATTTTACATCTTGTTGACTAATAAATATCTAAACAACATCTACAGGGCAGACTCCTCTCCCCAGCCCAGTTTCAAGAATTTGTTAATGCAGGATTGTACCCTGATCCACACAAATCACCTCAGGAATCTTCCAGACTTCCTCACCATCATTCTTTTCTTCCTAGAATTAGACTAGAACTAGACTTCAAGTTGTAATAGTTGCTGTTCCTGGAGCTGCATAAAACTGTCTTCACATGGTTCTCTAAACTGTTTATTTTTCTTAATCTAAAAATCTTAGCTTCCTTTAACAAGGTGAAAACAAAGATGACGAGGAAATGGAAAAGACAACTAAATACTAAATACACATAAGAATAAGCACTGCTCACAGGCAAGCTACCTCACCAAGGTGGATTAAGGTGAAAGAGAAAGACTGAAGTCCATGCTCCTCAACCTCCATCTCCCATCTGTCTTACAGATTATGTTCCTGTAACTCCGGGTTCCTCTTTCCTGAGCACTGCAAACCCACGATGCTTCCAAAAGCCCTCTACCTTGCTTCTGTACCCTTTCCTATGGGCAATTAGCTTTCTACTAAAATACTGCAAAGCCAAAGTGAAATTTTTCCAACAAGAACAGTCTTTCAAAGGTTAATAGTAGTACTTACCGCTCAACCTTGACCTCCATTTTATGGCAGCCCTGAACATACACTGAACGACTCCTGCCACAATTGTGACTAAACCTTCTGTACACAAGGCAAGGCTGACATGGCAGTGACAACACCTAGCACATCTATTATTTGGCCCAGATCAAGTAACCTTTGAAGAAGTTAGAAAATATTCTAGGCTTGCTCATTCCCTCATCACTCTCTTTGACCACTGTTGGTGTCTTCTTGCATCCTAAACACATTCTCAATGGTGCCACGAAACGGTGCTGCCAAAATTGCCCCACTCAAGCCTAAGGGCAAAGTGACTAAAGGTCCAACCTTATTCTTTCTCACTGGTCCAGATACACCATCCTTGTACAGTCCCATCCAACCCATCCCTTCTCCCTGCCCCATCCTCTTACTTCTACCAAACGCATCACATCCTTTCACCCTGTGCTTCAAAGAAGTCATCAGATTGTATTAAACTCTGTATCCTCACAGGTCACTTGATTCAAAGAAGGCAGATTTCTGCAGAACTATAAGCATAAATAAGAATTCCATTTGAAGTTTTCTGAATTCTGGAAAAAACACAACTCCCTTTCCTCCTGGTCTAATCCCACCTCAAACAGATCCACCATGGAATGATTATTCCCAGAACTGCCCTCTTCAGAGTTTTTCCCATTTTTCTCTATGGCATCTGATGTTACATACTAACAGGGACTGCAAACTGGTTAACTTTAAACCATGTATAAACTATATAAACCAGGCAGTAATAACCTGCTCTCACATGCACTTCTTCCTAAACGGAGTCTTCCAAAAGCATCCTACCTTCTCTTTTTAAAGCATGGGGGCATTTGGGGCCTGGAAATAAGAAATAAGCAAAAAAAAAAAAAAAAAAAANCGAGAAAAAGGAACATCCAGAGTAAAAACAACATGGAAGTGTTTGTTGGTGGTTGGAAGGAACACACTGAGCTCCATCTAAAACAAAGAATTCATTCCTGAAACTGAATTATACCCAAGAACTGCAAGTCATGGCTAAACAAACAAATAAATACACAACCAGACTCTTCTTTTCTTCCATGCCTTTATCTTCTTTAATTAAGTAATGTTACACAAGTGTTTACCTTTTAACGCTTGGAAATCAGGATGAAAACACGGGACAAAGAGGCCAGCATGAAATCTTTTATTTTCTAGCTGTATTACAAAAGCACCATCAGCACAAGCCACACTTACTGTGCAACAAACATTTCACCACTGAGTACAGACAAGAGGGAGACTTCCCTGAAGAGACAGACAGAAATGCAGCATGCTATGACTAACTTCCAACAGACCTTATGGAGGAGTCAAATATCCTCCAAATGCATGCTATCACCTATGCCTGTGCCTGGCATTGGACCTTAACACAGAGATGAAAAATTTCTAACAAGGCCACATATAATTATGGCTCATTTTTTTAATCAAAGACATTTCCAAAGGACAAAGCTTAACTGTAATGTTTTGCCACTCATCTACATCTGAGATGTCAGGGAAAAAATCTGTCAAGACCACTAAAAGACACATCTGTGTGCTGAATACATTCCACATCAGATTACCCAACACAAAGACGTGAACACTGTCATACAGAAGGCGCTCACCTATTCCCAAAAGCACGTGACTTTCTCTGCCACGCTGCTTTCCCTACCGAATTTCCATGACATTTCCTGGTTCACCTCAGCCATCCCAGGGAGCACCACTGCGGCACAGCAAATGCCATGAATCGCAAGAAGACATCTGATATCTGTGATATCACACGCTGGGATCCTGCCAGAGAACCACAACATGCCAAAAGGATTTCGCAGAGGAAAGACAGAATTATAAAAGACTAGCTGAAGGCCCACTGTCAAACTGGATTTTAATGCTTCTTTCTGCTAACACCCTATGTCCCAGGGTTTCCAGAAGCTTTAGTAACTACTAAAACTGGAACTGCCCAAATAAAACAAAAAAGTGTCCTTCTGCTTGTTTCAGAGTGTGCTTTTGACAACCCTTCAGAATCAGACTCCTTCCTCTTGGGCTCTGTATTTTATACTAAATGGTATACACCAAGTACATACTCCTCCATACTAAGAGTTTTCTATCCACACTTTCAGAACAGGAAACCAGAATTGCAAAGCCCAGAGATGTGACTGCAGTGATGAGAAGAGAATACTTTAACCATTATTTTTAAATAGCTGAATAAATTAAATACAGTGAGGCTGGAAATACCCGTAAAGCACAGACTGAATGGTCCTTTTAGCCTGAAACAAAAGGAGAAATAAATACACGGCTGCTTTTGATTTTTGCTCAGCCATTTACCCTTAAGACATCATTTTCTGGCAAGTCCAATGAACGGTCACATTAAGAAACTGTACATGATGCAACTACTTTCTACTAGCATATTATGTAAATGACAATAATGCCACCTCCTGTGTCCTCCCTTCCAAAAAAAAAAAGCTCCCAAAGAACTTTTTGCCAAAACTCTGCAGGAGTTTCTACTTGGGAAAGAATAATACAGAAAAAAAATAAGAATAAAAGAAAAAGGCAAGAAAAAAAGTCAACTGAGGGCAGAGTCTGACAAAATAATTACACAAAATTAAATACAATTCCTACCAAAACAAATGAGTATTCTGATCTAAAAGCATCTATATTTAATACTGGCCAGATATTAGGTATTACTTTGCATAGAACAGACAAAACAAAAGAAGTCATAAAACAGTTTACAAAGATGACCTGTAAGTGAGGCAAGCAACTAAAAAGTACAGATACTCAAACTCCCAAGTATATTCTCAAAATAAGGGCCATTTACAACAAAGTAGTAAAGAATGCATAACCAAACCATTTAAAAACAAATGTACAGTAGTCATCGGTGAAGTTACTGAATGGCACTTAGATGTAGCTGATCCCACAGCACTGAGAAAAAAAATCTATCTTGTCTCCTGCTTCTATCTTGCAAGTAGATGGTTAAAATATTTGCACTCAGCAGTCTGGGAGCTGCAGTTATTTTCTGTAGCAACTGTATTTTATTGTGCAGGAGCATCAAACACCACACACGACCATCACCATGATGTACAGACAGCACAAAGACCCCTGCACGTAACCTCCAGCTTAGGAGCTGTGTGTTCTTCAATACCCAGCATTTTACAGTCACTGAGAACCTTTAAATGTCTGCCCAGTTGTTTCAGTTTTGCTATAGGAGTACAAATCTACTACTGCTTTATTTCTTCACATGAAAAAGCCCCAAACCGTTTTCATACTGATCTTCAGTTCTTTCAACAACTCTATGCCAAATAACACTATTTTAGGAAAAAAAAAAAAAAGTTAAATAATAAACTAAACTAACTCAGGAACGTTTTTCAATTATGTAAGAATCCAGTTACAGCGTTAACTAATGATTCACTGGTGACTGTGTAGTGTTTAGTATCCAGAAATAGGCACAAGACTGAAGGAGTTTTTCAGGAAAATACAAAACACTAGACAAATTAACTGGTTCATATTTTGAAAGCATAGGTTGTTTTGTTGGGTGGGTTTTTTTAATCAACCTGCTACAAAGTAATGTCACTGGAAAAAGGGGTAGCCAGCCTCTCATACTGTCCAAATAAAAAAAGATATAGACTTTTTTCTTTACAGTTGTACCAAGTTTGTTAAAGCCAGCCAGTTACATAACACTTACTTTGACTTATGACCTATTTGCTCACTCCTCATACAAAAATCATCATATATGATGGTCTGGCCATCCATTATGCACTAGAAACATAGTTCATTTTTTAAAGTGTTTCTATTTTTCTTAGTTTAGAACTAGAGTTTAAAGCAGTGGGAGGATCACCTAACGTTAACACTATACAGGTATGCTTTGAAAGCATGAAAAATTAAAATGGCACACTCTTCAAAAACAGTGTGTACAGAATACTTCAAAATATTAAAGAAGTATTAATCTTATCTCCATTTTCCATCACTCCAGTATTTATATCGGGAAGTGAAAGTGACAAATATAAAAGGAAAAAAAATAATTGTGCTATAGCTAACCATATAAAGTCCTATTTTTTAAAGAATTTGTGCAGGCACACGTGTGTAGGTGTACCCAGGGCAGCGCTGAGCGGATGCCCGGCTGCGCCCGGGTCAGAGCGAGCAGGGTTTCTGTGGTTCTTTCTCCCACCCACTACCCTCCTTTTCCTTATTTTTATTTTGTAAACGGCCGCGGATTATCCAGCGAGCATGTAACTTGAACCTCTACACCCACGTCTGGACGCGGGTCCGGGGTTTTTTTTTTTTTTGACCAAACGGCGTCGAATTCGCCGTGCCGAGTGTCAGCGGCGCCCAGTCCCCACGCCAAGTTTGCCGCCCGGTCCCGGCGGGTCCCCCGTCCCCGGGGAGCCTCTTCCCGCTGTCACCGCCTGCCCTCGATACAAAGAAGTTCAGCGCCAGCCGTACTCACCCCCGGCGAACTGGCTCTGCGCGACATCGCCCAGCGCCGCGGAACCGCTCGCAAATCCCCTCTGGAAAATGGAGGGGCTGGCACCGGTGCGATCCGGAGGGAAGAGAAGTTATTTACATGCCAGGGCCCGAGCCCAGCGCGGAGCGGAGACGCCGATGCTCAGCACTGCCCGCGGTCTGCCATGTTCGTGCCGCTCGCTCGGCGCTCCCCCGGCCGCTGCCCCGGGGCCTCGGGCGGCTCTACAGGGCCCCCCCCATGGCGGCGCCGCCGGGGAGCGATGCGCCACAGCCCCGATCGCCGCGGAACTTCGGCTCCGGGATCCTCCCCAAACCAGGCTGGGGCCGCCGGCGGAGGAGGGCGGAGGGGGAGGGGAGCGGGGGGAAGGGGAGNGCACCCTCGCAGGGGCCCGCACGTCCCGGCGGGCGAGCCCGGGGGCGAAGCCGGGCACGGAGCGCGGGAGCGCTCGGCCGCTCCCCCCGCCGCCCCTGCCCGGGAGCACCCTCCGAGCGCGGCGGGCGGCAGCGCTCCCGCTCCCTTCCCCCCACGCCCGCACTTTTCCATTTAACAAAGCGGCGCAACCAAAAGTTACGTTTCCATAGACGCCAGCCGCTTTCCTGGCGGCCCCTCCTCGGCTGCTGGGGCTGCTCTGGGAAAACCAGGGTTTCAACCGTGAAAGATTAACGAAGGACTTCGGGGATCCCCCTTTTTTCACAGAATTGTTTGGGTTGGAGATCATCTATTTCAACCCCCGGCCAAGGCAGGGTCACCTGGAGCAGGTGACACAGGAACGCGTCCAGGTGGGTTTGGAGTGTCTCCAGCGAGCGGAGACTCCATGACCTCCATGGGCATCCTCTTCCAGTGCTCTGCCACCCTCAACATAAAGAACTTCTTCCTCATGTAGAGGTCAAACTTCTTCGTGTTTAGTTTTGTGGTTTTAGTTAAGTGTTTTATGTTTTACTTTTCCTTTCTTTCTCCCCCCATCCTCCATCCAAACATTTTCCAGAGTGCTCTACACTTCTCCAAAACAATCTGGAATGGACAAGCTAAGAAAGCAAAGCTTGACAAATGTTGTCCTTCTACAAATGGCTCTTTCCTAATCTTCAAAATGCTCCCTGCCAATTTTATTCTCCTACAGAGAGAAAAACAAATCAAGAAAGCATTACGCAAGTGTCACTTCACATGTATTGATACTTGCAAACCAATAGGTCCTGCCAATTTGAGCGGTAACGCAACTACCTTTGTTCAACTTCCCTTCACGCAAAAACCCCGAAGCAGCTGTTGGGTAATGCTTTGCTTCTGTCAGTCTCAAGTTTTCTTAAAATTTGTTTAAGTATCAGACATCTGCAAGACACAGGTTGACACACTGACAACAATAATCTGACTTGTCTGCCAAACAAAGTAAAACTGTGCATTACCTCTATCTTCTCACTCATCTTAATATTTTTTTCTTATCAAATTCTCTTCTGTCACACCGAGCTGCAGCGGGACATAGTTAATCTTGGGCACCATCTGTTGTGGACAAGCAAGTAAGTTCAGTATTGCCTTATGAGTACTGGTTAGAGAAATTCTCAATAAATGCACCTAGGAAATCAAAGATACCATTTCACCTCTAAGACTGAACAAAACAAACCCAAATTCCTACACTGATTCACAGAGCGGGATCTACCCAGGTAGAGGGAGTGGACCAATACTGCCTCTCCTTCCATTTTCAACTGGAACATGTTCTAGATGCCCAGCCTACAGGAAAGTTTTTATCAAACCCATTCTGCAGAGATGAAGATAAAATTTTAAAAAGAAAGCACTCACATGAAAAAATCTCCAGGTGTTTACTCTGAAACAAGTAACCATTGTATAAGAGCCATTGTGCCATGTTAGTACAGGTACGGACACATAAATATATTTGGCTATAAGGAGCTATCAAGCTCTGGCTTATCAGCACATCTCTGTAACCACACGTATTAGCACACTCAGTCTGCTGCAATGAGAAGGTTAAATATGTTATTCTAAACCTTAGCTGAGATGGTGAATGTCAGGGGTTTATTTTGCAGTAAGCATTGGTTGCCTTGGTCCAACCAACACGTGGTGAATTGCAAAGCCCCTACTGAGACATTAATCACTTTGCCTATTCCCCTTCACACTCACAGTCCTTCGGGTTCAGCCAGGACAAGCCCCTGTTGGACATCCATCTCTGCTGAGTTTAAACATTTTTCTAACCAATTATTCTGAGATCAACTAAAGTAAGCTCCTCTTCAACCAAAGAAGATACCAAACAGCAGGCAGAAGCTGTGTATTTCCCAAACTATTAAATGAGTGTTTAAAGTCAGTAGGTTAAGCAAGGCTGGAGCACCAAGTTTCCTGTGTGTCATCTAACCCATAACTGCCTGTTTTGATGAGTCTCCACTACAACCCTGGTGTGGTACCATCCCAGGTGATACCCCTGCAGCATGAATGACCCTCCATCAATTCACAGGGTTGTTTGTGCTGTTGTACCTTAAACCTGCAGATATTCTCACATGTTACACTGTTAAAAACTTTAGGTTTTAACCTAGCAGGTAACGGGTCACCTGACAAGTTTAAGTACACTAGCACAAACAAGTTGTAATTTAATAATAGCTGGTTAAAACAATAATAATAAATTCCTCTCAGTACTTTTCCCTGCTGTTCATATGACCCAAGATCCAAGCTAACAGGTATGAAGCCATATTAGCTGGCCTTGTTCTTCTCCAGAGCTTTGAACATGGGGATGCATTTTCTCTTACATCAAAGGGCGAGATTTAGTTCGGTTACTGTAAAAGCACATGAATTGCCATAAAAATCTTAGGAAGGAAAAAGTGTAATTTTACTACAGCACAGTCAGATGTGGTCCAACACCAGTCATGTTGACCAATTACCACTTCTCCACACAAACTGCCCATAAATTGCACTCAGTAGGATTTTATGTTCAGCAGCAGTTCCAGTTGAAGCTAATCCCACCCCACACCTCTTCTTCCCAGCCTCAGAACTGTTCCCATTCAGCTGAACTTCAAATTGTGAACCAGACACATGGACCAAATGCGCTACAGGGCAACCCAGCAAGAAGCGGCAGGGCTGGACACTGAGAAAAGGCAAAGGATTTGTGTCTGCAGCAGTTCCCTGCCCCGATTCACACATCTCCACAAACGTGTGTCACAATGGCAAGGCAGGAAGTGTTTATGCCAATGCCTCTGCCAAGAAAATGTACATGGGAAAAATGTGACCAGTCATCTCTCCTCAGACTTCCTTTTTTTTTTAATAAGCAACAGAAGTGATTTAATGATTAAGATAAAAACTTATGTCTATACATATGGTGGACTGTTTTCTTCCAAGCTCAAATTGATTAACTCGAGGATGCCACTCTTGAGTTAATCAAGACACACTGAACGACACACACCCTATCTGTTTGTGATAGGCCCTATTTACAATTCCTAACTTTGGGAGAATGTTTCTTCACAGCAATCAAGAAATTCAGAAATAAGCAAGTCACCAATTCCAATAGATTCCTACCAAAATTTCAGATAGAGCACATATACAAATAAGAGACATGGGATTCTCAACCGAAGTATTGGTTACTATAACTAGGTCATACATCTGATTTGTTACTTCATTGATTTTAAAATGTACAAAGATGGATATATTAAGAAACTCAAAAATGTGTTTGTCTTTCTTACACATTTTCCTTAACTCCTGCTGACCTGCTATTTCCAAAATATTCAATGGGTTTCTAAAAATATTACAGTTGTAACAACTTGAGATTAAGCGCTAAGTACTGAGCTACAAAAGGACAAGCAGAAAAGGAAATGCAAATATTTCTCCTTAGCCTGGCAATTCTACTGAAATGTAAAAGCATTTTAGCTTCTAGCATCCCTTTATGCTTCCATGCTACACAGCAACTCAAACCACCCTCTTCTGTGAATAATTTGTCTGTAAATTCCAATTTCCATGCCAAAGGATAAAACAGGAGACGACAGACTTCTTTTTTTACTGCATTTGAAGGGGTTTGGAAGTTCTTAGTTTCTAACCTGTATTACAACATTCTCTAGAGATAGACTTTTCATTTCTAAAAGTAAAAAATGAAAAAAAAAAGGTTCCAAACCAGTTCCAAACAGTCTATTTCCTCTCCCCTGCTCTCTCTTCTTGTGAGGATGAACCAGATCATATCTAGACTCAAAGACAGGTTGGCAGCATGTAACACAGCCAAGAAACACATTTTGTGTATTAACTGCATACCCACATTAACATAAATTTGATTTAAAGCCATTACATCTAAGATGTCAAATCTAGCAAGCTTGCTTTTAGAAACAGAATTTGAACAGCAATGTAAGTCAGGTAATTGAAATGGCTTCCTATAAAGAAAGCATCACATTCTGTCTCTTCTCGTGGTTTTGACTGGCAAGGTTTGGCAAATATAACTGAAAAGGCTCAAGGTGGTTTTTTTCCCTGACATCTTTCCACGCCTCAACCAAAGTCCCCGTGGCAGAGATGGCAGAATGGGTCACTCCAGTGCAAAGCCTAGATGCATGGGAATTTGAGGCAGAAGCCCTTAACAAAAAGCTGGAGTGTCCCCTTTTGCCTTCATGGCTGATATCTACCTGCAGAGCATCAGCACAGAACTCACAAGGGAGCTCGAGCTCATGAGGTGTCATCAGTGTCCAGTGCCACAAGGCAAGTGGTGATACCAGTGGAGAGGTATGGGCTGCATCAGGTTAAAAAACATTTCAAGACCAAAATATTTGAAAGAAAAAATAAAGGTCTTCGAACCTTGCATTACCTCTGGAAATCAGGTTTTCTTACTCATTCCTTCACTAATTCACCTGGCACTGAAGCAGTCCAGCACATGGTGCTTTCTTACAGAAACACTGCACGAGAGAGAGAGAGTCTTGTGACCCATGTCTGTTTTACACTGCTGCTGAGTGCTGCTAGGAGTAAACTCTGTCACATAACTGCAGTGATCATGTAGCACCCCTTAGAACCACAGAATGGTTTGGGTTGGAGGGACTTTGATCACCCACTTCCCATCCCCCCTGCCATGTGCAGGGACACCTTCCACTAGACCAGGTTGCTTCAAGCTCCGTCCAGCCTGGTCAGGAACACTTCCAGGGATGGGGTAGCCACAGCTTCTCTGGGCAAACTGTTCCAGTCCCTCACCACCCTCCCAGTAAATAATTTGTTCCTAATATCTAATAAAAATCTGCCCTCTGTCACTTTGAAGCCATTCCCCTTTGTCCCAGCACTAGAGTTCCTGATGAAAATGTTCTTTATGACAAAAAAAAAAAAAAAGAGATGAGCAAATAAATACAGAGAGGACTAAAAACCAGATGAAAAGACCCCAAGTTCAAAAGAAGATGCAAGAAGAGAAGAGGCAGAAAACAGAAATACCTAAACACTCCCAGGCCATCAGAAAATGGCTCATTGCTAGTGACATGCATTGTTAGCTGCTAGCACAGGCAGGACAAAACTGTTTTCAACAGTGCATGGTGGAAATCCAGTGAGAATATAAATTCTGACATAATTGCTTTAAAGAAATCAAAATAGCCCTACCTTCTTCTAGCAGACAAACTTTTAAATGTACTTTTTAAAAAGAAAATCTGGAATGCCAGGTGACACCATTTCTGAAAAAACAATCCCAATGTGGTAAGGAAGTAATAATTTATTTAGTATATGTGGAATCACACAGATTAATAGATAAAGCAAGTGACAAAGGAAATAAGAAACACAGACAATGAAACAAAGAGATTGTGTAAACTATTTTCCTTCCATAAACAATACAGGAAACCACCATCTAAGAAATAAAAGTATTTACACATCATTCACTGTGTAAAAGCAATGGGTGCAACATAAGTAATGGACATCCCCATCAGGAGGGATGCTCATGGAATAGCATTCCACAGTTACTCAGGTTGAAAAAGACCTCAAAGGTCAGCCAGTCCAGCCTCCTGCACAAAGCAGGTCAGAGTCAGTTCCCAAAATGGTTTACAAATATTTTGAAGTCAATTCATTGTTTACATAGCTGTGTAATTACGCACAGTGCTGAAATCCAATGGGGGACCCTATTTGAAATAACTCATGCCAAGTACAGACAACAGAGATCAGGGCATAAAGGTGATATTCAGACAGCCTAAATCACACCTAAACACCTTGGTTTAGTACTGCCTCTTAGATGACCACTGCTCAGACCCCAGTCTATCTGAATTGCATTTCGGAGATAACTACCTCATTCTTCTGACTAAGCATAAAGACCTTGGCAGAATTTAAAGACACTTCTTCCTTTCATGAGTAAGCTCCTTTAAAATAGTAAAATAAATATAATTAGTCCCTTAAAGTTTTGAAAGAAAACAATTCAGACAGAAACTAGATCATTACAATGCTCCTAAAAAAGAAACCTAGGTGGCATGACTACAGGAGTTAGAATTCAGCCTCTGCCCTGTCCCCAAGGCCCATTACTAATAGCTGTTATGGAATATGCTCCCCACACCACATGACGTGGTCACATCCATGCAGATGTAAATTCCCCAGCTTCAGTTCAGGCTACACACTAGAGGACAAAAATTTAAAAAAAAAAGAAAAAGAGAAAAAAACCCAGAAAAACTCAACAACTTGATCAAATGACATTTATAGTTTTTAGATAAAAGCCAGATAACAAATGTCTATCACAACACTTTTCCAAATTCTAGCCACACAAGGAAACAGTGCATCTGAGAAGATACAGAATAGCTGAGAGCCCAAGCTTCAACTCAACAAGTTTTAACATGTCCAAGGCAATTGTGACTTCACTTTTTCTAAGTGTGAGCATGTTAACTAAGCATAGACAAGAAACCCTCATTGGTCTAAGAAAGCCTTTAAAATAATACAACATAACATAAACAAGCTAACAATGTAAAAATAGGTTATTTTTTGTCTATCAACACAGTCTAAAGCAAGTAAAATGAAAAAAGACACATTAATTTTTTTAAAAAAAATAAACCAAAAATATTCTTAAATAAATATTTATTTACATTATCAGTAATTTAAAACCCCCACTGACAGTATCTGGTTAACAAGCCTTGAGATCAAGATTTTCTGCTTGTCCATGAAGTAGGTTCACAACCAACAGTACTTTCTCTGTTCTGCTCTACCAATGTATCCTTGTCTGAGAAGACCACATAGAGAGCACATGAAATGTGAGTTTACCAAGCTCTTATATTTATTCTTTACCAACTAATACATTTGAAATGAATGTATTTCCAAGCTATTCACAGCACACGACAAGACAAAGAATACTCTCCCATTCAATTAAAGAAAGAGATAACAACATAGCCAGACATGAGCCAGCCCTTAGTGCTACACGGAAGACCTCAGAAATTATTTCTTTAAAAAATTTTGCTTACAGATCATTTATTTCTTGAGTTACCCTCCCATTTCTGGGCCCAATTGTCTCCTAAAGGGTTTCTGGAAGACACAGGCAGAAATATAAATTAGTATTCCTGCTGAATGTGTTTTGCACTTTCCTTTGTATGAATCTCTACCAAGACGCCTGATGCAAGGTTAATTACTCAAAACATGAACCAGGAAACATTGTGTGTCAGGAGCCTGAAGGAGCACTGAAAGCCAGCATTTCCCAGAGCCTCATGGCTTGTACATCCCATCTCCTCTGCTCCCTCTAGAGCAATTCTGCTGTGAGCTGTTCCTCCTAAACTTGCATCCCTATAGGTTAGAGAACATTAACTGTGGCACACTGTTTGCCCAGGAGGCTGGAAGTGAAACTGATGAGAAATGTATCAGTTTGATTGAATTCCTCCTTAAATAAAACCGAACACACAAGGAAACCACCAGTTACAGTCATACCAGTACATTCAGCATAGTTGGTGATGCTGGCCTTGAGGCAGACAAGCACTGGACAGCCTCCATCCATGCTATCTCATTCCCAAACTCCCACATAAAGCAGCCACACACAAACTACGCTGGGAACAGCACGTGGACCACACAAAACCTTGGGCCAGCCTTGAGAACCGTCTGGCAGAGTGGTCAGAACTGTATGAGAAACCACGGGAACCATCTGACAGTGGGGACAACACTGGGGACAAGAGTGTCCAGCAAGTCCAAACATTCCCTGCTGGGTTTTCACAACCACGGACAAGATGCTGAATGCCAGAACACTACTGCTGGCTACAGCCATGCCCTCATCCATACAAAACGCAAGCACAGCCACAAATTAGCCCCACTTGGAAATGGTAAAATTTAAGGAAACTGAAATGACCAGTTCTTTTTATTTCAAAATTCCCTTTTACAAGCTCTTCCTCACAATGAAAAGCATTTGGTCTGTTTCTAAGTTCTAGTCTCATGCAGTTCAGTGGGCCATGGTAAGAAAAAAATGCTCTCTTGCTTTTATTACAAGGAAGGGGAAAAAAACAGAGAAGGAAAAAAGTTGGAGTAGAAACAAACACATAAGCAATAGAGAAAGGGAACTATGGAATAAGGAACTGGGAAGGCTGGGAGAGAAAAATCTGAGGAAGCTGCTGAGTCTTTGGAATCAGCTAACAGAAGCTTTCAGAGCTCGTATCCTAGAGGGTAAGAGGAGGCCTTCATCATCCATACGTCTAATAGAAAACCAAAATATCAGAACAAACAGCCCAACATGTTTGTGAAAACGCTGAGGACAACTGTTTCACAAAGTTGAGGGTGCCAGAAGAGCAGTTACTTCACACTTCACTCTATTAGGGCAGGCTCCATTTTAAACATCTCAATGTGTACAGTGATTTGGCTGGAAGTGGTAACGAGAAGCACTTGCTGTGCCAAGGAAGGGGGAAAGCGAGAGCAGTAGAGAGAGGAGAGCAAATTTTTATCTTCAATTAACTGAAATAAGAAAAGCAAATTTCAACAAACTCTTTGAACTTGTTGCTAGAATCTCTTGAGACTGAAATTTAAAGAAGGACTGGCAGTTATCGTACTGGAATATGCACAATGGCAAAGTATTCCAAAGCAGGGGAGAAATCGGAAATGTACATGAACAATACTGGCTACATCAAAAGCAGCCACTAATAAGGGTCTGAAACTAGAAAGAATCATATTAGGAATGGAAACAAGGGCATTTTAATGAATATAAAGGAACAGCATAAACTGTCAGGGATAAAACTCAGAAGAGATAAAAGCACAGCATGCAGTATTACCACTGTGCAGTATAAAAGGCAAACAAAGTTTCGGAAATATTTTAGAAGAAGAAAAACACAAAAGTCTGTACAAACAGTGTTTAGAAAGAACAAACGGATAACAAAACAGACTCAAATGCCATTTTCTGTATTTTAGCCTTCATAAAACAGATTTATTGTAGCTAATACTAAAAACTGATTTTATTACTAGACTAAATAATCAGAGAAATTAAGTCAGCAGGACTGGAAAAATTTCACACAATGCTTAAGGAACGGAGAGAAGTAATCTCTAAACTATGAGCAACCATCTTCCCTAGTACAGTCCTGGTGAAAATGCCCTAAGAGAGGCTGGCAACAATGAGCTATGGCATTCAGAGGCTTTTTATCTGCAAATTCTTTTCAATCCATGTGGATGAACATTGCAAGAAAGCCCCTTCCTCCGGGACCTGCAAGGGGACATTCACACACACAGGAGAGTTACATACAACACATGGCTGAGGCAGGGGCTAAAAATATTTTTGAAGATCTTAACTAGTATCATTCTGATAAATTGAAAAGTGTCTCATATCAACCAAGTGAAACTTAATAAAGACTAGCAATCTTTTGAAGAATAAATCAGTTAAATCAATATTACGTTGCTATAGAGGTTAATCTTGTTCAGTGCAGAACAAAGGAAATGATCACCTAATAAATAAAAGTTTTGTATAAAAGTTGTTCTCCATTTCAGCTGTGGAGTCTTAGCAGTAAGTAATATAAGACAAAACTGGCTTAATCAGCAGTAAAGAATATTTATTTTATACTGTACAAAATTAGTTACTGAAACCAATTGCCTAGAGATACAGGGGAACTGCATTCACTAAATACTTCAAAAACAAGTCGGAGAACCATTTGTCAGAAATGGAACAGATACACAACACACAGAAGGATGAGCAAGATCACCCTGAAGTCTTTTTTGGCCATACAGTACCATTTATCTCTGGTGATTTCAGGAAAACTAAATATTCCTTTTATTTAAAAGAATTTCATTGTGCTTCTGAACTCCACACTTCAGAAAAAAGAGCCCTAACATAATTCACATTCTGGGTTTATGAAATAGCTTACTAATAATCTCCCAAATTCTAACCCAGAATTGCTCCTCTCTTTATTAATAACAATATGGAGCCATCCTATCCTGTTCTGTTGAGCCCTAAGAACACTGCAGTCAGTCTTCACTGCCAGACAAAGACAGGAGAGTAAGACATCACTATTGGAATATCCAGGTTCTGTGAACACTGGGATGTTCCAGAAGTCATTCTGGATCAGCTGCAACTTCTAGAGAGTACTCACAGTCACCTCAGATGTCAGTAAATGTTTAGTGGCAGAGACTGCACATTCGGACCACATCTTCACTACCAAAAATCCCTTTTATCTTATTGTGCCATACAAGTGACTCAACTGCACATGCTCCAAGGAATATAAATATATAATAGGCAAAGTAAAAAACTGGTAAATTTTCCTAAAGCTGACTTTTTTTCCTGAGAGCCTAATTAAAACTAGTTTTGGCAAGACTTTATTTTCAGTAATAACGCAGTAGAAAAGAAAAAGGGCTCTTTTTTTCCCCTCCCCCTACCCAATGCCAAAAGTCTGGGCCGAAACAGCCTAGTTTGATAGCGCTTCCAGCAGCTTCTTCAAGAAAAGCAATTAGAATGTTGATAAATACAGCACTGAAAATTAGTAATTATAATTTATATTGGAATGGCTGGCAATAGAATTGGGTGCATGTGTGATTTAGTAAAAATACTTCCCCAAAAAAAGTGAAAGGCAAAAATATTCTGAAAGAAGCAAGATCTCATGTGATTTTATTAAAATGCCTATATATTGATATACTTATAGGAAGAAGCTTACAGAATACCAGAAACTATTGTTAACATAATATGTTTTACTTACATTGTTATTTGAGGGTACTTTAAATACTCAATTAAGAATGATTCCCAGGAGCAAAGTGAGAACCCAAAGTCCTTATTTAATCAATGCCAATGTTTGAGGCAAGGAAGATGAGAGCTCCTCTATCTGCACGCTGTGAAGAACCCTCTCGACATCATTACTTCTTTTTAACCAACCAATGAACCAGCATTATGTGACCACAGGCTGCAAAAACCACAATCTCCTGAATTTACTCCTGTATTGGAAAACTCAAAGGAGTCAGCCTGGAAACTGAAGCCCCTCAAATTTCAGAGAGCCAAGGCTGTACCTTAGCAGACAGCGCTGCAGGCTGGCGGTGCTGCCAAGAGCCGCAGCTCTGCCTCCCTCCCCGCCTGGCCCTTGCTCTGGCCTCCTCCCTCGTGCTATCACAAACACGTTTCTTTGCCAGGTTAGCTCTACCCCAGCTCAGTTTCCCAGTGCAGCTCACCACAAGCGCCTGGGTCAGCACAGGGGAGAGAACAAACAGCTGGTAGCAGAGGGAGGGCAGCGCTGCTGCTCCTTCTCGCTGCCAGAACCAGCTTAAGATTTATGGTGTTGGGGGAAAATAAACACCTGATGCACTCCATACACTCACAGCCTGTGTTTCTTTAAGTAATAAGTATTCTAGGTTTTAAGGGTTTTCCTACTTCATCTTACTTGCTTTCAAAAGCACCAATGCTGTTAGAAGAACTTACTCAGCATAGTTCTTGAAACAAGTGCCCAAACTTATTTTGACTAACAGAGGAATGACATGAACAGCAATGTCTAGTGCCATCCTTCCAGCGGAAAAAAAAAACCTAACAAAAAATGCAGAATTCAATACAAGTTACTAGCAAAAAAGTACTTGCTGTAGTAAAATCTTGCTTCTTTGTATTTATCCAAACTACATGAATCATGCAGATTGCATGACCTGGTGATCAAATATATTAAATATAGAAAGGAGAAAAGCTTCCAGTATTTCCTGAAATTGTCAGTTGCTTAATTATTTAGCAATTAATAACATTTTAGTGTACCTATGACAGCATTTCTCAAAAAGTTAATTTCACAGCATTAGTGTATAATAACATAAGGGAATGATCATTAGCGGTGGATAAGGAAATTCTGTTTTCCCTAGTAATACATAACCTTGCTCCCCCTCCAACATTGCTGTGCTGCAAGGAGTTAAAAAACAACTCCAGCTTGAGAAAGGCAGAGCTCACCTATTCACAGCAAGCCAATTGCCTTGGAAAACCATCTCTCAGCTGAAATGATGACAAAGAATAGAAGTGTCCATTTCCAATTACTTATCTTATAAAAGAATAATGATGAGAAGTTAGTAGGAGTTGAACATCCTAACAAGAAAAAAAAAATCCACAAGCAAAGCCAAGAAAATGGAACTGTTTTATTGTTTTAAGCCGGGAAAAGTCTCCTGTGTCATTGCATACAGGATAAAGAGATGTCTGGTGTGTAGATGGCTCAGAGTAGCAACCAAGAGACTGGGCAAGACATACCTTGTGACCAATCTGTTCAGATTTCACAGACTGCCATCATACTTCATCTGTCATGATACTGTGACAGCTCTTGGAGGTCCTCTCATGACAAGTGCTACAGAAGTTCAGTGGATCATTAAATACAAACATAAAGAAACTAACAACTGAAATGTCAAAAAAAAAGTCTCGAAGAGTCCTTCCCAGCAAGTGCAGTCTGTTTCAAAATGGGGAAACTGTGCATCTATTTCCAGCATTAAGCTTAACTTCACTCACCCGAAGACACAAGTTAGGACACCACATGACTCCACATTTTAACAGCTTTGTGGCAGAATTATTTGATAAACCCTATCCATCACATAAGTTCTCATGAAGAACTGAAAATCTGAAGATAAATACAGGTATCATTCACCTCCTGAGCACTGTGATCCAGGTTCCTATGCAAAAAATACATAAAGCAGTTGGGGAATTGCTCGGTAATTCAAATACGGTGCAGGAAGTCACACAACACGAGCTGCTGAAGAAAATGGCACAAAGCTCAGCCCCGTTCTGCGAAGAGCCAACTTCAATCCTCACACCTCATCTCCTCCTCACTCTGTGTTCCACTGCGTGCCTTCTGGCTTTTGGCCAAACAGTTTGATACACGTGGCTTGTACAGGCCAGTGTTTGCTTTAATACCTTAACCCTTTTCTGTGCAATAGTCATACAAAGCTCGTCCATCAAAAGACCTCAGTCTTGCCAGGTGGTGATGGCCCTCCCCCACTGCGATCATGTATTTAGGAACATTTTTATTCTACAATACAACATATATCTTACATTTGCAAATGTTAAATTTTGAATTGAGAAAAGGGCAGGCAAGTAAAGACACAAGTATCACACAGAAGGTGTGTGAGGAACTAAAGAAACACAGCTGAGCTATAAAGCTCCATCCAACACATTAAGGTTCTTTTGAAATGAGAGTAGGTATCTTTAAATATTGGCCTACCCTAATGCAAATGCAATTGAAGTCACGATAAAAATTCTCAAATAATCATTTTCTGGCAAAACCACTATGCTTAAGGGTCCTCAAAACTATCTGCATGTGTGAAATCAATGGCCTTTGAAAACTTACTGCAGCTTATGCTGACCAAAGTAATAAAAAACTACTATGGAAATTAAAACACAGGCAATTAAAAACGAACACACAAGACGTTTTCCACAATTCTCAAATCATTATCATAGGCTGCTTTAAACTACACACATTTGCAAAAATTACTTGTAACATACATCAAGATCTGATGGATGCTGAAAATAAAGTTTAAAGTGAGCTCACACACTGATCTACAAAGGGTCACAATCAATGAGACTTCTGCTACTAAATTTTGTGAAGAAGCTGCATCTGTTTGTGCTGCTTATAACCTGTAGAGATTAAGAAAGCTCTACTACTTAAAATTGATTACAAAAATGTTTACTGCACCTGTACAAAACTATTCGGATACATTTTCATGAGTAACCAGCTGTTCATACAATGACAATACAGTTAAAACAAAACTCTTCCTCTACAACTTATTTTTGACCACATTCCTACATAACAAGTCCTTACCCTGGAACTTGAGGTATAATACAAGCAAGAGTTAAATTCCCAAGATTTCAGGCCATACAGTGAGAAAATTACTTCAATTTTTCCTCTACAATACCAGCAAGATTTCTTTTAACCATGCATCTGAAAGCTTCTTTCTTCTCCATCATGTCCTAGCTTCACTAATGCAACTTTATTATCTTTTTTCAACTTTCATAAATTCAATCTATCTACCTTTTAAGGCAGAAAGGGGACACTATAAAGTAGTTTGCTTGTTCACTGCTTTGATTACAGTTCTGTGTATTCTTCCTGATGCACCACAGCATGAACAACCTACTTGCTCTCAATTTCAAGGCTCTGCATGGCCTTTTCTTGCTCCACTTCTTAAATCTGAATTGCTGCTCTATACAGATACCCCCTTGTCAAAAGGTAAGGAAGAAAATAGGAGTGTTGGCCTGAAGTTCAGGCAGGAAACGAGCCACCTGTGAAAATCCTCAGGGTGACAATGTTACTCTGCTTTAAATCCATCGTCCAAGTCAGATGCCTGTGAATCACTCCCCGGTGCTGAGACAGCCAGGGTACTAGAACTTCTGCATGTTCTTTTGCTCAAAGCATTCTCACAGCTCCCTGGTGCTTTCCCAATACATTTCTTACATTTACATGCTCTTATCTTTACATTTAAATTAAGAAATTGTTTGTGCAGGAGCAACCTTTGCTTATGCATTTGTACTGCATGTAAAGTAATGGTGCCCTGGCCTCTAGGCACAATTACAATATAAATAATAAAAATGAACTGTTCACCTAAGATTAACTCTCCTGACAGTGCTACCATGAAGCTGCATCCTTCAAACAACGACAAAAGGCTGTTCTAGCACCACATTCTACCATCTATACCTCTCTTCAGGTACTGATGACACTGATTCCCAGTTCTTCACCTACAGGAAGCCTCCACTGCTCCCTGTACTTCTCGGTGTCCACAGCACCACCGGAATTTTTACTGATAACCAGGTAAAATGAAGAATGAGATGTGGGCAAACACTGTCCTACTGAAGAACCCTCTGCTCCCTTAACATAAGCCTACTTCTGGGAAGAGCTGAGAATCCCTGGCATCTCACAGGAGCAGATTCAAGGCAGTTTTCCATCTGTCTGCTTAAACTCAACAAATTTGCTTAAAAACACGGCTCTCAAAGAAGGTAAAGTACCAACCTAGAGCACTCTCCAATATGGCACTGCTGTTTAATGGAGGCATCCATAGCTGAGGAATTATTCTATTTTGGCTTTGCCAGTTTAATGCAGGGCTCTTCGTTTTATCATTACTTAGACTGCACTTAGACTGAACATTCAGTGGAACATTTCCTATAATGGGATAACGCAGTTGAACAATTTGACTGGCTAATAGTGATTTAAACATGTGATTACAGTACAGAAAATGGTCTGACATATGCTCTTTTATCTGGTTTACATGAGGCACATTAATCCAACTGGAAAGCACAGAAGTGAAAAGGAAGATAGGACCATGCACTTCTAAGGAAAAAACAGAAAATAGTTTCAGTTGTCTCATTTCTGTATTTGCTAGGGTAGTTGTAATCAGTATTTTCTATATAGGAAAACTTACAAAATAAAACCATTTTCTTCCCAAAATGGATGCAACTATAAACCACCAATCTATACCTCTGCTACACAAGTTAGAAAATAACTATTTTTTATAAAATCTTGGTTTCAGAAGCATTTACAACTCATGTCATAATGCCTTTACCAAAAGTACAGGACTTCCGCAAAGATGCAGGAGGACATTGAGCACCACACCACCCAGGAGCAATGAGAGTGTGAACAAAAAGAGTATTGACTCATTTTAATTTTTGTCTCAGCTAATTTAATTTCCCACTTTTACACAAACACGTATAGTCATGCCAGTGTAAGTTCATATTTTTACAGGAACGTTTTTTTTCTTCCTAAACCTAGCCAACAACAATCCCACGACACCAAAAACCTAACTGAAGGCAAGGAATTGCCTCTTTAACACACACTTTTTTCCTCAAGAGTGCATATACAACCTCAAACTGGCCTAACAAGATATGTCAATTTTCACACATAATGCTATTTAGGGTTTTTGTGCAGACTGGTACATTTCAGTTGTATTTGCATTTTTCTTCAGAAAAAAATCCTTTAAAATAAAACATTGAAAGGTTTTCTATATAAGGTTTGGATTCTGTAAGTAGAAATAAAACCATAGTATGTAAAACTAAGCATAAAGGAGATGAACCCAAGAACTTCACCACGTGTACGTGTTTGCCAACTACTTTCAACAACTGCTATATTAAAATTTCTATCAGGCAAATACGTAAGATAATGAAAAGAGAGAGCTGTAAACAACAGCTTCCCCAAAACCAGAGACGACACGAAAATCTTCACAGGTAAACTTTCATCAATGACAACAACAAAACCAAAAATTCACGTATCCCAAACTAACGATAATTCTGTCCTGGGATACTTATATGTTTGTAAAAACAAATGCATATAAAAGATGCATAGTCTTTGCCTGTGTTTAGGTCCAGCCCAGCAGAATCCCTTGTCATGTTGAGGACTTCCACCGTGACCTTACGGTCGAGCTTGACCTTAAAGGTCTTTTCCAACCGAAATGATTCCGGCACGGAAACTGGCAGTGAGGTTTGGGATGGGCGTTTCGGGAAGCGCCAGGACCGCGCCAGGACCAACACGGCAGTGTCAAACTGAGCGCGTCCCCCAAAACAAAGGGAACAACCTCTGAACCCCGCGGCTCGGACAGACCCCACAGCGCAGGAGCTGTTTTGGTCACCTCCTGACGTTCCTCCTCCAACCGTGCCGCCCAGCTTTGCCCTATTACCGCTGCCATCAGCTATGCCATGGCAAGCTCCGTCCCACTCAAAAATAACCCGCGGGGAGCGCAGCCAGCGCGGCAGCGGCGCTTCCCGGGAAGCGGCCGCCGGGGCCGCTCCCCGAGCGCAGCCCGGCCCCGCACCCCAGGCACCCACAGCTCCCTCCGCGGGCAGCGCTGCCCGGGGCTGCGGGGAGCGGGGCGGCCCCTCAGGAGCGGCCCGGCGGGGTGGGGGGGACGCTGGGGCGAACGAGCGCCCGCGTCCCCGGCGGGGAGAGGCCGCGGCAAAGGGAGAGCTGCCAGCGCCTGGGAACGGGCTCCCCCCGCCATCCTCCGTCCCCTCCCTCCGTGTGTTTGTTGTTCTTCTGCACCGTCCCGCTGGCGCGTCCCTCCGTGCGGCGGCCGCTGACAGCTCCCCCCGCGCCGCCGAGAAACTCCTGCCTCAACTCTGCGTGTGCGCGGGGGGTGCGGGGGTGTCCTCCCCGCCACCCGCCGAGAACCGTGTTTTCCTTCCCAAAAAGAGGACGGGGAGGGGGGGCATAACAAGGGAAAGCGACGAGGAACTACCGTCAACGCACAGGGAGTACCCAGGCGACGCTGAAGGCAGCCGAGCGTCCTGGAAGGGAACGGACCCAAAAAGGAGAAGGGGGAAGGTGCAAAGGCAAGGGAAAAAGGAAGAAGAGGGTAAAGGGAGAAGAGCTAAAGAGAAACTCCGAAGAAGGAGGAGAAGAAAGGAATAGGGATGGTGAAAGAAAAGTAGAAAAGGGAGAGCAGGCGGAGGAAGACAAAGGTGAAAAAGGAGGAGGAGGAGGGGAAAGTGCAAAGGGGAGAGGAGGAGAAGAAAGAAGGGCCCTTCTCAAAATGGCATTAGGCAGAGGGAGGGGGCGACGAGCAGCGAGTCTCCACTGACAGCTCTGCCTGCGCCTGGCCGCCTGCCCCGGCCCCTCTCTGCCTCGCACACACAAACGCTGAACTTACTTCTTTCTGGCTCTCTGGAAAGGGGAAGCGCCATCTTTGCGAGGCCGGCCCCTAGGTCTTTTGTCTGTGGCTGCTGCTGCTGCTGCTGGGGGGGGAGCTCCAGGCTCGGGGGGCTGCTGCTGCTGCTGAGGCGGCTCCACCACCGCCACCACCAGACTCTTGTCCTCCGTTGACATCCTAGTCAGCAGGATGAGAGAGACACATGGATGATGAGGATGAAGATGAGGATGGTGATGGGGATCCCGATGCTCCTCCTGCTCCCGCGGTTCCTCTCCTCCTCACCTCCGCCTCCTCCACCTCCGCCTCGCATCGCTGGCCTCAGCCGCCGCCGACCAGCACAGGTAGCAGGGGGAGCAGCATGGGGAGAGCAGGAGGAGGAGGGGAGGGGGGGGCGAAGAGAAAGCGCAGAGGAAGGAAGGAAGGGTCTCACACACAATAACACCCTCCCCGGGCTCGGCGGGGTCTGTCGGGGCTGGGGGAGGTGAAGAGAGCGAGCGAGAGAGACGCGGCTGGTCCCGCCGCTGGGCGCCCCCGCTCAGAGGCCGCGGGCGCTGGCGGCGGCTCCGGCTGCTGCGCTGCCCGGCTGCGGCGGCCGCCGCTTCATT